>OZ018334.1:105287690-105742747 GCA_963969495.1 Ceratothoa steindachneri | reverse complement strand
CACAGATCTGTAGGGGTGCGAAGATGTGTAAGAGAAAAACTTCCTTCCAAAAGCGAGAATATAAATAGCCCATTAAATTACCAAGTCAGAACGGACTTCGCCTTTGCGTAATGGTAGAGTGCTAACCTCGGGATTCAAAAGACCCAAGATCGAACCCCAAAGTCCACAATTTTTACAAAGAAAATTCTCGAAGAAAACGGAGACCACGAAAAACGCTTTAAGGACAACTCAAGAGAAACCCACTGTCAAGGAAAACGGAAAGAAAACGACTTCAAGGGCTAACTCGTCTCAACTCATCTCATCCCATCAAAATCGTGAAGAAGCATCAAGAAGTCATCATGTCATCAGAATTGGAAGAAATCATCACATCGTCGTTAAAAAAAGGAAGATACATCAAGAAAAAGAAGATCAAGAATTAACCCAGCCAACTCAACTTAAAAAGAAGATGGAATCTCAGCCTACAAGAATACTAAGAGTCAGATGACTAGAAGACAATGTTTCGAGGGGCAACTTCAGTCAAGGAATATTAAATATCAATATGCCTTTCTCCCATAGATCAAAGATGAAAAATTATAATAATGACTATAACCCAATATACCTTATATTCTAAAATAAATGTAAAATTAACTCTGCAAGCAAAGAAAATAAACAACCAGAGGTAAATAAAGAACAAAAGCAAAGTTAAATGAATAAATATCTAGAAAGTTAACTCTGCAAAAAAATCAAATGAAACAAGTTAAATAAATGACATACCATGCAAAGTGGCAAAGGTAACTAGTACGCAACAAAATACGGGCAAAAGCACAGCCGTGTGGACAGGCAATCAAGAAACCTCAAAAGCAATAAATGATATAATCTGCAAAGTGGCAAACGTAATTGCACACAATAAACAAGGGCAATAGCACAGTCGTGTAAACAGAGGCAATCAACAAGCCTTAAAAGCACAAAAGGTTAATATCCTAAGCGAACTAGGAATTCACTTCTGGGCCACAGACAGTGAATGCACTCTCGAGGCGACTTATACGCCCAAGCAGATACCGGCACCAATCCTGGCAAAGTCACCACTTGTAAAGGTAAAACGAGGAACTAAGTTCTCTCGGGCCCGAAACAAGAAATAAATAAGTTCACAAAAAGGTGCTTAGATATCTGCGAGGGTATAATAATACAATGAATGAGTCAAATGTATTAAATAAATACAGTGCACAAAAGGATCATATTAAATACAATGTAAACGTATCAAATAAATACAGTGCACAAACGGGTACATTCAATATGTCACAGGATTAAACCAACAACGACAACAGGTCGTTACAAAATGAACACTGGTATTCGGGACAATCGGTACAGGAACGGAATATACCTTCCTGTCTTACCTCCTTTATAAATACCTGTAGGTCTCGATAACGAGAACCTAAGAATGGGGCGTAAGATGAAAAGAAATATTCCAAATACCTGTCTGGGAAGTAGTGAAGCAATACAGGGATGGCGGCGGCCCTGGGAACAAGGAGAGTCGTACGAGGCCAAGCGTATTCCGACTTCCTGATGAGATTGAGAAAGACTAGTAAATCGGGAGCTTGCAATCGGTACAGCGGCAGTTGCTGGTGGGGATCTGTAGGTCTCAGCAGGTCCTTGCTATCTGAACTCCTGATCAGCTCTACTTCAGGAGGGGTCCCTATTTATACCCCTCACCAATGAGCGCCTACGTGACGAAATTCAAGAGGCTTTCAGTTCGTCGACCCGCTGCTCCAGTCGCTATGGCGCAAACTAGGAAGTAAGTTATTGAACCGCGCTTCTCAGGAATTACGACGTAAGTTACAAATGGGTCGTAAAGCACGTGGTAGGTTATCCTTACAGGAGACATAACGGAACCCTCACCAAGCCAGTACAGAAACTCTACCAGGCCATCTTTTCCTATCCCCTCAGACACGTCTTCCTGGAACTTAGATCACCTCGTTGAAGATTACAGCGGAGAAAGAAGGAACCTCCAAAGGGTCGAAGTCCTACGAAGACTCCATACGATATCACGCGGTGCTTAGCGTTCTCAGTGACTCGGCTAGTGTTATGTTTGGATAGGTGAGGGGTTTCTGCCCCGCAGAGCTTTGGTCTAGTGTTCTTAGTGGTGCTAGTGAGAGCAAGAATTGGGCCAGTGCTGGAAATTTCTTAGAAGGATCGAGCTCAAGGAACAGTATCATTAGTATTCCTTATTGAAATTACGAGCCTATATCTCGTGCGTTTGAGACCACCCCGACAATTAGGTCGTTCATGCGCGACAGTATTTATTCAGCGCGGAATGAGATATATCCACCACGTGGACACCTCCCTGGTGTAGTACTCGGGAAGTGATCGCTTTCAATTTGGAAGAATTTAGGTCTATCTCAATAGACCCTACATCTCTTGTGCGCCCATCCCCACTCTACGATGTGACAGGAAATTCCGATCTCCTCCATCTTTAGGCCTGTTTAGAGTCTATGGCCGCTGCCTTGAGGGCCCCCACATAGTGGATACGGCGCTATCCCCAATACACCACGTGATACAACCAGAACTTACCAAAGTGATTTCACAACCAGGCCTTGACATTCCTACGGTCATTAATATCGACGAACCAAAGGACTCAAGTGAGGATAGCGATTCTACATCCTCGAGTCAAAGAAGGGACTTCCTAAGGGGGCTTCTAGATATCGGCAGGGTATAGGAAGTAAAGATGCCAAAACAAACGATGAAAAAGAGAATGATAACGGCAATGGCAAAAAAAAACAAAACCCATGGAAATAACCACAACGACGGCAAATTACCGACAATATTTTTATCAATAAATTCTCGAGAACATTTTTGATTACCGGTAAATTCCCGATAAATTTTTAGTTAAATTAACTGTATTAAAAATTTTAAAAATCACATTTATATAAACTTTTTAATGAGATCGTTTGCAATTATGAGTTTTTAGAACCAATAAAAGTCTTTTATCTTTATCTATAACGTATAGCATAAGACAGTAATATTTTGAAGACATTATTTACTTTCTTTTTCATTCTTATTAAAAATTTATATAGGAAGCATAACTTTTTAAAAAGAGAAGACGTTAATTTTATCTTTATCTAAAAACAAAATTTCCAAAATTTAGGACAAAATTTAAATGATATCTTTTGAAATTATAAATATGGCAACGATGCTTAGTTTTGCTTATTTAAGAAGTACCATTTCAAGAACCATAAGGCATTAATAGTGGCAGGAGAGAGACTGGATCGAATCTTTGTTATGAAAAATCCTGCTGAAGAAAAAGCTCGTTCGGCTTTGCAGCTTTTAGGCTTCATGGTCTTCAATGCATCAGTTACGTTCGAGCCGTCCTTTCGTTAAGGTGACTTTTGTCTTTCTCTAACAATTTGTTGATTAAAGTGTTTTTGACTTTGCCATTTGTATATTAATAAGTTATACTTCTTTATTTTCCCTCATTTAATTACTCTCCTTGTGAAACAAGTGATTTGCTTCAATTTTATTATATATAATACTTGACCGCTTAAACTTACCCTATCACGTGGTCATTTACGGGCGATATTTGCCCGAAAAGGAGAACTGTAATATTTTCACATTTCTCTTATTTTCATTTACATTTTTTTGCTATTTCTTTGAGTGTCACAATTACTATTTTATCTGACAAGGTTTGTCCTGTTTACAAGATTTAGCCCTTAATAATTTATTTTTTTTTTGTCTCTCTGTGTACGTACCCTTACTTGAAATTTCTGTTATCCCCTTGTCAGTGGGTCTCAACCAATAAGCGAAGAGGATTTAAGCCTACAGGTGCCATTCGTCTATTCCAATAGGTATTATTTTCGTATCGGCGGGAGCTTTCTTGTTTTGCATTGTTTTTTTCTTGTTTCTGATTTCTAACAAGCGAATTAATACCTATATTTCCCTTCCAATAAATAATTAATATTTCTCCATTGCAGTATATTAATATTTTTACCCCTTTCGGGCATATTAAAATTTTCTGTTTTCTTACAAGCGATTTAAATACCTTTATTTCCCTTCTAGACTATATATGTACTCGTAAGTGGAGGGCATCTTGTTTTGTATGGTTTTTGTTTTTTTCTTGTTTTTAATTTCAGAACAGGCCATTTATTAGTTACATTTCTCTTCAAATAAATAATCAATACTTCTTTGTTCCAGTAAATTAATATTCTGTCCTCTTTCAGGTATAATATTTTTTTGTTTTCTTACAGGCAATTTATATATTTTTCATCTGTCCATAAATAACTTTTTTTGGTATACTTCAGTTTAGGGGGGCACGATAGGGGGCGCTCCTTCTGGGCAACAATTTGGGGCTATAATTTAGGAGTCAGACGTCATAGGCGAAGCCTCTCATTTCGATAAACGTGCAGAGCTGATCGCACCTTTATCAAAATAACTTAGACAATAGTGCCACCTAATTTAAGCTATTCCCGCCAAAAATTAACATTTTGTTTAGTATATGAGTATTGATTGAAACTCAGGATCATCGTAGGGGGGTCCCTCTCCGCAGTGATATTTTCCCCACGAGCAGTCCCCTTGAATTTACTCAAAAAAGGTGAAACACATTGAAACATGGACGAAATATTATGCGGCCATGACCGGAGAAGAGCGGATGCGATCGCGTGACGCAGATCTTCAGGTTTACCCTATCTCTACCCTTCACTATTATAATTGAGCCGTGGTTCTTTTAAATGAGACCACGATCTATAGAAAAGTCTTTTAATTGACTGAGGAATTAACACAAGTCGTATTGAAGTCGAACAAACCGTATTCACAGGAATCGCGCTCTTTTAACTGCTCGGTTTCAGGATTGCCAATGTTTGAAATAAGGTCGAATTAAGGGTTGCCAGTGTGTGAAACTAATGGTTTAGTTTCACAAAATAGTTAAACGAAACATACAAAGTTTAATACATTAATAATTATAAAAAATCATGCATTAGTAAATAATATAATTAAGTAGAATTTAAGGCATTTACATACTAAATAATAAAGAAGGAAAAAAGAAAATAACGAAACAAATTGAACGCCGTCTGACCTAATAAGGCCTAGATTGTAGCCCAGAAGCAGCACCCCTAAACTAAAGTATTACCCTTTTTTCCCAGAAAATTAATATTCTGACCTTTTAAGGGTACCAAAGTTTTCTTTTATTTAAAGGCGATTTAATACTCTTACTTCCCTTCCAGATTACATATCCTTGTCTTTAACCCAAACTACCTTTCCCGTAACTATAGGTCAACCATCCCCATGGCACCACAGCTGACGTTTCCTTGCTGTTCTGGAACGTTCGGCCCGATGATCTTCGCTAATAGAGACGTTCTCATTTGCAGATTCTGCCAAACAAGCAGAGTGTTGGCGGATGAGCTGAATGCAGCACTACGCAAAATTGATGCTTTGGCAGAGAAGCTAGAATCGTTGCAGGAAGTCGTTACTCTTAATATAGGAGCGACGCAAACCGTTGCTTTACTTGCCGTCATACTCCCTGTCTCAGCTAGCTCCAAACCCTCCACTAACCCTCTTCCCCCACAAGAGGATTTCCAGGTAGTTAGGAATAACGTGTGTCCCAGGGCCAGTGTGAAGAGGTTTATACCCACTACCACTTGTCATAACCGTTTCCAGATTCTTTCACAGGAAAATGAAGAGGAGAGCGACGATGAGGTCAGGCTTGTGGGTGACTCCATCGTGAAAGAGCAACTCACGGAGTTCTGTGGTAGGGTACCCAGGACGAGGAAACGTTTCTGTATTCCTGGTGGCGGCCTGGACGACGTGATTGCCACTGTAGACGAAGTAGCAAGCCTGGCCTCCACCAAAACGACGTACATCATACACGTAGGAACTAATGATATACATAGAACCAGATCGGAGGACCTCTTGGCGAAGTACCGTCGACTAATAAGATGTTTTAAAGAAAAATCTAGCAAAATTATTCTTTCAGGTATCATTCCCCGTAGACAGGCTGACGACCGATTCTATAACATCGCCACTAGTGTCAATCCCCGACTAGCCAACATCTGTAGTGAAGAGAATATCGGTTTTGACGACACCTGGAATAGTTTTTATTATGATAAATCCTTGTTTTAAGAAGACGGTGTCCACCTAAATCAAATAGGCGCTGCCCGCCTTTGGTAGGATACTCAACGACGTAGTAAAGGACTACAGAGCATAAAACGGGGCTTCTCACGTTCCTCAGGGACAAGTACCTAAGATGTGTTCGATTAAGAACTGGGAATAACACGAGAACACCCATCCATCACAACCTGAAGGTTTTCTATGTCAACGCTCTTAGCATTCGTAACAAGTTTTCAGATTTAGAGGAAATTGCGTTGACAGATAATTATGATATAATCGGCATTAAAGAATCATGGTTAAATATTGAAAACAGAGAATTCCTAGCAGAATATAATCTATATGGATGCAAATTGTTTGAAAAAGTCGAATTAACAAAAAAAAAGGGGGAAAGTGTCCTATTTTACATCAAAGAAAATCTCATCCAAATCCAATTAACAAAGCCACAAATCGCAAACATAGACACATCGTACATACTTCTTAAAAACAACTACGGGGTGAAAATAGTGCTGACTCTAATATATAGACCCCCAGCTCAGCTAACGCAAACCGACAGCGATTTCTTTGAAAAAATCAGCAAAATAAGTAACGAGCACGATACCGTAATTTTGGGCGATTTTAATTTTCCAGTACCAAAGTGGCGCGAACTGCTATCCGCTCATTATGGTAACGAACTCTATACTAACGCTCTTGTCTAGCGAATCTATTAGACTTCTTCAATGACATTTTTAATGAATACGACGAAAGTAAAGCAGTCGACATAATTTACTTAGACTTTCAAAAGGCCATCAACAAAGTTCCACACAAACGTTTACTAACTAAATTAAAAGCGCACGGAATTGAAGGCGTGATAGCAAGGTGGCTAGAAAAAACTTGCTAAGTAATCGTAGGCAACGCATAGTTATAAATGAAAAATCATCTATCTGGACAGACGTCACTAGCTGGGTACCTTAAAGGTCTGTTCTAGGACCAGTTCTTTTCTTAGTATACATTAACGACTTAGACGAAGGTATTTCAGGCATAAATAATATCGAAGATTGCTGACGACACCAAAATCGCGAATTTAGCATAGGTGGGCGTTATCGCGATGACGATATCGGGTTATCGGTTATCCGATATTTTTTTGGCCTCGTTATCGATTCATCTGTATTGCCGATACTTTTGGTTCCAAACTAGCGATAATCGATAATTTCAGTTTTTGCTTCCAGTTTAGCACAGGGGCGAGCCGCGCGTGACTTGGAAGCAGAAATAGGTAGGTCCGAGCTGGGAGGAGGATCCTCAAAAACCTATGACGAGATGAAGGAGAGCCTCACCAGGTAAGAAACTAAGAAAAAGTATTCAAATATTCTTACTATTGTATTATAAAATAACGCTATATATAGTCAATAATCAATATTTTATTATAATTTTGGATTTATCGGTTATCACCTTATCGGGCGAAATGTCAAAGCAAATTACTCATTAAATGGTGCTAAACTCTTAAGCGTAGACAGAGAGACAAACCAAGGAGTAACAATATCGAGCGATATAAAGCCCACTCAACAATGCTCAGAAGTCATTAAAAAAGCGAATAAAATAATTGGATTCATTGGTAGAGCGTTCGAGTAAAAGTCCCAAAATACAATCCTTGCTCTCTATAATTCCTTGGTCCGTCCCATTATGGAATAGTGCGTCCAAGCCTGGTGCCCGTACTATCAAAAAGATATAGTGAAATTAGAACGAGTCCAACGAAGGCTCACTAAAATGATACCAAGTCTAAGGAACAAAACCTACGAAGAGCGACTTAGAGAACTGAATCTCTTTCCGTTAAATCACTGTAGATTAATAGGGGACTTAATTTAGGTCTTTAAAATTATTAAAGGCATAGACAATATGGACCGCAATAGATAGTTCACTATCGACCAGTCAAATTACACGAGGGAAAACGGTTGTAAAATTATAGGTAATCATTTTAACTCGCACGAATCCAAGAATTTCTTTTTTTAACCGATTTATCAACTTATGGAATGGGTTCCTCGTAAAGTAATAGACTGCAACACCGGAGATACTTTAAAACGCTGGAAAGATAAATACTTTGAATCAAATCCCCGACTAACAGCGTTTTATAGCGATTAACTAACTCCAGAGCATTCAGGTGTCAGGTTAACCCAATTTCCTCTAAATAAATTTCACTTCGGGATCTCTCCCATGTTTCCTGTACGGCTCGCTCTCTCTCTCTCTCTCTCTCTCTCTCTCTCTCTCTCTCTCTCTCTCTCTCTCTCTCTCTCTCTCTGACAAGACATTGTGTTGATAAAAGAAAAAGAAAGAGCATGTTCTAAGCCTAGATGAGTAGGATGATTTGATTCTACATCTATATAAAATGTAAATACGTTTCTGTCATCTTTTTCAGAACACACAAATCCTAGATATGTAAATGAATAAATACATTTAAAAATATCCTACAGAAAATCTGCATCTCCAAATGGTACTAGCAGTGTCCAATAAGTCAAAAAGTTTTAAAATAAGAAAGGAAGTAGTAGATGGATCTAATAGATAATAAGCATCAAAAATATTTTAAAAACTGCATGTTAAAAAAAGAAAGAAAAAGAGCATGTTATAATATAAGATTATTAAGATAAGTCATATTTTTGTTTATTTTTTTATATATATATTAATGTGTTCCTGCTCCCCTGTTAAAATTTCCTGGTTTCGTCTATTTTCTAACACTACCAGGTATATATTTTTACTATTCCAAGCACGGAAACGGGTGGGAGAGGTGGGTGGGAAGAGACTTCATCTTTACTATTCTATGCCTTACACGAAGTATTGTATATAGTTAGAATTTAGGATAAAAATAAAAGTACTTCCATTGCAATGGACCGGATGGTCTCTTAAGGTAGTTATTCCCTTGTAACATCTCTCTAATGAAAGGTGTACCTTATTCCTCCTTATCTTATATCTCAGGCAACCTAGTTTGGACCACAAGGTCTGTTGTGGTTTGTTCATCTATGTAACTCTATGTAATTGATCTAAACATGGTCCTAATTCAGTAATTAAACTAAAATGTTTTCTATCAGAATTCACAATTAATTTCGTTCGTAAATACGAAATAAATTTGTTTATTGAGCATAAACATAAATAATTATAGTTACATTAAATTACCGATACAAATGTATCGGTAAATATGCGGTAGTTAAATTAAATTTATCGATAAATTACCGGTAATTTTTTATCGGTTGCGACCCCTAGACGTCATACAGGATCAAAGTGAGCCCGCTGTCAGTTCCTTTTTAGCCAAAGATCACCAAATGGTTCGGTAAATTGAAAATTACCAAGCCCGGTGAATTACACAATACCCCAGGGGTAAATAATATCGTCAAAAGCGCCCAGGGAAACGGAATTAAGATTTTCCTACCCAGGAGCTATGCAACTTCCAATGGACGGCTCCGCAAATGGTGGAGGCTGTCGAACTACTTACGGAGAAAGATATATTAGAAAAAACGAGTCGAGTCACCCGTGCACATCCTATTTTGGGGGTCCCCAAGCCAGATGGGTCCATGATATGTCCTTTCTTGCTCCCAACCTTACCCAGGTTTGCTTCAAGATACCGAAGATTGCCAAGGTCCTCCGGAACATGGCAATAAAGATCGACTTAAAGAATAGTTTCTACTATTTGCCCTTGCATCCGAAGGCAAGGCAACAAGCAGTTTGGGGTGAAGATCGGGGACCGAAAGGCCCCTCATTGTCTTTGGGTGGGCCTTTCTTAATGCAGACCTGCTTCGATAGCATTTCTAACCACTGGGCCAGCTCTAACAATATACATGCTTCTACTTACCTAAAAGATGTGCTTCTGGTCAGCGATTTGAATAGCCTGCTCGGCAGGTCTCTACAACTGAACAGCGCTAAAACCATCTTCACACCAACCTCTGGTATCCAATCACTCGGCGTCTGCTTACATCTTGACCACGAATCAACTGCCCTAACTCCACCTATGCGTGATAAAGTGCTCAGAACCATCTCCTCCTCCTGCAACGCTCCACCGAGAATTCTGGCAATGGCTGAGCGGCCTAATTAACTATCCTCCAACTTCCCTTTGTAATCCTAATAATCGCCATCACTTCCAGGAGGAGAGCTTCTACTTCCTCCTTCCTCTCATCGACACCCGCTTGAGGTTCTGGTGGAGACATAAAGCCTCTACCACAGCAATCACCCGTGGTTTCGTCTCCCTAGTTATTGCTACCATCTATTTCAAGCTACCACAATACTCCCTCCATTCCAGAGCCCCTCAAATTGTGGCTAACTCTGCTAATCTTCCGTAACGCCAAACTCTCGTCTGACTGCATCTCCAGCATCCAAAATACACGTCCCGGGAAAATACCTCGAGGAATCCTAGACCATCTTAGCGGACCAACTCTACACCACATCTCACACAAGTTCCGCTGTTCCTGATGGCTATACCCTGAGGGTATAGCTGGTGAGGTGAGAACGGGGTCAATGGCGGTAATGGGCTGGTGTGGGCTTACCAACCAACCTGGCCCTGTGAAATCAAAGAGGAAATCAAAAGAATATAAATTAAGGTGAGAATAGTGTATTATTTTTACCTATGGAAGATTTTAACTCCTGAAATGATAAGGTGTGAAGCATCATTGAGAAGCCCATTTAGAGCCACCACCCACGATGGTTACCAGGCAGGATTCTATAGAGCCTATCACGACCACCATCAACCAGGACGGGCGATAAATGGGGACTTTTGAGATGTCTTTCATAAAGGTCGTCATTTTCATCAAATTGTATCTAAATTTAATATATTCATGGCATTTGTAATTAGGGTGGGACTTGAGGAAAATCTCAGCAAAATCACAATCAACTCCATAATAATCGTCCGCTTCAAGATAGGTCAATCCCGGAAGGTAATTAGAAAGGTCGCTAATAAGAAGAGAAAGCTTAAGTACTTGTATGTGACCAACACGTCATAGGAAACAATCAAATCCCTTAAGTGAAGGGGAAAAGTCACATGCTAGCTCCATACCCTCCAGATTTAGGTACTTGTGTGATATGGCATCGATGAGCAAGTCGTTTAATTCATCTAAGGCCACGAGGCCGAGTCTTCAATTTAGGGAAGGAACCGGCTTCAAAGAATTTCTCGAGAGCCTCTGATGAAAAAAGGCTGCTATATTTTAAGATGAGATATCAAGGATGACATCTTCTGGATCAATTTCAAGGAGTTATCAGTAGAGGACTCAGCTCGGACAACGCGGTGTATCTTGACGTCAGCATGACGTCGTCGTCGTCGATTGGATTCCTCCAACTGAGACACTTTTGGATACTGTAATGGGTCTCAGGATGATTTTAAAGTCTCCTTTATGGGAGTTGAAACACTCCTAAACCTTAATGACTTCCAACTTGGAACTTGTTTGAAAGAGTCAAGTTTAAGATGTCTCTTGGAAGGATAAATCCAGGTCGATGGAGGATAATTCCCTGAGCTCCGAGATAGCATCGATCAATGCTTGTCTCATTTCCCCTTCCACCTTAACATGTCGAAGAAACGGAGCGCTTTTAATAATATATATAATCCTGTTCTCCATCTTAAAATTGATGGAGACACATACGAATTGCGATCGCCGTAGGAACACTTTTGTGAGAGTCCAACAACGCGACGAATAATGTGGATGCAACTTAATGATCACCAAATGTTCCAAATTGCAACACTTCTCAAGGACCTTTTGGATGTACTCGGTACCCATTGTCTCGTATTCAAGACGGACGTATCTGATCGAGTTCCAGACAAAAGAGTCTCTAATCAGTTCATTCTATCGTTTGTTAACAAATTGGACATCATTAACTAAGAAGGAAGGTCCTAACAAGGAGAAGATTCCTTCCATGACCAAATCAGGGAGGTCAACAATGGTCTTTGTCATTTTCTCTTCAGGGGCGAGGTCGAAGTGCCAAGGGTGAGGATGAGAGAATGTGGTTGTGACGAATTTGGTCCGAAGATGGTTCTCAAGCAGAATTGGACCACTCAGGAAATGGCCACTCTCAAACACCTAAAACAAAACAAATCCATCAATTTAGAGTAGGTGAGGATTTTACGCATTTTCACACTTGAATCACCTCTCTTTCACATCATTTCACTTCGCTCCCCGTAAGGGCGCGGCAATTTGCCTTCCTGAGCGCCTTGCTGACGGGACTCAGCGCTCCGTCCGACCCCAGCTTAGCCCCTCTTCCTCCCTTCGCTAACTCTTAATCTTAGTCTCACCTCTCCCTCACTGTGCCTCTAATTTTAATTCGTCGCTTTACAATCACCTTTTCTCTCCCTTTTTGTTGGCCCCTTCTTCTCCTGTCCAGGAACCTCCCCGATCACACCCGGTGCTCATTTTTATCGCGCACCGAATACTCCGACGTAAAGATGTTAGGCGTGGTGACCCTAACCGAAATAATGGATTCTCAGACCATCGGTTCCCGGGCGGAAATTCCCCAAACTCCTTCAGTCCACCTTCCCGCTTTTAATGATGGAGAGGACTTTGGGTCATTTTGACCCATTTTGAGAGAATCTTTAAGATCAATAGATGGGATCTCGAAAATGATGGCGTCGCTCGCTTACTTCCCCTCATAAATGCCAAGTTAAGGGAAATCTTCGTATCCCTTCCCTTTCAAGCAACTTTGGACCATTCCACGTATAAGTCCGAATTGTTAGCCGCTGTTCATATGAATAGCAAATTCTACCGCTCCCGATTCCGCCAGGAAAGGATCTGTCCTGGTCAAACATTTTGGCAACACGGGTACATCCTCCTAAGACACTGAGGGAATCCCCACGTGGAAGAGCTTTAGCAGAAAGGAACTCCCATGTGCAGCAGAAGGCCCGGCTAGGACTAAAGTGGTAAGCCTACCCCCCCCCCCCGCCCAACTTCCCACAAGCGGTAGCCTCGAATCGAGTCCCCACGATTCACCTTTATGCGGGCTAAAATAGCTCTGCAAGAAGATTCGAGCCCCTTCGAGAGTAGAGCTGTTTCCCGCTAACCCCCAACTCCGGGGGGAGCCTCGGACATAAATAACGCTCGATTCCCCGGAAGAGACACAGAGTTGAGAAGTCTCGCCAAAACCCAGAAGATTTCCCCATGGTTCCAAGTCAAGTGCTAGCAACAAAGCAAAGTGACAGCTGGATTATTTTGTGTATTTGGAATTAGCCCCAGCCAGGAGGTAATTCCACTGGACGATCGCCCCGAGTGATTTTCCCGACTTCTTTCATCAACTCCTGTCGAAGGCCTCCTCATTTCGGGTAGCCAAGGTCTCTTTGAAGGAGATGGTGGATAGTGTAGGTAGAGATGTCTTTCATTCAAAAGCACAGGATTATTATTTTTCACTTCTGATACTGTTAATTGTGAGTTTTTCCCCACGTCTCAGTGTAGAAGTTTGTCTAGTTTTTGTGTTCTTTTTGGCTATCCAGAGTATGCTTTGGTAGGTGGTAGTACTATTTATGCGAAAAATTTAAGTAGAGGCAAGACGTCCTATTAGAGTCAATTTGGCTTGCTTAGTAATAATAATAATAATAGGTATTTATAATGCGCCCTTCACGGCTGTTAGCCCTCCCAGAGCCCAGGTTGTATAGCGAGTGTAGAGAAATTTTACAGGGGAGAGAAGTCAATTCTGAAGAGATGAGTATTCAGGAGACATTTAAAAGTAGCAAGGGAGGGAGGATCGAACTTCGGGAGGAAGAGGATTCCAGAGTCAAGGAGCACAAACTGAGAAGGAACGGCACCCATCGAGCAGAGGACAGAACGAGGAGTTTTCAGGAGGGAAACAAGGTTAGATCGGAGTGCCCGAGGAGTTTGACGAACGGAGAGGGTAAATGATAGATAAGGTGGAGTCTCGAGGTTTAGGACCTTGTAGGTGATGAGAAAAACTTTATAGTGGGTATGGAAGCGAATAGGTAACCAGTGTACCTTCTGTAACAGAGACATCAAAGTAGAGAACCGGGGGTGGTGAAGGAGGAGCCGGGCACCATAACTTTGAACTAGTTGTAGGGGGCAAAGTGACGAAGAAGTGAGATTCACTAGAAGAGAATTGCAGTAGTCTAAGCATGAGGTGACGAAGGGGAAGAGAGCTTTAGATTTCTCGACCATCGAAGTGATACCAACGAGGAGAACTTCAATTTTATCGTGGTTAAGTTTGAGAAAGTTGGCAGACAGCCATTCGTTTATGGAGGTGTAGGCTAAAAGGAGCTTGGTAATTGATTGAGAGAAGGACACAGGGGATGAGTAAAGGTATATCTGAGTGTCATAAGTATAGCGGTGGAAGGACAGGCCTAAATTGCGAAGAAGGGAGCGAAGAAGAAGTTAGTAGATGTGGAAGAGGAAGCGACCAAGGACTGAGTCCTGAGGAACCCAAAATGAATGGGTGCGGGCTTGGGGGAGAGGTTATGGAGCGCAACTGACTGAGTGAGGGAGGCGAGGTATGAGCGGAACCAATTAAGTGTTGTGCCTGAGGGACGTACAACCCTTATCCGCTGCTCTACGTAAACCCTCCGAAACATTAAGAAGAGCAGTTTCTGCAGAGTGCTTCACTTTGAACCCCGACTGGTATATTTCCTCAATATTGCAGTTAGAAATATGATCATTAAGGCAAGAGAAACCACTCTCTCGAGGATCTTAGAGAGGATTGGAAGCTGTGAGATATGGCGATAACTAGATGGTTCAGAGGGGCTAAGGTGTTTTTTTAAGGATAGGATGAATTCAGGCATGTTGGAAGGAAGAGGGAACCACCCTGTGGCAAGTGAAGTGCTAAAGAGATGAATAATCAGTGGGAGGACATCAATGAGAATTTGCTGGAGAAGTTTGGGTGGAAAGACTTCCTTAGAGGATCCAGATTTGTTAAGTGTGTAAGATCAGGGCAGTTACTTCCTCAGAGGACGTTAAGCGGCAATGAAGTATGGTCGAGGAGAACAGCATGGGCTTGTTCAGACCACTGGAGTAGTACGGTGCGAAGGTTAATAACTTTATCAGAGAAAAATTAAAAAAGAGTAGATGGGTTGATGGTGGGGGAGAAGGGGGGGGGGGAAATGGGGCTAGGCGAGGAAAGACGAGAGAGGAGACAAAAAGATAGTCTGAAGGTCATTCTTGCCCTCAGACAAAAGTTTGCATGAATGAGCCTCACACGCTGATTTTAATTTGAAAGAATAAGTCGAAGTAGCAAGGAAATAGGCAAGTGAGAGGGAGGTCTTGTCCTGCCCACGAAAGCATGCTTTACGAAAGGCTCATTCATGAGCATGTAAGGACCTCCTTGAACGAAGGAGTACCATGGTGAGCCAAGGGGGGCAGTGATGGCTATTTTAGGAAGGAGTGATAAAGGGGGAGGGATTCAAGGCAGGCGAGTAATGATTGGTGCAGAGAGTTTAAGGTTTGGTCATGTGAAGCAGTATTATCAATAGGAGGTAGGCCAGAAACAACGTCGTTATAGAGAGAAGTATTATCAATTGACGATAGTCGCTGGAAAGGTGTAGGATCTCAGGACCAGTGAGGAGGTAGGTGGTAGGGAATATAGAATTAAAAATTGACTAAGAAATGGTTGGAAATTGTATTAGGAAGGTCAGTTACTGTTAGATTATAGATATGGAGGTTCGAGATGACTAAGTCCAGGGTATTACCATGTATGTGTGTTGGGGATGACACATGTTGTATAAGAGAGAAGAGGTCGCTGATGTCAATGATTGCATGATAAGTCTCATTGTAGCTAGGAAGATTGAAGTCACCGAGAATAACGAGAGAACCACCAGTAGAGAATAGGGGAAGAGTAGTTTACTGAACTCCTCGAGGCATAAGGCTAGAGATGAGCTGGGATGGCGGTAAAGGACCACAATAGTCAGAGAGGGCACAGCACATGAGACAGCAATGAGAGCCTCAAATGAGGCTAGAAGGATGGGGGGAAGATTCAGGGAGAAGGATGAGTTGGAAAATGCAGGAAAGAATGACCCGCAGAGGTTGCAAGGGTAGTGCATGAACCAGAATCAGATTCGAGCCAGGCTTCTGTAAGTTCAAGGAAGGAAATCCCAGTGTGAACAACTAGGTCATGGACATACTCCGACTTATTGGTCAGGCTCCAAATGTTCAGAAGAGACGGCGACAGCACCTTTTGATGAGCACAGGAGGAAGAAGGAGGAAGAATGGCAGGATGAAAGAGGTTCCTAAAGGACGTCGAAAGTCTCGGCCCTCTCTCAGTCAGGCGAGTTCGGGGGATACCAGCCCCCTTTGTCTTCGGTATGTAGCTGGCGGAAGACGATAATTTAAAGAGTTTAGTGAGTCCCTATCATACATAGTGGAGGAGAAAGGAGGGAGCAAAGGCGAGATTTATGAAGAACGCAGCAGATGGGAAAACTTAACTATAACTTAATTCATAGAAATGGTGGAGAGCTCGCCCAGGCGAGGCATGGGTGTGGGGGTGGATTCGCTGACGAGAGGCGTGGGAGTGGGGAAGGGATAGCCAGGCAGGAAGACAAAGAGCAGCACGTGGCAACAAATGAATCAATGAAGTGAGAAGGAAGTTAATATTGAAGCCGAAATGAGCAATGAGTTACAAATAAAATTTGGTACTTGCAAGCAAGACTACCAGTGAATGTTGAGCAGAGCACTAACTAATTAAAAAGCATTAAACACAATGCGGTAATTATAGTTCACATGAAATTAATTAAAAAGCACTAAGATTACAACGCGACAACATATTAAAGAGCACTAAATAAAAAAAAGAATGATGAATCAGGAGACGGATGATAAGAATGCCGATCAAGAAGTATTGGGAATGGAATTGATCATCAGGGCAATCAAAGATTCTTGCACAACAACTTCAAAATTTGTCCATTTCCTCCATTTTTATTAAGCTCCAAGGCATGTTTGGGTAAAAAATTGATGAAAGAGCGTGGCTAAACCCAGAATACTCCAATTCTCGGTACTAGGGCAAAGCAACAACACTACACCCAATCCTTTGTCTGAACAAAGACTCATTGAGCTCTCCAATACCATCCCATCTATTTAGGATTAGTTCCCAGTTATAATAAGAAAACTATCAGCCAACCTATATTGTCTGAAATGGGATTAATTTCAGGACTATGAAGCCATGTATTTTTAAAATGGTGGGGGAGAAACCTTTTGCTCTCACTGCATTTTAGTAATAGAAGAGAATAGAAAAATGACAGAATGAGAGCATAACAAGTTTATTAAATTCAGTTTAAATTTACTTTCTTAAACTAACCTCCCTAATGATCCTGTCTATCCTCACTTTTCCTGGCTAGCTTCAATGTCTCCTTTTCTGACCTTGTAGTAGCTTGGTTGTCCGCCATCCCTCCCATGTGTCTAATCCCTTTCTTTTTTTTCAGAATGTGTGTGTGGATCGCGTGATCACCGTCTTTGCTTTGTGTGGGGGAACTCGATAGACCTCTATCATGCTCTCCATTCATCTCTATTTCATTTTTAGGCGGATTCTTTTAGCTAATTATATGTTTAGTAATTGTTTGAAGGTAATTAGTTGTGACTGAGGAAGGAAGAGCCGCCTGGATGGAAAATAGGTGAGTGAAAATTGTGAGAGTGGGTATGGTCGAATGTATTAAGAGTAAAGATGTTTGAGTGTGGCAGTGAATCAGTGACTGAATGTGCCTTCTCTTTTCCAGCTCTGTGGTACCGATAGTTGGCGACATCTGGCTTTTGGAGACGGCTGAAGCTAATCTTGACCCTTGTGTGGCAGTAAGGGGACTCTTTTGAAGAATGAGTCTTAAGACTGCCTCCAAGTCGCCTACGCATCGATTGGAGACAGAGCCCTCCCACTTTCCACATTGACCAGAACCACCACATCCCCGTCCTTGAGTGCAGATCATTTTGCATTGGCTAGAGCTGGACTCCCAGTCCCTTAAGAAAAAGGAACTCCCCCTTCCATCTAGCAAGTGGGCCCGCCTCCCTTCTCCGCCCCCCCCCCTACCACCGGTAATAGCACTCCCAGATATATTTTGAACAGACTCGCATCTTTGCGTTGGGCGATCTGTTTGTGAAGCCCTAGCCATTTCATTGTTTTCGTGGCCGAGATAATATTGTAAAGCCTTTTGTATATATACATGTGGTTGTTGGCCAAAGTAAATTTGTAAGGCCAACTATATATATACATTTTTTGTGTTTGTGTTTAGAAATAGTAAATTTTTTGGTGATTAGGTAAATTTGCAGTTTTGTTTTCTGGGGTTGTGGTTGATGCCCATTATTCTTTTATGTGTAACAAAATCGAAAATAGACTTTCTCCTCAATGCCCTCTCCTTGAACCACCGAGCGGACCTTGTTGGAGCGGCGGGAAGAATTGGTGAGGAAGTCGACTCCGCCGCTACAGCCTCAATATATTCCTCTGTTTCTTTTTACAGTCACTCCCCTCCTACCTTGACTCATGCTGCCCTTCGCCTCGCCTTCCCTTGCAGATCCTGTTCCCCTTGGTTCTCCAACAAAGACATTGTGCCCAAAATAACTAATAAGAGGATGAGAGAAGTGCTTTTGTTCCACCCACAAACCCAAGACATGGGGACAACAGGATTCTCTTGTAACTCAGGCAAACAGACCTCCTGTGATGCCTATACCCGTAAAATCCCTAACAAAAAACAAAATCCTCATGCCATTACAATTTATTGCAATTATTTGAATATTAACAGGCAATGCCCATCCATTTCATAGCTAAATTCTGTATTATCTCTTCCCACGTAAATAGCATTACATTTTTTAGGGTTAAAACTCATCTACACACACTTTTGTAACCAACCTTATAACTTATTCAAATTAATGTGATCGTAAAACCTCCTCCTGCTACCTTGGAGCATTTTCCTCTTTAGGAAAAGGAAAACTCTGATTGTAAAACCTCCTGCTGCCTTGGAGCATTTTCATTTTTAGGAAAAGGCTAGGAGAAGGAAAACTCTGATTGTAAAACATCTTGCTGTCTTCACCCCAGGTATTGGCTGAGGGCCTAACCTTTACCTAAAAAGACTCTACCCTACAAGGAAGCAGGAGGTTTTACAATCAGTTTCCCTTCTCCTAAAAAGAAAAATGCTCCAATGCAGGGGGCCCCTTTTTCACAGGGGATGTGAATCTGAAAAGCTTGAAGTGTAGGAATAAATCCAGTGCCTGTGGCTACAGCAGCTCGCAAATCCCGCACCTCAGCGACTATACCCACAAGCTAGGCACCGAAGGTCATCCCAATTACCTTGGGCCAGACATGGGCATGATTCTAAAAAAATATTATGATTTGATTATGGTCTGGAATACTTTTGAGATTGTGATTAAATTATGAATATACTTGTTTTTCATTTTTCTGATTATGATTTTGATCACTTTAGTTTTGCTATTTTTGATTATGATAATTTTTTTCTTTTTATGCATTATTAGGATTAGATTATGATTATAATCACATTTCCCTGTGATTATTTATAAAAAGATAATTAGCAATGATTAAGTACAATGCCTAAATAGGTAGCAAACTACATCTATTAAGTGTACTGTTCCATACTCGAACACATTAATATAACCGTTTAAATTACTTACTAACTAATTGTATTAAAACCATACATTGTGTGTAAGAGGTTTTATTTGTTTTTGCTTTACAGTACATAATACATTACTTCTATGAATTTATTTCAAATCATGATCACAGGCTTTCACAGCAAGAATGAAAACAAAGTATTTCTCTTTGAAAAATATAGAACTTGTTATATGCATTTCTTTTTATAGGCTAGTTTATTTCTCATCTAATGTCTAATTTACTATGTGTTGGTTACACTTGATAAACATCAACTCCTCAAAGCGAACATAGGTCATTCGGCATCGTTCAGGATGAAAGACTTTCTCAACAATAGAGAAAGTCTCTCAACTGGAGTTGATGATGCTGGGATACACAGATATCGGAGAGCAAGTATAGTTATTGAGGTAATGTTGACTGATTCTGTGCCCAGAAGAGAATTGGATCACTCTCATCCTCTGTGGTTGGCTGACTCGGGTAGGATTCTACTTGTGATAAAGTTGATGTTAATGTACAGAGGGAATAGCTCATTGATGCTGATGGTGTCATGAATCTGAACAGCTTGCACTTTGTAGGGGCCTCCTTATTTTCCTGATGGCAACCCTTTTCTTCAGTGATAGTAGGCATAATTTCATCTACTTTAGACTTCAATAGGGATTTCATGAACATGACTTCTTCTGGCGAGCAGCAGTCCATCTTAAAGTGTGGATCTAGGAGTGAGCCAGTCTGCATAGATCTTCAATCTTTACTCGATTGAGCTTTTGAGAGTAGTAATCATCTTTGACTTGTATGTATGTGACAGTTGTTTAAGCTCAGCTTTCAGTCCACGAATGCATTCTCCTCCTGACACTCTAGAGGTTCTACTTAAAATGGTGTTAAGATGTCTGTTATTTCCTTGATGAAATTAAATTCATATTTTAGCTTTACTGGATAGTCTAACTGATCAAGCTTGTCTGGATCAATATTCAGAAGGGAGCGAAGCATCTTGTTACTGCTGTTCCATCGGGTTGCATTTTTGGTCTGAGGTCTGTATTCACCTTCGAGAATAACCGATGCAAGTGCAGAATGACGAATGTGATACTAGATGTGAAGCTTTTCCAATGACTCCTGATACAGGCCCTGTTTTTTTAGCACATCTTTCACAGTATTTTGTAAATTATGAACAGAACATCTGACATGCTCTTGCAATAGCTCCGGGAACTTCTCATTGTTATCGTGAATGTCAAACGAGTCATCCTCCTCTTCGCTTTCACTGTCTTGATTAGGGTCCGCATGCTCCAGATCAGGAAGTGTTCCAAATCCTTTAAGCAATTTGCCATCCTGGTCACCGTGCAGACGGGACTCAGCGCCACGTCCGGCCCCAACTTAGCCTCTTCTCCTTCTTTCAGACAGCCTGTATTTCTCCCCTACAACCTCTCTCACAACTTTCTCTGGTTGGCCTCTAATTTCTCAGGATAGATGCTGACCTTCTCACCCAACTATCCCAGATCGGGACTGAGGGGGGAGAGGACAATGTTCCCTAACCCCTGAGCTCCAGTTTGAGAAGGTGGTATTTTAAGAACCTGCTTCATCCCCACCCATACCTTCCTCAAATTCCTTTTTCTTTTTTCTTCACACTCTATCAATTTTATACCGTGTCCAAGGTGGAGCCGCCATACTGAGGGACTGCGCCAGGCCACCAGGCGAGATGGGTGGTCTTGAATGGCGACACCTGGCTCTGCCAGGCCTGTACGCACCCTTGCAGGGCGGGCTACTGCGAGGGGTGATGAGCGATTGATTCCTGTACAAAAAATAAGGTCACCATGCCCAATGATGAGAAAATAAAAAATCTCCCCTCAATTTTCCCTTTTCCATCGAGGGCAGCTCCACAAAAAAGGAAGGCCCCCCCCCCCTTGTGTTCGCACAGGGGACCCTCCAAATTTCTATAACCGGAGAGAAGGCATACTCTTTCGCCTATGGGTGTAGGGGACTCTCCCTCACCAGCTTGTCTGGAGATACCTTCGGGCACCTCCCTCTTTCCAGAGGCAGTCCCCCCTTTACTTTCCAAGGGGACTGCCAAGAAAGCCAGCAAGTAGCCCATAGCCGACCGCTCCCCATTGAAGCGGTTCGGTAGGGCAAACTCCTTTAGGGAGGAGAGGAAAGCCAGGCCCATTCGTTCGCTTCCATCAAAAGACGTGCTGTCAAGAATATTGAACCGTGACTAAAGACATTGATGCCAGTAGGTCCTGTGATGTCCTGGGGAGGGGAATGGCAAACTCGAGCCCCCCCCCCGAGATAGATATGGTCCTTGAGGCAAACACGCCTCAGACGGTAGGGCCTTCCATGGGAGCGAATCCGGGCTCGGCGCCAAGCACCGAAGCCGAGTCCGCCCCTATGCAAGGTCCTCCTCAAACGGCTAAGGTTTCCAAGTCAGTACAAGGAGGGGAGGGATCTCCTCCGACCGGTGCCCCTGCGACTGCTAGGACCTTTTCCATCTCGGAAAAAGACCTTGCTGAGGTCGGTCTATCTGGCCTGGGAGCTCCTGCCGGCGGAGGGGAGAAGCAGGTTCATTCCCCGCCCTCCTCTCCTAAAAAGAAAAAAAAACAGAAAAAAAAGTAAAAAGACTCGGGGTTCCTCTCCAGCCGCGGGGGCTTCGGCGACGGATGGGTCAGCCGCAATTTTGGTAAGCGACCAAGCCAAGATCGGCACATCCGCCCCCTCTGCCTGCCCGAGTGCAGAGCCCCTGACTAAGACCAAAAGTGCGCAGGAAGGAGCCTTGATAACATCGGGGCACCTCATTCAGAAGTTACATGGAGTTTTCGAGCCCGCTGGCTTCAAACGCTTCTTAGTTATTCGCTCCACTGATGGCAACATGTTGGCTAAGGGCAACATGATCCCTCTAAGGAGAGCTTTAGCTAGTATAATTGGTAGAGAGCCGAAGGTGACCCGTTTCTCAGACGGGAGCATTATGGCGAATGTGGCGGGATCCTCCGAAGCGGCCAAGCTAAGTGCTCTTCGGAGACTAGATGGCACCCCGGTGAGTGTGATGCCCTACTCTACCATGAACTTGGTGAAAAGAGTTTTATATTCGAGGGAACTCGTGGACTACTCCATAGAAGATATAACTCTAGAGCCGGCCGACCATGGGGCAGTCAAGGTCGAACGTTTAATGAGAAAACAGGGAGGGGCCTCGAGACTCACCCCTACACTCTTCGTCACGTTCGACTGTGAAAAGCTCCTTGAGTCGGTGCGTGCCGGTTGGTACCGCTACCGCGTGAAGGCATTCGTGCCACTGCAGCGGAGGTTCTATTACTGTCACCACTTCGGCCATATGAATCGCTAATGTAGATGTGCAAAGTCGGGGTCACCTGAAGTCTGTGTAAATTGCTCCATGGCCTTACACGATAAGTCCAAATCGTGTTGATCCAAGTGTATCAATTGCGGAGAGCCGACCCCCCGCTTCTTCAAATAATGTGGTGCATATCTCCTTGAGAAAGAAATCCTGGCCGTTCAGTCCAGAGATCGTCTCTCATTCCGCGAGGCTAAGGACTTGGTCCGGGCACGCTCGTCAATGCCTGGGACGTCGTACGCCACAATGCTTAGAAAAACACCTTCTGCTCCTACCCCTTCCAGGCCAACGAGTACGTTTTTCTTCTCGCCCATTCTGAACCCTTCGGTGGGTGCTACTCAACCCGGGCGCTCCCCTGGTAAAGCTAGCGGCACAAAGGGTTCACACCCAGCCCCAACTAAAACCAGGACTCTCCCCCCCATCCCCCAGCGTGACCGTTTCACGTAAGGCGAAACGGCCGCGCAGCTCCACCGACTCGTTAGACTCACAGGAGGAAACACCCCTAAAGTTCGTCGCCATGCCATCTTACGGGGTTCCTAAAGCTGCCCCTCGAAAGGAGGACAACAGCAAAGGAACTTCGGCTCCTTCGCCCACGCCTAATGGCGGGCTGGGTGTCTCGGAGACGGTGGATCTTCGAAAGAGGCCCCCCGCCCCTGAGGCCGCAACGCCCGGCTAAGGTTTCGAGGTGAAAGAAAGAAAAGACTCGCATGGCAAGCCCAACCTTCTCTAATAAGTCCTCGAAGGTGACAATGCCTTCAGCGCATTGTCTGGCCAACAGCGCCCTGGGTTCTGCCTCCGAAAAGCGTACGGCCATTTCCGTGAGGGTCTTCTCTTCGAAGAGGGCCCGCTCGTCTCCTCCGAGCTAGGCTAGGAGGACATATTCCTTCAATGGAATTGCCGCAGACTCCGGGCAAACTGCGAGGAGCTGTGGAGGCTCGTCTCGTCCCGTTCCTAGTTAGCTATTTTTCTGCAGGAGACCATGCTAGTTGCGTGCCCCCTGCCCGCCCTCCAGGGGTATAAGGATTTTGCGACCCCACCAGCACGTGATGGGGGCCGGGCTGGGAAATGTGCGGTTTACACTCAGCATGATGTCTCCCTTCTTCTTTTCACTTTAGATACCTCCTATCAGGCATTGGATGTGCAGCTTCACATGGATAGGAGGTATACTGTTATTTCTGCGTACATTCCACCGTCAGCTGACTTCAACGCGGAAACTTCCGTCGCACGGTTGCCGAGGCCCTTTCTCTTGCTCGGAGATCTGAATGGCCGACATCATCTGTTGAGAGACTACTCAATAAATCTCAGGGGACAAGTCATTGCCGATCTGATCGAAGAGCTTAACATAGGTGTCTTAAATGTGGACGAATTTATGCATCACTGCCCGAGACTGGCCTCATTTTCTTGCCTTGATCTACCTCTGTGCTCTCTGGATGCACAGCCTGATTTTGATTGCGGGGTGGTGGAGGACCTCCATGGTAGTGATCACTTTCCCATTCAAATATAATTTCTTGGCCACTGCCACTTGAGAGCCCACCCAGGTGGTGCTTGTTGCGGACGCGGCGACCTGCATTTTAAGAAATGACTGAATTCTCTATCGCAGTCGAGGTTTTTATTTCGGTAGATGGGGCCGTTGAGTTCTTCTCCTGTAACCTCATCGCCGCAGGCCTGACTACTATTCCCAGAACGTCTGGCCATTTTTCACGCCGTACGGGTGGGGGAAGACCTCTCCGACCCAATGGAGTAGGAAGAGGGTGTCCCGCAGGAAGGTGTCCTCAGAGTCACACTCTTTGCCCTAAGCATCAACGGCATCACTTCGGTGCTGACGTTAGATGTTCTCGCTACGCTCTACGTGGACGATCTTTCGATCTCTTTTAGCGCAGCTCTGATGCTAACTCTGGAGCGTCGACTCCAACAGGCATTGAACCGCATCTCTCGCGATGCCAAAACCCATAAGTTGCAGTTTTATTTGGCCAAGACTAAGGTGGTGCACTTCTGCCACGTTTCACGTCTCCACCCCGACCCATATTTGTTTCTTAATGGTTGCGCCTGGAAGTGATTGAATCGCACCGTTTCCTCGGTCTTGTATTTCACCGAAGCCTCACCTGGGAGGATCATATTCGCAGCCTTAGGGTCTTTTGTGCCTGCGCCCTAGATATTCTTCGTTCCGTGACGTTCAGCGCTTGGGGTGTGGATCTGGCTACTGCCTTACTTTTTTATCTATCCCTTCTCCGTTCGAAGCTCGCCTACAGATGTGAGTTTTATGCATCTGCAGTCGAGCGTGTATTGCGAAAGGTGGACTCGATCAACCACATGGCCTTCGCTTGGCGACCGGTGCCTTCCTCACTTCTCCTATTGAGAGCCTGCTTGTCTATGCTGGATAGATGCCATTATCTATATGCCGTGCAGAGTGCATTACTCACCTGTACGCACGAGCGCAGCATCTCCATTTGTCGCCAACGACTCTCATACAATCCGCAGGTGATCCCGACGGTGCCTATGCCGCCGAGAGACGCAAGTCATACCCTTTGCCCTTTGGATGTAGGGGTAGGAAACTCCTTCAAGAGCTAGATATAGCATTTGGGCCGGTGGCACCCCTGGTTCTGCCCAGAACTCCACCCTGGAGGGTACCACCGTTGGCTATTTGTCGCCATGCCTCTGCTCCCAAAGCTTGTACAGGTCCGGGAGTATTGCGTTCGACCTTTTGGAAGCACATCTCTTGAACCGTGCCAGTGTATACGGATGGCTCCAAGTCCCAAGAGGGGTTCGGTTTCCACGCCGTTTTCCCTATGTTTGGAGTCAGCGGGGCTCTACCAGGCGGTTCGTCTGTCTTTACGGCCGAGCTGGTGGCAATACACAACTCGGTACGGGAGAACACGCGACGTGCCCGGTTCGGAGACCAGATTGTGATCTATAGCGACTCACACAGCACCCTGAGTGCTCTTGGTGCATTGGAATCTACGCATCCCCTAGTTCGTGATATCCGTGACGCCACGGTTTTGGCAAGCCTGGCGGTTGACGAGATTATCTTCTGCTGGGTTCCTGGACATGTAGGAATTGCTAGGAATTAGGGCGCTAAAGAGTCCGCGAGGACTCTGCGACAGGACCAGCGTTTCGCTCTTCCTCACACCAGCTACATGGCAGGAATACGGGCAGCTCTTCGGGCTGCTTGGCAAAGAAGATGGGAGACGGTCGAAGGGAACTTAAAGTTGCGCGCCATTGCGCCGCGACTGTTCCCACGGACCTACCTACCAATGCTGCGACGGCTTCAGGTTGCTTTCTGTCGTCTCTGAATTGGGCCCATTCGCGGGACGCACCGCCATTTGATGTAGCGCTCGCCAGCGCCCTACTGTGAGGACTGCTTTGTCCCCCAGACTGTTCGGCACATTCTTGTTGAATGTCCAGTCTGGGTGATCTTAGCGCACGTTACCTGTCCCGGTACCGGGATGGGCGGGGTCGCTACCGCCTGTCCCTTGTACTCGGGACGAGTGCTTGCACATTGACTGGTGGACTTGTAGACATTTGGGGGGAGACCGGCATTCTCCCTTTTATTTAACTAGTTTGTTTTTTTCTTTATAGGACGCACGTTCCTGAGTCGGTATAACCCTCCCCTGACGCAGGAGCTTGCTTCCTGCTCGTTGCCTTTTCTTTTTTTTATTTTATTGTTGGTTTTTGATTTTTTTTTAATCTTATTTTAAAGTAGCCTAGTCCTACGCAGTTTTTAACACGTCGACTAATGCCCACGTAGGCAATCGCCAGATGAGCTCTTTAATTTTTTTTTTAAATCTCTCTCTCTCATGTAGAAAAACAAAAGATTTCTTTCTTTTTTCTCTCATGCATGAAATCAAAATCTCTCTCTCTCATGTATGAAAAGAAAGAGATTTCTCTCTCTCTCATGTAAAAACACAAAAGCTTTTTCTCTCCCTCGTTTATGAAAAAAAATTCTCTCTCTCTCTCTCTCTCATGTATGAAAACAAAAGGTTTTTTTTCTCTTTCTCTCTCCCTTCACCTGCCAGAAACACAATTGGAGTAAAATCCTGGCAATAACGATAAAGTATACACAAAACGGTAACACTTTAAAATGAAAGAGGGGGAGAAAAAATAAACATAACGAGATTAAATATATCATATAATCATAATCTGTATGTGCATACAATAGCGAACGATTTTATTTAGAATAAATTAGTGAAAGGGGCTAAATTTGAGAGAGCGAGAAAGAAAAATGTGTAGAAAGACGAGGAGTACCAAAATAAGAGGTGGCAACAAAGAAAATGGGGATCAGGTGATATAAAAACATATAGGGGAGTACAGGGATATTCTGGCTCATGGAAGGCGTGAAGTCCGGCCTCATTGCGTGGAAGAGATAGCCATGAAGGGAATTATAAACATAGGCAGCAGACCAGGCACAGGGAGAGAGAAAGAAAAAGAAAGAGAGATTCAAAATAATCCTATTTAATTTTCGGTTCGGACAGTCTTTTCTTGACTGGCCAATTTTTTTAATTTTCGGAATGGATTCAGCCATGGAGACATTGAAGGAAAAGCACGACATAATTCAAGTCTCGGAAATGAATATTAGGGTCGAATGTTTCATCCGTGGATGAAAATGCGGCCAAATTCACAGACGACTGATCGTTTTTTTTCTAGGGAATAATCGTAAAACTTTGATGTCTCATAAACTCTTGTATTGAGTCACTGAAACTTTGAGTCTGTATTGTGCTTTGATTAAGTGTTTTCATGTTTAGATTTCTGTTGTGTTTTGGTTTGTGTAGAGTCAAAGGTTCTGTATGTTAAAACTTTGGTGTTATTGGTGAAAATATGAAAGCGGAGGAATCATTTGGAAGTGATTATATTTTATTAGATGAAGAGAAGAAATTTATTATTATGATGGAAATCAAGGAAAGCACTTTTCCCAGGGTTGAGAGAGGTGACTCGTAATAAGATGGCCAAGTTAAAGGAGGTAAAAACGTGAGGGATGTTCGAATCCTCTGCTAAATATCGGCAGAATTTTCTAGTCTTCTGATTTTGCCTGCTCATGTAATGAAGGATTTTTTTAAATTGCACACTGCCTTCTGTTGGGCTGCAATGAAGGAAGTTTCCAGATAACGATCCAGTAATATTTATGTAATCATTCCCTCCAAGACTATGAATAAAAGTATATCTTTTGTTTAAGAGATAATTATATTTAAATCGTGATCTGTTCTTGTTTTGTGATATGCTGTTTTACTCTCTCTGTTCGTACATATCTGATCAAATAAAAATAATTTTACACTATTTTTAACTTTTTAACTTCATCTCTCCTATTTAAAGGCATTTTTTGAGATTGAAGATTGACTGAACTTAGTAATTACTGTCATAATAAACAGTATATGCCACCGATTAAAAGAAGTGTCTACCATTTGTGCAGGTTGGATAGTTTGTTCCCAAAATATATTTATACTTTATGCAAACTTCTCATATGGAAGCATTGGTACTGGAACGGTTGTTTAAGTAAAAACGCTCACACTATGTCTTTATTAATGGGATCCGCAGCTATAATTCTTTTTGGTTGTCTGAATTCAGGGGCTTTGCTAGTGTGGATAGAGAACTTTCTTGGAGGTTGATAGAAAGGCTAGCACTGGCGTGGAACGATGGTGGTAACCAAGCGTAGCTTAATGTTGCTAGGTATCGCAAAGTCGGAAATTGCGGCAAGTGAGTGGAAAAATTAAATATTTGAGCCCACAAGGCGGCGCAACTTATTCCTTTTTCTATCTCTTCCTCTCTTTTTTTACTCTTAATCTTTAACTTCTTTCCTACTTACACTACACAACTTGGTAAGCGGCAGAGTCTGACTTGAAGTTGGAACTAGGGTATAGTAAACCCCCGCATGAGCCTTAAAAGGCAGCAACAGAGACCCGGGTATATTCATGGATAATATTAATGTCCATTGCGCAGCGAACGAATATTGATTGAGATCCAGAACAGGTAACTATTATGAAATCTTAGTAGCAAGAGGAAGACGCCATAGATTGGGACCTGATTACCTGATATACGTAACCAGAGCCTCAGCCACTCAACCAGATATCAGCCGAGGCAATATTATCTCTCATTCAATTACTTCATGCAACATGAGCACATGCCATTTACCAACCACACAGCAACACTACGCACAATAAACCAGCAACGTATACAAATTACCGAAAAAATAAAGTAAAACATAGAACCGACTGGGAGAAATACAGAAAAGTAGGTACGCATGCACCAAACTTACGAGAAGAAGCGATATCATAAGAAATAGAAGAAAAACTAGAAAAAAATAGGGCGTGCGATGCAAACAACAGACGAGTAAACTATTCCCTCAACGCCTACAAGACAATTAAGAGCTATACTTGAACGCCAGATGTGGTTCAAAAGAAAAAATAAATCGGAGAATTTCTCCAACGAATATAAAGAAACGGGTCAATGAGGGGGAATTAACAAATGTAATAACCGAAAATGAAAATTGAAATAAAGCAATACAAAGGTTCGAAAATGATTCCCCTCCGTAGCAATTTTGGAGAAAAATAAAACAAACGAAAGGTAAAACAGGAACAAGGAATCTAAAAATAAAGGACATAAAAGTAAACAATGTAGAAGGTTAATACTGGATAAATAAGATATTCTGAGAACATTGCAAGAGGATGAAAATATGGACATTGTTTTCGAGCACCAAATCATAGACTTCCTAAACATAGAAATAGACACGACTTATCCCCACCAATTATTCGATGCAGCTAGAAAGACCTAGGGCGGCATCGATGCTATTATTATTAAACGAGAGGTAAATGATACAATATCAATTTTAGGCAAAAGCACAAGGAAGATCTGGATTCACTATGATGAACTATGAGGAAGCGCCCTATAGCATTCTTGATGGAATCTCAATGGTATTAAATTCTAGTCTAAGCACCTACTACTTCCTACATGAGCTAGATGTATCCAAAATATTCTTCATTCCCAAAACAGGAAAGCTACCAACCCAAGTGGAAAACTACTAACCGATATCTCGATTTTGATTTCATTGCGAAGGGAATGGGGGTGATGAACCAACCACTGCGTGAGCACCTGGAGAGCAACTAACTTTTATACTAGTATCCATTTGGGTTGAGGAGGAAGTCCAGCAAATAGATGTCTCTCACTATCATCACTAAGAAAATTGCACAAGCAAAGGGAGAAAAGGCCAGCATTGAAATCGCATACAAGGACGCATCAAAAGCATTATAGAAGGTTTGGATAAGGAGAATCCAACACAAAATTTTGCAACTGAGACTTTAAAAAAAAATTGAAAGACTACTCTGCGACCGTGTAATGGAAATACCCGCCTTCATCAAAATCGGAAATCATCAAGGAGAGCAATTCAAACTAGAAGCAGACCTTTTCCAGGGAGGAGTCCAACTCACTACTCAGTGTATACCTCAGACATTCCACTATCCTTCAATTAAAATTGCCTCAATATTCAACTCGCCGTGGACGTCAAGCAAACGGCAAAATGTAGGCAATATGGACTGCAGGAAAAATAAAGTGGACACACGGAATGGGATGAAAGAGAAAATTATTACAAAGAGGAATAAATGTAAACTTTCACCAATGTTCGGAAAAAGGTTTAAGTTTATCAATGTTGAAAAAAAAGAAGTACATGAAACTGCTACGATTAAAGATCACTAAAATGGCACGTTACTGAAAGAGTGAGGAGAAAAGTAGAAATGAGGCTTCTCTACAGACTCAGATCACCCAATCAAAATAATAAAAAGATCCATTAATCAATTATTCAGTTAGAAATGGTAAACCCGCTAATCTTGGAGTAAGCCATCTAGAACACCATCATAAAAACTGAAAAGAATACAAAACAAACAGACAATGCTTATTAGCAACACAAGAAGAGATATGCAGAGAAAACGAGGTATACATAGGCTGCCCAGACGTCCAGCATTTTACTGTCTTTAGATCATTTGTCCAGCAAAAATGACTACTGAATGCTGGACAATGTAAAGTCTAGCATTGGGAAATGCAGGTGGATATTCTGTCAAGCAATCATAAGTAATTATAGACTTGACAACATTTGGCAACGCCACTTTGAATAGCAGACTGTCGTGACTCAATCCGGAGTTAATTTGAGTCATTGACTCGTTCGGAGAGTCATTCCATATTATTTATTTCATTGAAATTCATTTGTCACTCAGTCATCCCGGGGTTTTTCAACTAGTGTGACGTATCATATCAATTACCCTTTTGTTTTTAAGATGGCTCCAAAAAGAAAGTGTTGCTTTAGTAAAGACTTAGTGAACGAATATCCATTCATTAGAAGGACAAATACTGAGAGTGTGGTAAAATGTGACAAATGTTTTTCTAACTTCTCAATTGCAAGTGGAGGGAGACGTGATATTAAACGCCATTTGAACTCGGATAAGCATAAGCGAGCTGATGTCTGCGCATCATCAAGAAGGTCGTTAGAATCATTTTTAATAAGTAAAACTTTCGATAAAGAGAAAAAATCCGTGTGCCGAGCCTTTTTTGTATTTTGTACACAATCAGAGTGAAGTATTCCATGATTACATCCTAAAAGTGGAGTCTCAAAAGGGTTCTATGGCAGAGATTGCCTTTATTCTTAAAGACTTAGGGCTGAAATTGATTTAAAGAAAACGTGAGTTATTTTTGCCCTTAGCTGTGAATAAAATACTGAAGAATTTAGAGAAAGAAAGAAATGATATAGAAAGATTTAGAGAAACTACTTTGACATTCTATAATTCATGTATAGAATATTTGAACCAATGGACTGTGCGTTTTGAAGAGATGGAAAATTTCATCTGGATTCTTCTTCGCAACTTAATCCTCTGGAGAGAAGTTAAAGAAACACTTGAATTTATTCTTGCCAAGAGACCCAATTCCACAATAAATGATGATGGTCTTTTCGATGAAGTAACTTGTGTTAAGAATTTTGTCACATTAGAAAAAATTAAAGAGTGGAAGGATCGTGAAATTGAGGCTGACAGTAGATGGTTGGAAATATTTGCACATTTCAAAAGTCAGAATATTACATTTGAAAACATTTATCAGGTAGTAGAATTCTTTTTGAGTCTATCAGGATCAAATGCACCAACAGAGAGGGTATTTTCAATGATGAAAAACTACTGGGCAGACGAAAAAAGCAGGACTATTAACTACATGCAATTATCAGATGAATTGTTTGCAATTTTCTGATTACCTAAACTCAAACATAAACCTCCTTGAAAAGATCCATTCAAATGCCAAGTACAATTCTAGACCAAATTAGGTAAGTGAATATTGACTTATTAATAATTTAAGTTCGTTTGCTACTAAAATTACTTAACTTTTTTTTATTTAAATATATATATATATATATATATATATATATATATATATATATATATATATATATATATATATATATATATATTTAAATATGTATAAAATATATATATGCAGATGGTTCCGTGCAGCATTGGGTTAAAAAAATCTGGGCAGCCTAGGTATACACCAAGAAGCTTGAATCGCTTAATAAATTTATAGAATAGAGAGCCAAGAAGCTAATATAAAAAGAGTAGAGAGATGATAATAAATTGAAGCACAGATCGCACAGTGGGATGAGTAGAGATCAGACTCTCTCGTCCCCTATACAAGGAAGATAAACCAGGAAGAGGAAGAAATATACACGTGAAAGACTTCCAACAGGAGTAAGATACTCAGAAAAAGACGCTGATAATAATAAACAATGATGAAATGTAGAATACTTATAAATGAAACTACAACCTGGTACTGACACCCAGATCAGCAGGTCGAGCTGGTTGTAATAGCCCGCACAGTCGGGGAGATAACGTGTCATACTTGGTTGGGAGTCTTTTGCATCTCATAAAACTCCGTGTGAGCTCTCGGGCATTGAAATCTCCCTGGTTCGCGTCAAGTGGATCAGTTAATGCCTTTAGACTTGTCTTTAAAAAGTCTGCCTTATTTGCCTTGTTCATCTTCTGATCTTTGTTGCTGAACAGGTACACTGGGAAGGGAGTCAGCTCATACTGTAAGCTTGTCTCAACTGTAATACCCCTCTGGGCGAAAATGATCAGTCGGTTGAACAACTTTAGTGAGTCAATGTGAATCTACTCGTTGAACATATGAATCTTTCTGAATGATGACAGGGCTTTTCCCTCTCAATTGACATCCACGGTCGATGTCACTAACTGTCCATCCAGCTTGACCTGCATCCTTATCCCTACTTTAGGGGCTTTCTCAGCATTGATTGAATCATCTCCTTTACTTGTAAATCTTGTTGAAAAAGACATCAGCAACTCCTTGTCTCGATTGTTGTCGAATGGCTTGTTCTCTTCGAACCATTTTAGGGCAAGTTTAACAACCTCAGCATGTACGCAGAACTTCGATGTACGCTGCTTCGTGTGAATTCTGATTTGGTTAAGTATGTGCGTAAGAGCGGGAAGTCGGTGAGAGCTCCGTGGCTTAGTCCGTTAATACTACGCTTAATCCGGGACCGAAATAGAAAATTTAAAATTCATAAAAACAATGGGTCAGTTATAAGCCGGCATAATTACATAGATTCTCGTAGGGAAGTTAAACGTGCGGTCAGAGATGCGAAGAGGAAGTATGAAATAAACCTCGCTAAGGATTCAAAGAATGAACCGAAACGGTTTTATGGGTACGTAAATAATAGGAAACCCGTAAAAGGATCGATAGGGCCGATCGAAGATAAGGATGGTCGTTTGACTGAAATTCCGACAGAAATGTCCAAAATTTTAAATGAACATTTTACGAGCGTGTTTACTGTGGAAGATTCTTCCGAATTGGAATCGTTAATTGGGGAAGTTTGTAGTGCTGATAATTGCATATCCGATGTAACTATAAATGACGAGAAAATCCTTAAATTTATTAAGCTAATGAAAAAGTCGAAATCTCCGGGCCCCGATGGGGTATATCCAATTCATTTAAAGGAGCTTCAAAATGAACTCGTTAAGCCATTGCGTGAAATTTTCAATCGCTCATTAGAGGATGGCGTAGTTCCGTTGGATTTCAAGCGAGCAAACGTTACACCTATATTTAAGAAGGGGAATAGATTTGAAGCAACGAATTTTCGGCCTATTAGTCTAACTTCGGTAGTTGGGAAGCTTTTAGAATCTGTAATTAAAGATAGAATAGTGAGCCACCTCGAGGCAAATAAGCTGATTAACGATACCCAACATGGATTTAGGCGTGCGAGATCGTGCTTGACTAACTTGCTCGAATTCTTCCACAAAATGATTTGCGTGTACGACGAAAGCAAAGCTGTAGACGTAATATATTTAGACTTTAAAAAGGCGTTCGACACCGTCCCCCACCAAAGGTTATTGATGAAAGTTAAAGCGATTGGGGTGACTGGTAAGATTTTAAACTGGATTAGAAATTGGCTGAAAGATCGCTCGCAGCGGGTGGTAATAAATGGGGAATGTTCAGATTGGGCCAGCGTTAGTAGTGGGGTACCGCAGGGCTCTGTTTTAGGCCCTTTATTGTTTTTAATTTATATTAACGATTTAGATAAAGGCATACTTAGTCGGATTTCGAAATTTGCGGACGACACGAAGCTGGGCAATCGTGCCTATGTAAGAGCGGATGTCGATAAATTGCAGGGGGACCTAAACTCGATTGCCAATTGGGCGGACAAATGGCAAATGGAATTTAATTTAAGCAAATGCAAGGTAATGCACTTGGGTTGCCATAATTTAAGAGTAGAATATACCATGAAAGGCCAGGTCCTCGACGCGGTTAAATTAGAAAAAGACTTGGGAGTATTAGTCTCAGACGATTTTAAATTCTCGAAGCAATGCGCGGATGCGTGTAAAAAAGCAAATCGCGTTTTGGGTTATATCGCGCGTAATTTCACCTTCAAATCTAAGGATGTAATTTTACCTTTATATAAATCCCTTGTGCGGCCACTTCTCGAATACGCTGTTCAATTTTGGGCTCCATATTTAATGAAAGATATCGCGCAATTAGAAAGAGTGCAGCGTAGGGCTACGAAATTAATTCCAGAGCTGAGGAATAGATCATACGAGGAAAGGCTCAGGGCTTTAGATTTGCCATCGCTAGAACGCAGAAGATTACGTGGCCAGCTAATAGAAGTATTTAAAATACTAAAGGGTTTCTCAAACGTTGACTTTCGCAATCTGTTCGAACTGGATCATAGGGGAAATACTCGTCAGCACGGGTTAAAATTAGTGAACAAGCGTTTTAACACTAGTATAGCCCAAAACTATTTTACATTTAAGGTTACTCAAAATTGGAATCGGCTGCCCACCCACGTAGTAGATAGCACTTCGGTTAATATGTTCAAAAATCGTCTCGACGTGCATTTGAATAGTTTAAATATAACGTAGTTGAGCACTGTGAATTTAAACGTCCTTGCAGAGAGAGAGTTTGGAGCGGAGGTTTAAGGATATGAAATTATGATGACTAAATATGATGCCGGCGATTCTCTGCATGTGTAGCTTAGATGTCCCATTTCTTTTCCGCCTATCCTATAAGTAGTCTCTATCCCTAAATTAGCTTTTCACCTCTAGCAGTCGAGTGGCTGCGGAAGATGAGAAGAAAAACTTTCTATCTTCCCCGACCCCTAGTTTGATTAGTTAAAATTGCACGATAATGTACACATGTAGATAAGTGTGTACAGTAGATAGTATTAAAAAAAAAAAAAATAGCATGTTAGAGATACACTCGTAGATAAGGGTGTATCGTAGTTTTTGATTTAGTGTAGCGGACTAGCCTCGAGCGGACCTTAGGGTCTTTGCTGGTCCTAGATTCTGTAGTTCTGTAGTTCTGTATACACCAAGAAGCTTGAATCGCTTAATAAATTTATAGAATAGAGAGCCAAGAAGCTAATATAAAAAGAGTAGAGAGATGATAATAAATTGAAGCACAGATCGCACAGTGGGATGAGTAGAGATCAGACTCTCTCGTCCCCTATACAAGGAAGATAAACCAGGAAGAGGAAGAAATATACACGTGAAAGACTTCCAACAGGAGTAAGATACTCAGAAAAAGACGCTGATAATAATAAACAATGATGAAATGTAGAATACTTATAAATGAAACTACAACCTGGTACTGACACCCAGATCAGCAGGTCGAGCTGGTTGTAATAGCCCGCACAGTCGGGGAGATAACGTGTCATACTTGGTTGGGAGTCTTTTGCATCTCATAAAACTCCGTGTGAGCTCTCGGGCATTGAAATCTCCCTGGTTCGCGTCAAGTGGATCAGTTAATGCCTTTAGACTTGTCTTTAAAAAGTCTGCCTTATTTGCCTTGTTCATCTTCTGATCTTTGTTGCTGAACAGGTACACTGGGAAGGGAGTCAGCTCATACTGTAAGCTTGTCTCAACTGTAATACCCCTCTGGGCGAAAATGATCAGTCGGTTGAACAACTTTAGTGAGTCAATGTGAATCTACTCGTTGAACATATGAATCTTTCTGAATGATGACAGGGCTTTTCCCTCTCAATTGACATCCACGGTCGATGTCACTAACTGTCCATCCAGCTTGACCTGCATCCTTATCCCTACTTTAGGGGCTTTCTCAGCATTGATTGAATCATCTCCTCTACTTGTAAATCTTGTTGAAAAAGACATCAGCAACTCCTTGTCTCGATTGTTGTCGAATGGCTTGTTCTCTTCGAACCATTTTAGGGCAAGTTTAACAACCTCAGCATCTCACTTCATCCGTGTCATGGTAAGGTCACTGTGGAGTTGAGCATGTTTACTGACGTCTTTCTCCATCCACTGGTTGACATCAGAGAAGTTACTGTGGGTGAGCACCGAGCATTTGTGGCCACAAATGCTGTTTCTCAGGCCACTGCTCAGTCCACCTTCTGAGGCTGCCCTTCATTAAGGTATGCTCAATGCAGATGTCACAGAAAGTGCCGGACCATTCATGACTAGAGTAAAGGACAACGTGGTTCTTGTGGGCGCAGTGAAACGTTCTAAGGTGTCCTTGTAAGCAGGCAAAGTTTCGAGTTCCTTCATGAGTTAACAGTACAGCCATGCGCACTATAGCAATGCTTCTGGGCATTCCTATAATAAAAACCTCCTGGGAAACTTAAATATATATATCATCATTTATTATGTATAAAATTTATTCAATTATTTTACTTTAACTTTGTTAATTTAGTCATTCAATTATTTTACTTTAACTTTGTCAATTTAATCTTTCAATTAATTTACTTAAACTTTTGTAAATTAAATCATTTATTTTACTTGTCAATTCAGTTAATGTATACTGTTCCAAACAACATCTCTTGAATTCACACATACACAAACAAACACACGTCCCCAGCTCGATCAAAATAGCACGCTATTCCGCCCACTCGACTCGCAGCTTTCTTCGTATAAAGGTCGGTAATCATTCCTTCTACAATTATTCATTTACCTCCAAACAAATCATACTTAGTTAATTCCATTTTCTCTCACAATTCTTCGCAAACAACCATACGAGAGTAGATCCTAATTATATTTACTTCTCATTGCAGCCCCAATTCAGTTTATCATATATACTCTATATTTTTTACTCTATTATTCACACTATTACTTACTATATTATTCACTACATTACTACACTATATTATATATTATTCACTACATTACTACACTATATTATATATTATTCACCTTATTGTTTCACCATATTATTCCACCATATTAAATTCACATACTTCCATTCTCTTCGCATCTTGTTACTGTAAATCATATGTTAAAATATCTTACATTATATACCTAACCTACTTATCTCATTGTACATTCGTTGATTTTATGAATATATTTATATTTGTGTAATTGTCTTTCTTAACGCCCAAGTCATTATTCACAAAATTTATTTCGCTGTCGCTTTAGGCCTACAACTAACGGCAGACAACTTCGATCAAACAAATTTATGGCTATGATTTTCGAAACGCTATTTAGGCTGATTTATTAAAAGAGAATAAAACACATAGATAACCATAGACTATACGCACGTAGAGTATTGATGATGGCCTTCAGCGGCTAAGATGTGAAGCATCTTGGTAAAAATGCAGGACATATGCCCGCTGTAGTCTGCAAGTCGCTCGTTTCTGATAAATACCTTGATCAAATCTACCATGTGGTAGTACTGCACCCCGAGTGCAGGTGTTCTTCCTCCTTCTGCGAGTCGTTTGAAGGTTCCTTCAATCCTCTGCTCAAAAACTGCCAGTACTGGGTATGTGTGTCTGGTTCCCATCTTCCCATCAGCCACCTTCTTCATGAAGGTCTTCGGGTCACCATACACAGTGAAGGCAAGTTTCATGATGTGCCAGAAGATGGCTGCATCGATAAGGAGGCGAGCACGGATTGCCCTGTCAAAACATCCTCCATCCATGATGTGAGTGACTGTCATACTTCCAGGATAGATAAACTGAATCACCTCTAGTAGTCCAGAATCTTGCACGATTTTACCCATTGATCCAAAATAAGACGTCAGGATGTGAAACCCACCCAACCTTGCAATGAGTGGTAGATTTGCCTGCTTTATGATATCCACAGCCTTCAGCCAAATCGGAAGATCAAAGGTGACTATAGCGATTCTGTGAGTAGAGAGCCGTATGCACTATTTGAGAGTGGCAAAGATGGTGTTGAGGTCATTAAGGTCACCTTCAATGACTGAGGGAAAGTAGAATGCATAGATTCGCTTCATCCAGCTATTTCAGTTGGAGTGTGGGAACTCAGAATCATGGGATTTGATCACCCACCTCGCTGCCCAGAGTGTGTCACCCAGAGTGAGACGTGGCTAGTCATCAGCCAGGAAGGAGGCGAGCTCGGCGATGGGGAGAAACATTATGGTGTTTATTCCCGTATGTTTCCTATTGTAAATGGAAGAATCTTCACTTTAGCTCCTCTTCGGATCTTAACTGGGTCAAGTGTCTTCAAATTCACCTTGGGAACAACTGCTGTTGTCTTTGGATCTGGCAAAGGTGCTGCTGGAGAGGTGACTGATCCAACTCATTGAATATGTAAGGGCGCGTACACTTGAACGGGCAGAGAGCCGAAGAAAGGCCGTCCACGATGAGCTTTGGAGCAATGGCGGGAGCCGAGAGTCGCCTCCTGGTTGAGTGTACGGGATTTTAAATACAAGAAAACATATATATAAATACAGGCGAGTACGTCTAAAATTGGACGTGGTTTATCTACTGGCAGGCCAAGTTGCGGTTCAAGGATATATAAAGAACAAGACCCCAAAATACAATTTTAATGTATATAATAATAAACGGGGCTCCTGGGGGGTTGATATATAAAAGGGAAACAAATTATATTCTATATGGATAGTTAGTTAGATCAGGACAATTTACAATCTGACAGAGCTAAGCGGGGAGTGAAAAATTATCGTTAATCCGAATAATGGCGATTATTTAAGTTTGAGTGGGGAATCTATTAAAAGGGGATGCTTTGGAATCTAGGTGACGAATGACGGGGGGTGTAATCATGGGATTACAAAGCAAAATCGCTTTACCTTGAAGCTTAGAGTTGTTCCGAGGGGAAAGACCAACGGCACGGGTCTTGAGGAGACACTTCTGATGGTGTTGACGAGGAGGTCTTGTAGGTGGGGATGGTACTACTTCTTGCAGAAGGGCGAGGTTTCCTCTGCTCCAGAGAGATGTGATATCAAACACGAGAGATGTTCTGCGGTACGGCAGGGAGTCTCAGACACAGGGCTCGGGAGTCTTGAAGGGGCGTGCGAAACGAGAGGGGCCGCACGGTTCTTAGGTAAGAAGATGACTCGATAAGCTTTTCTCTAAACAGGGGCCAAAGCTTCACGAAGGGTGATATGCTGGTGTGATCTTAACGACGAGGTACGACTCGAAAAAGGGTTGCAAGACTTCGCAACTGAGGGACTGGCAGGCTCTCAATCTGCTCGAAAAATGGCTGACACAGAGTAATATAGCCCTGTTGCTTGTCCGTTAGATAGCCCCAGGGCATAACCGTCCCAAGAGAATTCACGACGCCAGTCTGGGTGGGAGGTGGCTGGGGTGAGAGCGATGAGTGTCCCGCTTAAGTAAATACAGCTGGGTCAAGCGGCTTCGCGTGAGAGAGTTTCCTTCTCGTCGATTCTAAAATTCCCACGCCAAGGAGCACGTGGTCTGGAGTTCGATGGGGGCTGAAAAGGGGTCCTTCAAGAGGATTCCTCTAACAATGGTCCTTCGAAGGGATTCCTCTCACACTTGTCCTTCGAGGGGATTCCTCTCGCAGGGAGTGTTTCCATGAATAGTGACAATGTTTAAATCTATATTGTCTCCAACAAACTGAGTGACAGCATTGTTTGTTTCTCCAACCTCCATACAGACCACCTGATCGTTAAACCCCATTTCAATTTAACTGGCTCTCATCACTGATTGCTCCTCAAGGGCAGCATAAACCAAAACCTCAACATTGATTTGATCATCAGTTTCTTCCACAATGGTGTCAAGAGTGCCAACAGTATCTGCTATTAAGGAAACATTATTTGTAGTATTTTGTCTCCGAGTAAGATCAATGTATCCCAGCCGTTGTAACTTGTCGAACATCCATTTGACCCAAATCTATGATCACGTTGTATGGCAAACTCCATTTGGTGTGGCAATACTCCTGACTGAGGTCAGGAGTTCTGCCCCCAAACAGCAACTCTTTCCTCTGTTTTTACAATCGAGCTCAGAAACATCTGAAGGGTTTCAGGAACAAATTCCAGCTGACTATTGATGCCAGTCATGCTGCGTGTGGTGTGGTATGAATTCAGATCTAGATCAATCATGGCAATGTCATTGCATATGAGCTTGAGAGCTGTCTTTATGATCTGAGTCTTCTCATCTACATGTTCAACATTAGAATGATGCTCTCACAGAATATTGTCAGTGCCAATTTAAGACAGAACACATCTGCCCTTCTCTCCTGTGTTTTGAAATACAAGGTGTCATGGTATTTCCCTTGGAGTTTTATTTTTATCCAATACTTTGAATAAAAGAGGCTTTTATCTGGTGACTAATCACACTCCTTCAGCTTTTCATGGACTTGGTCAAGCGTTATCACCCCATGCTCTAATACTGCGTCAAACCCATTCGCAGAATTCAATAAAAATTGCTTCTCGTTAATAAATCATCAAATTTCCTCTGTCCTCTCTGCCTTGTGCCTTCTTTTTGAGTCTTGGAGTAATGTTCATCTCTCTCTAAAGAAGTTTGCAGCGTAAATGGTACAGTGTTTCCTCTGCTAACAAGTCGTTCATCCCTTCCAGGCATCCAGTGACTTCAGTGCCCCAGTCATCCCCGCGACTCCGTGCTGTCTTCAGCAAGCTTGCCTTAAGGTTATCTGCAGTCAAATTATCTGGCACTTTATATTTTTTTCTAGTTTCTGCTGGATTATTTTTGTAAAGCTAAGCGGGTTGGTTGCAAAGAATGCATACATCTTTATACATGAGGTGAACTGACGTTGAACTTCTAGAACTAGAGCCGGTAGATAAAATGAACTCAGAGCAAGTGCGTCTTCTCTTCAACTTTGATGACTCGTTATCTGCCTTTGATGCTTGAGCTGACTTCTTGGTGAACTCACCAAAGTTGTTTACAGGTCCTTTTTATACTCGATGTGGTATCTAAGTTTTCCTGCCGTTTGAACATCCTTCATACGTTCCACAACTGTAGCATTTTTGACACCTTCTGCATGCTTAAAAAAGTAGAGTAAACCTTTAGAGTTGCCTGTATGAGCCTCTGAGCTGGTGGATCCGGGTCTGCACAGATAAAGCATTTTAGCATAAGTGGAGTAACGTATTAATCCATATTGCTAGACTACAATGACCCGCAAAGTAGATTATAGTTAGAATTTATTTTCAGACAAATGAGTGTTTGTAGTGAAATATAAATGCTAACAATTAACTCAGAATCCTGAAAAAAACCCTGATTTGACCCTTGATAATGTATTTAAGATCAGATCAAAAATAACGATAATTCGACAATCATTTATCAGTACCCGAACTTGAAAGGGTTTTTTCAAGGTTTCTGACGGGAGTTTAATTTCACCATTTTAAAACATGTTATTACACACCTTTATAAACATATTGGTGAAAAGGTTGTGTGGTAACGATTTAGTTGGCAGATATTTCTATGTTGCCTTTACTATAAACAAGGTGAAGGTCACAACTGGCAACCACACAAAACACCTAAAGGCACTGTAGACAAGCATTAGTAGCATAGAAAAATACTAGAATACACAGTTAAGACACAAAAAATCACTAAAATGTAATAAAAACAATTCTTTAAAATTAAACTAAAAATGTAAATAACATTGTGTCTGACTGACCTAATTAATCCCTCAGACAAGCATATAAATTATGAAAAGAAACATTAAGAGCAGATTTAAAAGCATTTAGGTCAGCACAATGAACAATTTCAATTGGAAGATGGTCCAAATTTGATATAATATGGAACAAAACATTTGGAAAACTGATTAGTTCTGAAGTTAATATTGGAAAATGCAGTCATTCAGATCTAAGGTGCGCATACTAGGTCTATTGTGGATAAAAGGTGCAGGTAGTCTCAATTATAAGGGATGGTTAACATTATGGAAGATCTTGTACAAAAGAGACAAACCACCAATTTTCTAAGTTTCTCCAAATCGATTGTTAAATGTGTTAGAATGAAACGAATGCAATTTAAAGCTCGGTCTAATAATTCAAGATGACAGCTATAGAAAGTCATATATGTAGACATGCAATACTCAAAACATGTTAGGATGAATGTGTAAAAAGATTTTTAGAAGGCGTCTTCATTCCATAGTGCCATGAAACATTTAGGTGCTTTTCAAAAGTAAGCTTATCATCTATCAACACACCCAAGAGTTTAAGGGAGCAAGAGACTATCAAAGGAGACCCACGAAGAAACGATGCTGGATGAGGAGGGTCATGAGTCCTCGATCTACTAACATTAAAGATTGTATGTTGCGTTGGTTTAGTTATGGGGGGGGAAATATCCTTATTATACCAATTTATTTATTTATCAATATTATTATTGCTTTCACTTTGTTTCCTCTTTTTGATTTTTTCGATGCTGGTTGTCTCCATCGAATCCATTTTCTTCTTCGCGCTTTTTAATTTTTGATTATGTCGATGCAGCTTCCTCGAATCCATTTTCCTTTTCTTGAATTCCGTATTCTTCTTGGCTGGGTTGGTCCTTAATCTTCGATTTCTTTCTTGATGCATCTTCATTTTCTTCAATTATCTTGAGTTGATGATTTGTTGGTCCTTCATGTTGAGTTAGTCCTTGAGTTTGGACTCTTGAGTTTCGAACGCGGTACTGTTGGATTTGAACGCCAATACTCTAGCCTCACGACCGGCTTTAGTCCGTCTCTGGTTGGTAATTTTATCGGCCATTTATATTATCGAGCTAGAAGGAATTTTCTCCCATACATTTTCGCACCCCTACATAGTTTCATGCCCCATTTAAGACACCCTTACTGTTGTATTCTAGAAAGGTCTCTGTTCAGAAAATCAATCACAGAAGCAAAATCACTAGGAGAGTTAACTGAGACATACAATGTACTATCATAAGGATAAGCAATTAATTTATTTTTTAAATTTGACCACATGTCGGCAGTGTACAATATAAAAAAACAGGGGACCAAAAACACTACTCTGTGGTACGCCAGATAAAACTGGTTTAAAAGAGCCATGACTTCCATTAACCAAAACACGCTGCTGACGGTAAGACGAGAATTCTCTGAATACATTGATAATTGGACCACCAATACCCATCGATTGCAACTTATACAATAAAGCCTTATGATTCACTAAATCAAAAGCGGATCAAAATCGCGGGAAATAACCCTGGCTTCAGAGCGAGCATCCAAAAAGTATTGCAGATCATTGGTTAATACCGATAAGGCATCAGTAGTCTAAGACCTTTTCTGAAACCAAATTGCATAGCAAACAAAACGTTTGGGAATTCACAAACTTGTATAGTCTTCTTGTTAATAACTTTCATAAACCTTTGAAAGAATTGGAGTAATAGAAATTGGTCTATATTCCAAGGAAAATTGTGTACGAGAGGCTCCCTTAGGAATTGGATAAACATGGGCAGTTCTCCAGGAGACTGGAATACTACCAGAGGCCAGAATACTTCTGAATATCTTGGCAAGTTTAGGAGCCAGTTTCTTAGACAAAGTTTTCAGAAAAACTGGGAATATTTAATTTGGATCATTACCACCGAATGAATCTAAATAATATTTTAATTATGAGGACTTAAAGACAAAATATGAGATTTTTGGATTAAGATAAGTCGAAAGAAGAACCAGTTCTTGAATACTTTGCTTCCTCTGAAACACAGATAACAATACTTCAGGATTCACAGATGTCAGAAACTTGGATATTTATGAATTGTATTTGGTGGCAAGTCCTCTATATAGATCAAATACAGCAGGTGTCTGATTCAGCGCCCCTGTGGGCGTCTGGCCTACAATTCGCAATTGGATCATTTAAATTTATTGACTCCCACACATAAGATTGTACATCTGAGTATAAAGTAAGGAATTTCAGGGTGAGTGATAGCAGGGGTGGGCAACCTTTGGCATGCGTGCCAAACGTGGCACGCCAACGACTTCTAACGGCACGCGAAGCCAAATGCTTAACTTAAGAAAAACTAAATAAATGTATCTCCAATTTATTTTATACAGCACCCGCATTGTGTACAACCTGTTATAAATTATGTTATCAGTGAGGCAGCAGCAGAAGTCTCATTGATGGTAAATAAATGAAAAGGTCCACAATTTTTCTTTCTCTAGTTTGGATTTGTTGTTTTCTGCTTAAAATGATAAAGATTCAATTCTGTTTAATATAATATGATAATATGTATATTTTTCGGTAAAATGACTATCTTTTCCTTGTAATTTTTATGCATCATAAAGGGTGGGAATGAATAAAAAGAACATCTTTAATTTTATATCCTTTCATTGTGTTTTAGTCAAGTATTGGCACGTAAGAAAATTTGGTAGCAAAGATTTGGCCAATTTTGGCACACCCATTTAAAAAGGTTGCCCACCTCTGAGTGATAGAGAGAAAATCATAGACGGGATGCTATGTGCAGGTTTTTATATCTTTCTGTTAAATTTACTTCTATGGCTTGGTTACAAATATTACTTTGCTAGTTTGTATTTATCAGGAAAGAAACCGTCATTTAGCCAAGCATCTAAATAAAATGATTTGCATTCTTTCTATAATGTGTTTCGGGGCATCACGAAAATTGAACTTAATCAGCTGCGAGTGACGACGGCCTTTCTTTTTGAAGGAATTTAGGCCACTCACAGTTAATCTGTGCTTATCAGTGCCTCGTTGACTACTTCTATATCCTTCTTTGGTCTATCAGATGTTTAGGATACGTTCTTTCTAGTTTCTTTCATTCCGCTCGTCGATTATTTGATTTTTGAATTTTATATCAAATTGTTAGTTTTATCCTTCGCTTATGTGGAATATCATTTCCAAGCATTCGAGGAAGATCTGTTATTTTATCCTCTTCTCTTTGGAATTCTCTTGCTCCATCTACTAGTTCCATCTTCTTTCGAGGAGGTAGCCATTTTGGTCTGTTTATTAGTTTCTAGAGCTGTCTAGAAGAAGCTTCTTCGTCTTGTTCTTCTATCACTCGGTGCCCCCTTTTTCTTCTTTTCTTATGAGTTCTTTGATTTCTTTCTTTATGACGGTGGTCTTCTTGCGCGCATTCAAAGCACAAAAACTTGTCCTTACGTGGGTAATTTGTTGTGGTGTTTGTTCCATCTTACAACTGATGAGGTATATCTGTATGTTGTGGTATTCATCTCTCTGTATGTTTTTCTACTTTATTCTCGTATTAAATGCGCCGATAGCTCGAGTGCAGTTTTGACGCCATTTCCGTTATCTAGAAGGTTACTTTGAAGACGTTTTTAGTGACTTTAATCACTCCTTCGAATTTGTCCCATCTCTATTGCCTTTTTATTTTTTTAAATTTCCTATTCCATGGACTCTGCAACCGATGGCTCTACTTTGCGGCAGATGTCGCTCATGTTCGTAGAAACCTGTGGGTGAGCGTTTGCTTCTAGTCCCATTCTTTTTACTGCTTTCCCACTTCTCCTTTTTCGGAGCGAATCCGGTCGACGTCTCGATATTGTGTACACAATCCGAGGCTCACATCGATTGTTCTTATTAGTGCCACTTGTAGCTTGGCAAAGAGTCATTCACATAGTTCATGTTTCGAAGGAAGGGAGTGTTTTGGTAGTGCCTTCAGATAGACTCTCTTTTTGGTGCCCTCCATCACTCTTAGTTAAAGAGTTGTGAACGCAATTCTCCTGGGGTTCTTCTAGTATTGTGGGTAGCCCTCGCAGTCCTTTGATGTCATTCTCTGGTTAACCTGCTGTTGTTTTCCGTAAATATTAATGTGTGATGTATGTTATTATGTAATTCAGATGGAGTTTCTAATATTGATAAGCCCCCCCCCCCCATTCGAGCACTACGAGTTCCATACTTAAGATCTGCCAATATTATGAAGGATGAGAATGAGAGATGAAGCCAGTAGAAGCCCTCAAGAGGGGATGACTCATGGTGGACTTGATGATGGCTAGTGACCGAATCAAAGACCACATCCCGGGGTGCCGTCTCTTGGAGGGTTTGATTATCAAAGATGCTTTCAGCTTACCCAGAGATGGTTGCAATTCCCTATATGATCTTGAACGGGCCTGAAGGATATGGGTTCTTTAGTTATACCAAAGGTTACATCTCTGTTCTTTACCGCCGGCCAATTGCACTAGGTTTCACAGCGGAAAATCTCTAAGACCTGCTTTCGCTGTGACTTAAATTATGCCTAGTTGAATCGAGGTTATGAGGTAACTTGTGCTCTTTTGAGTGCAGAATATGTTCCTCGCTGATAATTGACAGTCAAATATATCCATATAAATGATCCTCAGTAATTCATAGCAAAACACCCAGGTAAATTGAGTTACATATGTTCAAATTGGCAGATATATGTTTCTCCATTCTAAGAAGATACGAATCTATCTTGGACACTGCGTGGCTCTTAGCAAAGTAATCTTCATGTAAATGATACTATGAGAAATTCATAAACGGATCCGAAGCCAATAAATGATCCACCCGTCAGAACATTAAGGATTACTAAGAACTTCAAACTAAATAAACAATGAAAGCTGAAAGGGCAATAAAAATTAGTATGCTGCAAAGAAATACACAAGGCTGGATCGTCCAAACAGTAATAGTCGAAAATCTATTCAGAGAAACCGATCTAGATAATATACTGATATCTGAACACGGAGTGACCTCAGAGAGAACACAAATAAAACTTTTCAATTAAATCGCCATTAATGGTAGCCATTCAGGTAAGCATCATGACTGGGCATCCATAACAATCAAACGAGCCGCAACACTACCAACATCAACAACAATTTCTAAAGGGACTCAGGAGGGGGCCCAACCAGGTTCATTCATTCATCTCCCCCAAACCAAAGGACATCGATCATCCAGGGCTGGAGGGTGGCAAAAGGGTGTAGCTCCCTTAAAATTTTAAAATAACTACTAGCCGACACGCACCAGAAGAAATCTTTATACAGACTCAGAGAATAGGAAAACAATAGAGCGTAAGAAGATCGAGATACAACCGCTTCACCCCTTTAGGATCTGCTGGAACAATGAACACGGGAAAGACCACAAGAATTCTCCTTTGCACGATCAGCGGACAGGGCAAGTCCGGCAGAGCAAAGCTGCTTGAGGTCGCTTTGGAGAGACTAAACATTGCCATTATTTGCCTCATAGACACCCAAATATGATATGTTGCCATTTGCGAAGAGGAATGACGCGGAGACAATAACGAAGGAAAGTACAATAAACGCACTCAGATACATAAATCTGCAGCGAGTTATACCATCGCAGATCTTTGCCCTCAGGGGCATAGTGTGCCGCTAAATAGACCAAAAGATAGACCAAAGGAATTAATCAAAGAGGAAGTATCGAGAGTGCAAAGTTTTGCAAATGTGATGGAAGTAGTCAGGTTTAGGAGCATAAGGGACTATGAAAAGTACTCTTATGTTTACACGGAAGCTTCAGGAGCAAACAAAGCAAAAGAAACTGGACTACTATTTCAAATATGATCAAGGTCTGCGTAGAAGGGAATAAGTGGCTTAATTGCAGGAGCACTCAATAAAGATGTGTAAACTGTGGTCATGGTTATAAGGTAAAGGCGATTATATGCCCTGTCACAAAAGCAACTAATAAGGCAGAAAACAACTGAGAAAAAAGAAGAAGAAGAAATGCACGCTATGTGCATGTTGAGAAAGCGAGTTTACTAAGAGGACGAAGTTACAATGACTGACCCGAGGATCAAACATAAAAGATCAACAAAGATATTGACATACATATTATACGCACATGTCCTAAATCTGACGAATCCTGGAACATTTGTCACAGAACTCAACTAGATGAGGAAAAACTAGTGCATGAGCGAGATGTGGTTACCAGATAATCCCCCATCACTCTACATTCTTCAAATACAACTAACCCCCACGACCACAGAAGAAGAACCAAAAATTAAGGAACAAGGTAACGTTGCTGAGGAAAAGAAGGAGAAGAAGGTAGATAGCAACTATAAAATGTCAGAACTTTTGGAAGAAAAAACGACGAAAGAAAAAAACTCCAAAATATGTTTATAACCACCGTAAAGAACCGACACTGACTAAGCATTCGAAAGTGACACAACATCCAATCCACAGATGAGAGCGAACAGTCTCAAAGAAAGAGAGAACCATGTACACTTTTAACGGCAATAAGATTAGCCATTAAAGCGCCGTGCGGAACAAAAGGTCCCGAACGTACAACCACCGCTCCGACCATTTGGTCCTCTTATGGTTTTAGGCTACTCGAAAATTCCATTGAATTTCTAACGGTAGTTTTTCTGCAGCGCTGACATGTTCCTCACTTTCCTTATCTTGGCGCTTTAAGGGTTAAATTAAAGATAGAAGCAAGTGAACAGGCAGTATTTCCAGAAGATATGAGGATCCTTACAATGCTAAAATGAATACAAAATAACAAGTAAATATGGCAATATGAAGCTTATCAAGAAAAAAAATAGAGGAAGCTCCCGTCGAAGGGAAGATAAAACTACCTCAGGAAAGTTGTGAAGAGGTATCAGTAGCTGAAATTAAAAAGTATCGAATTGAAACCAAATCATGAAGAACCCAATTAACGCACTTAAAGTTCTCATTATGAATGTACATGGATGGGCATCACATAGCAGAAGAAATAATCAATAGGGTAAATCTAAGGAACTAGTACAGTGGCTGCAAACGTTATGAGTGTCTCTCTGATTACTGGATATTTTCCTCATGAGATGAAGCTAGCTAACTAAAATCCTATTCCTGCTCCAGGAAAACAAGTCCCTAAACCAGCTGACGAATTCTCTCTCCTAGAATTCGTCGGAAAAATTTCTTAGCAGACAAACATTGAACGGCTGATAGTTGATTAAGCTGGCGTGATGCCTTAGTTATAAGCAATCTAACATTGCTCTCCTCCTTTTTTTCAGGCAACTTTTCATTTTTCCATTTCTTTCAGGAATATAACGTTTATATTCCAGGTAAAATAATTTTGTTGTTGTTTTTTTCCTTGCACCTCCAGGTAAAATAACATAATCTCCTTTTTTTCCTGTCTGTCATAACACTCCATTTCTTTCAGGAATGCAACGCTCGTTCGTATTTCAGGAAAATGAACAGGTTGTTTTTTTGTTTGTTTTTCCTCTTCCAGGTACAATAATCATCGCTCACACTTTTCAGACGCAATAACACTTCTCCATTTCTTTCAGGAATATAACATCTATTTATATTTCAGGTAAAATAACAATTCTCCTTTTGTTACTAGGTTAAACAGGCTTGTTTTTAAGATGACTCCGCATAAACGTGTCTGCACGACGTGCGAAAGGTGGTTTTTGCTGGCCCACTTTAAAGGCCGATGAACAAGTTGTAGAGGCTGTGTGGCTTGTGACCAGGTGGAAGTTGAGCTCCGTCGCTTAAACCGCTAAACCGATGATCAGCCTAGTTACTCACAGGTGGCCGAGGGCAACCAGAGTGTGTCCGAGCACGCAGCGGCGCCTGCTGAAGCGTCTGTACCCCATGGACAACGAGGGCCGGAGACACCTGCAATAGTTGGACTGCCCACCGGAAGTTAGACAACATGGAAATCGCGTGAAACAGCCCACGTACCTCACGGACGTACAGGATTCGAGACGCGTGCGAACGGAGACGAACCTTTCGTGACCGTTCGACCAAAAGTTGCACCGAGACCCCTGAAGCGGAGGCTACCGACAATAATGGCAAATAGATTTTCTGTTTTAGACGACTCACAGGGTGAGACAATTTATATTCGCCTGGTGGAAGACTCCATTATCAGGCTACAACTGGAAGAATTTTGTGGAAGGCGACCTGCGAAGAGGAGGAGATATTGCTACCCAGGGGAATTAGTCAAAAACCTGATAGATTCGCTTGATGATTACACGAGTGGATCCACGCAGTAGACGGCTTTTGTGATCCACGTCGAGAATAACAATATTTTTTCTACCAGATCTGAAGACCTTCTGGCGAAGTACCGGCAGCTGATGCGGAAACTGAAAGAAAAGAGTAGGAATCTTTCTTTTTCAGGCATTCTTCCAAGAATAAGGGTGCATAACGCTTTCTACAGAAATGCATCTTACATCAATAACTGTGGAAAAGGTCTTTGCCAGGAGGAAGGAGTGCACTTTATCGAAAACTGGAACGACTTCTATGAGCGTAAAGACTTGTTTCAGCAAGACGGACTCCATCTGAATCAGGTTGGATCTTCAAGACTTGGCAGAGTCTTAAATGATGCTGTACAGGTTTTTTTGCACTTCAGTCTCAGGACGCGGAGCAGGAGTAGCGGAATGCAGCGTCCGACGCTGGAATAAAACGCCACCCTCCCCTTAAACTTTTATTATGCCAACGCGCATAGTATTGGAAATTAAAACGACGAATTTAAGCTTCTTGTAGAAAATGAAAACTTTGATCTAATGGTGATTTTCGAGAATTTGACGGATATTTTTAATAGAGACTTTGTCGGTGAATTTAAAATCTCAGGTTACAATCTCTTTTTAAAGGATAGTGTTGGTAGAAGAGGGGGTGGCGTGATGTTGTACTGCAAAGAAAATTTAAATTCCATCGAGGTTGCCGTGGAGAATCATAGCGATGCGGATATTGTATGCGCAAAATCATTAGCTGGAAACATAGTATTCAACACTTTCGTTGTCTATAGAACTCCACCCTAAACGGAAATGTCAGATCAGCTTATGTTCCGCTCGCTCCATGAACTTAATGGATCCACAGCTACAATAATAATCGGTAACCTTAACTTTCCAAATGTAAACTTTGCTGATGCTACAGCTGATAGAGTTGGATCACAACTACTTCACTTACTAGATAATAACTTTCTTATGCAATGTGTTGATCGAGCTACGCGAGGAAATAATATCCTGGACATTATTTTAACTTCAAAAGAAAACTTTGTGAAAAATGTTGAAGTCGGCGAACCACTCAGAGACAGCGATCACAGTTCTCTCATATTTAAAATTGCTACAGGTTGAAACACCGATTCAAATCGTATGCTGGTACCTAACTTTAACAAAGCAAATTTTAAAGACTTTGAGCGTGTGTGGAAGAACGCTCTTAGTTCTATGACTAATAATAACAACACCGTCACTACAATGTGGAATGATTTCATAACAAAATTCAGAAACGCTCACTAAATATACGTCCCAAGACATCACAAGCAAAAAGCTACGGTAAAACCAAAGTGGTAGAACAACGAGATCAAGGATATAATCAAAAGGAGAAATAAGGCAAATAAACGCTGTAGAGATACTTGCGGAGCACGTCCAGACAAATACATAGAACTAAGACGCAGTGTCAAAAAGCTAATTAGAAAATTAACGAAGACTGACGAATTCGAACTAGCTAGAAATGGAAAAGACTTCTTTTGTTCTGTGTTATCATAGTGCAGACGTTGTTAATTCACTTGATCTGAAAGCTCCTTTTAAAATAGAAATACTTTTTTTTCTCGCACGTACAGGACTAGTTGAGGAGCGTCACGCTCCATACTTTAGTGGAACAGGCACTGGCATAGTATGACCTAATATATTTCTTATATACAAAATGAGAAGTAAATAAAGGCATTAAAACTGTAAAAAAGTATGATTTAGTTATTATCCTTAATCTTTCCTATAAGTATGTTAAATCTCAAGACCCACACGAACAAAACTAAAAGTTCTACGATAAAATTCAGTATAATTTAAGGATACTTTAACTAAGTTGCCAGTTTCGCCATTTTATCTTTTGTCTGCTAAGCTCTGGCCATATTTACATTCCAGGTCATTATGGTGCCGTTTATTCTTTTACTTTGTACACTTCCATTTCAATCATATATTTTCCTATTCATGCTACAACATTTAAAAAAAGAAATATGAGAATCTTATTTGCCAGATTCCTATACTTTATTCACAATTCCATGAATAAATAATTGAAGATTAATAAAAACAAATTTCATGCAGTTCAGATATAAAGTCTGTATCCAAAGGACTGAAATATTTGAAGGACTCTGGATTATGTTTTTACCGAAATTCTTTAGTTTCTTACACTTGAAGGAATTTGCTGATCTTAAACTTTATAATTATTATTCGAGTATTACAACTTATGTATATATTATCCTAGGTATTAGCACATTGAAATAATGTTTTCTAATAGTTATACTATCATAGAGATATTAAGAAATTTGAGTAAAATACGACCTTGGTTCGTTTCCCACATGAATAGTTGCCCATTTTGAGTCGTTTTAGTCACTACTTCATAATTTCTTTAAAAACAATAATAACGTGTCTCAAGAACTCTAAATAATCCCCATATGGGAAAAATGTGCCACTTGGATGCCTAAAAATTTCGCGTTTCACCCCATAAATGAGAAAAGAATTCAATCACTTTCTCCGAGTAAAGTAAAGGCAAAGTCAAAACCTTGTTTTGTGTACCAACTTATTTTCAAATGGATAAAGACAACCACATATAGAAATTCAGACATACAAATGGCCACAAAAATAAGTACGATCCACTGAGTTGATAAAATATCCCTCTTTTCTCCTCTACCATTTAAACTCAGCACAAATCTCTTCTTACGATCAATTTCACTTGGTGTAGAGTGCAGATTTTGAAGTTTTATCTTTATGCTTTTTCAAAGAAAAATGCTTGAATCTCTCTGAGTGCATTGTACTGTTTCACGATTCTAGTTTCTGTCTATAAAATACAGCTAACGTTCACTTACGATAAGCCTCAATCAAGAAATACTCGCTCGTTTGTTTCGCTGCGCATTTGAGGCATCAAAGAGAAGAAAGGTTGGGGGGAATTTCCCTCGAGAGATTTCCTTCTGCAAAGAGTGCCAAATAGAACCAGTGCCTTCATTTCTTAAAGGGAAACAGAAAGAGGAGAAGATAATGTGCATAAACAACCGCCAGACATTATTTCGTGCCAATAAGAGTCGGAAGGTAATGCCACACAGCGCGATGTTCATTGGTCCAAAGTTTCCATTTTATACTACTCTTCTCTTAAGGGGTAATGGATTAGTAAGAGGAATTGTGGCTTGATAACAATCAATTATTCAATCGCTCAGTATTCTGGCAGTATCCTTTAATTCCTGAATATTGCGGCCTTTTCAGGACAGGAAATATATAATATTATTTAAGATTAGTAAATGTCTTAAACGAATAATTGTCGTTATATGTCTGAAAGAATCTGCTAAAACGATGGATAGGAAATATATGACTCAGAAATTAAACTTAAAATGACTCTGCTGATGAAGAAGTCATCTTAGCATCATACCCCTGTGATTCCTTTCCTTAAATCATTCAGCCAAATCCTTAATATGTACTATCATACACAACACCTGTCTCAATTTCTACAGTATATTCCATAACAATAAGGGTCTCTCCCCCCCCCCCCCCTCCGCCATAGAGAACTACTTGTCTGTAAATAATAAACTTAAGTTATTTTAATAAATTCTATTAGTAAAAAATTATAGCGTGGGCTTCTGGACAGTGGCGCACCCAGAATAAAAATGAGGGGGGGGGGGTAATCTTAATTCCTCCCTCTGCGAGTTCTGTGTAGATCCAAATTTTTCCTAGTGAAGGTATAATACTGAATTTAATAATTATCTTTGAGATTCACCTCTATTTTAGACATGTATCATATACGATACATTCGATCGCATGGGTTTTTAAAAAAATCATATATATTCTATATTATTACATAACTCTTTCTGAATAGCTAAATACAAGTATGGCTTAGAAAAGAAAAATAAAGATACTCGGGTCTAAAATTTTGGGGGGTGTTTCAGCCCCGTAGCCCCCCTGGATCCGCGCCTGCTTCTGGAATATTCAGTGATTATCCCCAAACCAAGGATTCGCCCATTGACCGGGAGGGTCCCGAAGAGAGGAGCGGAGGGAAAGCAATGGAATTGGAGGTGAGGTGAGTGGGAGGGAGACGCGTCGAGTAGGTCACCTGACCTGTCAAATGGCGCGCAATTCTTCTGAACTTACTTTTGGTCAAGAATCTTAGGTCTACCCATGGGCCTGGGAAGGGGGGAGCAGGAACAAGCCCAGGCTCCTACTACAACTGAAACCTGAAGGAACGGTATTCCCTTCCGTCCCCAGCACCCCCAGTAATCTCATAACTATCTGTTTTTTTATTCCTTCTAAACATCGCACATTTGCCACTTTCCCCCCTTTCTTTAAGAACGCCTTCTCCTCTTTCGTTTAGGTCGGCGATTAATTTTATAGGCTAGTCGCTGACTAGCTTCCATTCACTCATGCCTGGTCTGTGCTGGGGCTTCACTCACTCCAATAATGGCTCTAGCATGGCATGGAGGTTTATACCAAGCCTGAATTACCCCATTCCCGTTTCTCTTCAACTTCTCCACCTTATTTTTCAATCGTTTTCTTTCATTTACCTGGAATAAACCAGATAATTCCATACTATGTTCACCACAATAAAAATAATCCTTCCGCGATTACTACAATTAACTGTGTAATTTCGGGTAAAATTGTAATAATCCTAAGATTATCTAAGCATTAAACAAGATTAAAAGAGAAAGGCTTTTCCTTATGAGTGACAGTATTTTAGCGTCTTAGATGTGTGGTAGATATTTAGACATAGATTACAGCTAGCATTCAGGAGAGAGTCGTAAAGCGTAATGAGATTACAGCATCTCCGGCTCGCCTCTTCGTCCTGATCTTCACCGAAACGAAGAACCTTCACAAGAGGCTTTATTTCTCGCACATATTTTTCATGGCCGACATGTTTGAGGTAGGTAATGATGATTAGGGACTAAGGTGATAGAGATAAATAATGATGATTAGGGACTAAGATGACAGAGGTAAATAGTGATGATTAGGGGCAAAAATGGCAAAGTTCGAGTCACTTATAAATGTGGAGAGGGCCGAGGGCAACCGAGGAAAGAGTTGAAATAGTGTTATTCGACGGAGCTTTCAATCGTCCGTTGAGAAAGTGATCAAAGATCAACTCTCTTGGTGAGAATTAGCTGTAATTTGCGTTATTTGGTGGATTAAAATCCGCCTAAGATTAATTAGAATTTAATTTTTTCAATATTCACTAATTTTCTTTTATATTTTTTTTATTGTTGATTCTCCTAAGAATAAAATACTCATTTTCAGCCGCGCGGGGCCCGGGAGGAGCAAAACAAACCGGAAATATCTACAGATTTATTGCTATAGAATTTATGATGACTGATTGTTATTTCACTCGAACTGAGTGTTCAGTTGAAGGAGTTTGGCAGTCGCACCGAGATGAGAGAGAGAGAGAGAGTGTGTGTGTGTGTGTGTGCGAGAGAGAATGTATGTGTGTTTGTGAGAGAGAGAGAGAGAGTGTGTGTGTGCGAGAGAGAATGTATGTGTGTTTGTGAGAGAGAGAGTGTGTGTGTGTGTTTGTGAGAGAGATTGTGTGTGTGAGATAGAGAGAGAAAGAGAGAAGGGAAATTGTGGCCGAGCAGAAGGTCGTAGCGAAGTGAGTGATAGCCACACTCCCGTAGCTCTTAAGAGACATTACCAATCAGTTGTTTTCCGATTGACTGATGATTGATTAGTCCAATTTACATAATGATTCATTCTACTCCAGTCATCACTACGTCGACTAACTACTCTAATGACTGGAACGAATCCATTTTCTTTAGTCTCAGGATGACCGAGTGGATTCGCGGCTTGCTAACAATGCTCCAGCGACGTGGAAAGCTGTTTGCAACTCGCCTACGCCATTATTTTTTTTGTCCCTTTTCTTACTGTAGAGGGATACCCCTTTTCCCCCCTGCTTTGCAACGTTTATCACGTTGCAGGAAGCCACGTAGGTAGACAGACCCCACGTGCCCGAGAGTCACATGACGAAGCAAGCTCAGATGCCTCCCACTCCCACCCATCGTACAATCCAAGCGAGTGTGGAGAATATCCCCCACGCGGTCGGAAATTCCAGCAGTTTCCCCCGCGGGGTTAGAGAAAGGGAGGTAAAAAACTGTTTGTCATCGACAGTTGGCGCCTCGAGCTGCCCCCTGGGAATTCACCAAAGTGGGGGTTATTCCCCATCTCTAGCTTGAAGAGACTCTGCATATTTAAGCTTTTTTTCTGCCTGGAAAGGGCAGTAAAGACAAAGATCGCTCGCAGAAGACATCACTCGTCCTAAGTCGGTGTGTACCCAACCGAAGTCTGGCCACTCTCTCTCCGGTAAAGCATCCACGGTCAAACGGAAGCCACTGCCCCCGCCGTTTTCTAAAGTAGCTGCGCCGGATTACTCCTTTGAGTCCTTGAAGCAGGAAGCGCCGTCGAAGTTACTCTGAGGTAGCCATTCCTCTCCCGAGAATCGCCAAGGATTCTAGCTTCCCCCTCGAACAACAACTAAGGTTATAACTTACGCCTTCACAGCCCCGGAAGTAAGGTGCCGACCATACCCTTCCTTCCCACTCTTCTCCTGACGAAGATCCCTCCTTTAAAGAATCGACAAGATCGTCTGACCGAGCCCCTACTTTTCCCTCAAGTCTCCTGTGAAGTCGCCGTTGCCCTCCGACCCGTAAGCCCCTTTTCCCCTTTTACCTAGTGCGGCCATTTTGATATGAGCAGGTAGTTATAAACTAATTAATTGAATTTATATTTTCCCATCGGTAACGCTAAATCATCAGCCAATCATTAATTTCCCTTTATATCATCCTGATTAATTTTAATTTGTAAATAAAATTGATATTTTCTTATGTTTATCTTTAATTAACCTGAACGTCACTCTCGGCCCCATTTATGAAATATCGCTAACCTCGAACTCGACCTGATGAGTTAAGTGAATTGACCCCACGTCTCAACCTGACCTTTATAATCTTATCATCAACGTATCGTTCAGTCTTTGAATTGTTTGCTTTAATAGCCTGAGTTCTTCCCCTTCATACTAATAATAGATATTGTATTGGATAGTCGGCTATACCACAACATATATATTATATATATATATTATGTATATATATATATATATATATATATATATATATATATATATATATATATATATATATATATATATATATATATATATATATATATATATATATATATATATTATTATTAATCTAAACTGGTGTCATAGGTATTTGGTTACCCTAAGTTTATTCTTCTAATACCTTTAAAATTCTTTATAAGTTTCCTCCTATTATTCGTGTTTCCCTTTCGTTATCGTTCTTTATTCTGGCCGAAAGTGCGTTCAGCTTGATTCAAGATTTTATTATTTTTTTGTGTGGGACTGATTAATATGAGTATGAAATTTCTCGGAATCAGCGCCGCTGAATCTAAGCTAATCGCCCGAACGGATTAAGGGATTTAAACCCGTCCCAAGGACCGTTTATTCCATCCAAATTGAACCGCAATTTAGTTATTTTGTAGTTACCGAGACCTTTTTTTTCGCGCGCACATAGACCAACTCGCTCGCGTGCTACATTTTTCCAAGCTAGCCTTTAAGACGATGTCTTTGATTGAACGGTATTAAAGCCAAGGTGAGAAATGAGAGACAGTAGATAAGAACATTAGAAAAAGAACAACGAGAAATAGCAGAAAGAAGAGAGAAAGAAAGAGCAAAGATGGAAAAACGCGAGAGGATAAGAAAACACGAACTCAAGCTAGGCCAAAATCGATTGGAAACAATCTCGGTTAGCTCCCGGACTGAGGTTCCGCATTCCCCATCGGTTAAGCTCCCAGATTTCAAGGAAGGAGAGGACTTCGGGTCCTAGCTCATACATTTGGAAAAGATCTTCGAAATTAATAATTGGGATATCGAGTCAGCTGGTGTCGCCAGTTTACTTTATCTTCTTAGTACCCCACTGCGTGATATCTTAATTTTCTTCCGTCTGAAGCCACAGTGGATTATTCCACCCTCAATTCCCAACTCCTGGCCGCCGTAAATATGGAACCAGACCTTTACTGTAGTCGTTTCCATCAAGACAGAATTCGCCCTGAACAAACCTTCCGTCAGTTTGGCATAGTCCTTCAAAAGATCCTCCAATTTTGGCTTGACTCATGTAAAGTCTTCCCAGAATACGAGTCCCTTCTGGACTTTGTATTAAAAGATAAATTTGGGCTTCCTTGGGCCCTAAATACGCTCATTTGTGAAGCACTAGCGCTGTTCCACATGCAAACAGTGCTTGGAAGAAGAAGTCGTGTACGACTCTAGCCATAATTTATACCCTAAGGACAACAAGAAGCCTCCCCCGTTGTCCCCTAAGTTCAAGTTCGGTAAGTCCAGATTCCCTTCAAGGAATAACCCCAAATTCGTAAAGATCGCTGGCCCCTCGAAGCCTAGAAATCTCCGTCCATCAGAACCCAGGGATACCAAGCCCTTGATTACGACGCCCCCTTCGTTATCGTACCCCCCGAAGGCCAATAATCTGTTTCTCCTGTAGAATTCCACGGCATGTGCGTACAAACTGCCCCCATAATTCACATTTCAGAAGTGCACCCTCTCAACAGGTGTATCAAATTAGTACCGCTCCTGCCCCCCATCACCTCTCCCGGAAACCCCCCAATCCTCTCTCCTCCACCAGCCACCTCGGTCGTCACCACGTTAATTTTCTTTTCAATAAGAGCTCCCCCGGCGGTTTAAAGTTTGATAATAGAACCGTCCACGGATGTCGCGTGTCCACCGTTGTTCGGGACACCGGGTGCACCTGCATTGTCTTATCTCAGGATTTACTTCCCCCGGTTGGTCCCGATCACCAAAAATTAGCAGTGGTCCACGATTATCTGGACCGAGCGAATCGCTTCTCATTGTGAAATGCCACATCGAATGTGCATATGTCTAGTTGGGCCGAAGTGGTAGCTGCTCCAATCAGGTTCTGCTCGGTTCTCATTGGACAGAGCCCCATGTCACCCGAGACCCCGTGGCACAGCCCGTTATTACGCGGGCTGAGTCCGCAAAAGCAGCCCAGGCTCTCGTTCCTTGGAAAACCCCGTCGATCAGGAGTTTGACGTTCTCCGGAGCGAAGATTTTGCCTGCGCCAAGAAGGGGTGCGCAACTCTCCTACTTCTTTGGGAGAATGCACAGAATTAAGCACAGGATTCCACCTGTGGAGATAAGAAGGTATCATACGTCGTAAGAGATGATCTTCTGTACCGCCCCTGTTCTGAAGGAACTGACCCCGTATCCCAGTCCTTATGTGTCCCCCTTCCTTCCCTTTCCCCCAAGTGCTTATGCCCGCGCTCGATCGCCTCTTCTCTGGACACTTGAGTAATAACAAAACCTCCCAGACGGTTTTTAAGTATTAAACTTCGCTGGGACTCGTTTTTGCGGGACACCCATTTATTTGATCGAGTCGCAGGACTCTGTATCCTCATGGAACTTTAATTTGCGTAAAAACACATTTTATGATAGACTAGAATGCCTCGAAACGTTACACAGTCATTCCTTCAAGTTTTCAATGCACAACTTGCTTTCTGAGGTATTTGCCCACCTTAATCTTTCATGTCATCCTGATTGATACCATTGATACCGTTGATCAATGTTCCAATAAACAGATTATGGATTTTTAGTGTAGAAAGAAAGGTATAGTTACTCGTTCTCTAGTTCTGGACACACCCTTTCATCAAATACATATTAGTCTCCTCTAAACTTCTTCGATCCGTGGTTCTATGTAATGAAATTTAGGTATTAAAGGAGGTAAATTTCAAGGAATAAGTCGGTAAATTTCTATCGAAATTAAACGAGTAATTTTAAGGAAATTTAGATTTTAATATTTTGTTCTTTGGCTTAGAACGAGACTGTATTGATTTTATGGACTTAACTTTTGCGCGCCCAAATCAATACCATGAAATGACATTTAAGAGAACCCAGGAGGCGATAAATGGTGCTAAATACTTGATCTCTTCTCGAAAACGGTATATTTATTTATCGCAATAATTTAATTTGCTTTGAAAGCATGGCCGAATCAGGGTGAGGTTGGAGCCTATGCCGTTATCACACCCTAACTTTATTTGCTTAGGGACTGATTTCATTGTCTTCCATGGCTGCCTTTCAGCCAACATTCCTGCCTTCCGTCATAATATCGAAGTTTATCGAACATTCCACGCCAACGTTATCACAATTCCCCCCGCACCAAAAAGAGTCACCGACTTTTCCCTCAAATCACACGTGTGTGTGGAAGCGGCCGCCAAGCTACCAAAAATCACTTCACCGAAAGTCTATATAATCCTTCAACTCAGTTTAGTAAGGAGCACTAATAGACTTCCCACCTACCACCGCTAGCGAGCTGAGGGACGCTCGCCTCCCCCGCGATTGGAGACACCGGCAATTTCGATTCGAGAACGAAGGCTAAATCGACCTCCGTGAACTCTTCAATAGTCAATCAGCGAGTATCTGGCAAAGATTTCCATATCCGAAGGTCATCTAAGAGTGCCCCCTCATCTGAAGCTAGAGGTGACCCAACCTCCCCCTTCGCAGTCATCTTATCCCAACTGACACATTTCCTGCAACGAGCCCCCGTAAGGGGCGTGGCTATTTGCCATCCTGGCAGGGGTGCTGACGGGATTCAGCACCCCGTCCGACCCCAGCTTAGCCTCTTCTCCTTCCTTCAAAACACTTGTGTCTGCCCCCTCTCCCCAGGTGTCTTCGCTTTTCATACAACATCTCCCACAACTTTCTCTGGTCAGCCTCTAATTTCACATGGTAGAATCTGACCTTCTTCTCAGCCAACCCGTCCCGGATCGGGCTGGGGGGAAGGGGGGAAGGGACAACGTTCCCTAAACCCGAGCTCCGGTCTGGTGTGGTGGTTTATTAACAATCTGCTTCATCCCCACCCATACCTTCCTCACATCCCCTTTCCTTCTCACTTCACTATCTATTTCTTTTTACGCCGTGTCCGAGGTGGAGCCGAGATGCCGAGGGACTGCCAGGCCACCAGGCCGGAGGGGTGGTCTTGAATGGCGGAACCTGGCTCTTCCAGGCCTATACGCACCCCTTGCAGGGCTGGCTACTGCGAGGGGTGATCAGCGTATGCATCCCGTGAAAAGTTTAGGGTCACGATGCCCAATGATGAGAAAATAAAAATCTCCCCTCAATTTCCCCTTATCCATCGACGGAAGCGCCCTCGGGCAGCTCCACAGAAAAAATAGAGTTCCCCTTCCTGTGCTTGCGCAGGGGACCATCTAAATTTCTCTAACCGGAGAGGAGGCTTATTCCTCTTCTTCGATTACGGGTGTAGGGGACTCCCTCTCACCCCGTTCTCTGGAGGTGCTTTCGGGCACCTTCCTCTTTACAGCGGCAGTCCCCCCTTTTCTTTCTAAGGGGACTGCCAAGAAAGCCAGCAGGCAGCCCATAGTCGACCGCTTCCCATTGAAGCGGCTCGGTAGGGCAGACCCCCTTAGGGGGAGAGGGAAGCCAGGCCCCTTCGGTCGCTTCCCTCAAAAGACCTGCTGGCAAGAATATTGAAGCTTGCCGGGGTCAAGGCCTCTGCCTCCCCAGACGTGACTTGTGAAAAGGCTGCCAACGGGACCTGCGATGTCCTAGGAAGGAGATGGCCAACTGAAGCCTCCCCTCTGAGACAGACATGGGCCTTGAGGTAACCCAGCCTCAGACGGTAGGGCCTTCCATGAAGGCGAACCCGGGCTCGGTGCCAAGCACCGAACCCGAATCCGCCCCTATGCAAGGTTCTCCTTAAACAGCCCGAGTTTCCAAGGCAGTACAAGGAGGGAAGGGATCTCCTCCAACTGGTGCCCATGCGACTGCCAGGACCTTCTCCATTTTAAATAAGGACCTGGCTGAGGCCGGTCTATCTGGCTTGGGGGCTTTTGCCGGCGGATGGGAGAAACGGGGTCATTCCCCGCCCTCCTCTCCTAAAAATAAAATAAAATATGAAGAAGACTAAGAAGACTCGGGGCTCCTCTCCAGCCGCCTGGGCTGCGGGGACGGATGGATCTGCTGCTACTTGAGCGACCAAGCCAAGATCGGCACATCCGGCCCCTCTGCCCACCAAGTGCGGAGTCCCTGACTATGACTAAGACCAAAAGTGCGCAGGGCGGAGCCTCGATAACATCGGAGCCCCTCATTTAGAGGCTACCTGGTATTTTTGAGCCCGCGGGCTTCAAACGCTTCTTAGGTATTCGTTCCACTGATGGCAGCATGTTGGCCAAGGGCAACATGATCCATCACAGGAGAGCATTAGCTAGTGTAATTGGTAGAGAGCTAAAGGTGACCCGTTTCTCGGACAGGAACCTTCTGGTGAATGCGGCGAATCCCGCCGAGGCGGCCAAGATAAGTGCTCTTCGGACACTTCATGGCACGCCTGTGAGTGTGACGCCACACTCTACCATGAACTTTGTGAAAGGAGTAGTTTATGCGAGGGAATTCGTTGACTACTCCATTGAGGACATCACTCTAGAGCTGGCCGACCATGGGGCGGTCAAGGTCGAACGTGTGATGAGAAAACAGGGAGGAGCCTCGAGACCCGCCCCTACACTCTTCGTCACGTTTGACTGTGACAAGCTCCCTTAGTCGGTGCGTGCCAGTTGGTACCGCTACCACGTGAAGACATTCGTGCCACTGCCGCGGCATTGCTAGTACTGTCACCGCTTCGGCCATACGAATCGCTCATGTAGACGTGCAAAGTCGGGGTCACCCGAAGTATGTGTAAATTGCTCCAAGGCCGCACACGATAAGTCCAAATCGTGTGTGGCCAAGTGTGTCAATTGCGGAGAGCCACACCCTGCTTCTTTGAAGCAATGTGGTGCATATCTCCTTGAGAAAGAAATCCTGGCCGTTCAGGCCCAGGATCGACTCTCATTCCGCGAGGCTAAGGACTTGGTCCTGGCGCGCCCGGCTCTGCCTGGGACGTCTTATGCCTCAATAGTTAGAAAGACACCCTCTGCTCCTGGCCCATCCAGGCAAACGTGCACGGTTGTTTCCGCGCCCATTCGGAGCCCTTATGCGGATTCTATTCACCCCAATGCGCTGCCCTGTTAAAGCTGGCGGCACAAATGGTTCACACCTAGCCCCGGCTAAAACCAAGGCTCCCCCCGTTCCCCCAGTGTGACCGTTTCCTGTAAGGCGAAACGCCTACGCGCCTCCACAGAGTCGTTAAACTTACAGGAGGCAACGCCCCTGAAGTTGGTCGCCCGGCCATCTTCCGGGGTTCCTAAAGCTTTTCCCCGAAAGGAGGACAACAACAAAGGAGATTCAACCCCTTCGCCTACGTCTAGTGGCAGGTTAAGTTGCTCGGAGACGGTGGATCCTAGAAAAGAGGGCCCCCCCGCTTCCGAAGCCACAACGCCCGCATAAGGTTTCGAGGCGGAGGGAGGAAAAGACTCGCATGGCGAGCCCAACCTCCCCCAATAAGTCCTCGAAGGCGACAGCGCTTTGTCCGGCCAACAGCACCCGGGGTTCTCCCACCGGGAAGCGTAGGGCCTTTCCTGTGAGGGTCTTCCGTTCGAAGGGGGCCCCCGCGTCTCCTCCAAGCTAGGCCTGAGGGCATATGCCGTGGACTCTGGTTTAACTGGCAGGAGCTGCGGAGGCTCGTATCATCCCGTTCCCCGTTAGCTATTTTTCTGCAGGAGAACATGCTAAGTGCGTGCCCCCTGCCCGCCCTCCCGGGGTGTAACAGTTTTGCGACCCCACCACCACGAGATGGAGGACGGGCTGGGGGATGTTAAGTTTACATCAGGCATGATATCTCCGTTCTTCGTTTCACTTTAGATACCTCCTTTCAGGCAGTGGCTGTGCAGTTTCACCTGAATAGGAGGTATACTATTATTTTTGCGCACAGTCCACCGTCAGCTGACTTCGACTCTGGGCACTTCCGCCGCGTCATGGCACGGTTGACTTAGGCTATTTCTCTTGCTTGGAGACCTGAACGGCAGACATCCTCTCTGGGGAGATTACTCAATATATCCCAGGGGACAAGTTGTTGCCGATCTGATCGAAGAGCCTAAGATAGGTGTCCTAAATGTGGATGAGTTTACACAGTACTGCCCGTGAACCACTTCATTTTCTTGCCTTGATCTACCTTTGTGCTCTTCGGATGCACAGCCTGATTTTAATTGGGGGGGTGGTCAATGACCACCATGGTAGTGATCACTTTCCAATTCAAATATCATTTACAGGCAACTGCCGCCTGAGAGACTACCTTGGTGGTGCTTGGCGCGGGTGCGGTGGCCTGCATTTCAGGAAATGACTGAATTCTCTATCTCAGTCGAGGAGTTTAGGTCGGTCGATGAGGCCGTTGAGTTCTTTTCCGGCAACCTCATCGCCGCGGGCCTCACTACTATTCCCAGAACGACTGGCCGTTTTGCACGCCGACCACTCCCGTGGTGGTCGGCCGAGTGTGAGACGGCCCTCAAACAGAAGCGTTATGCCTACATACGCTATAAGCACCACCCGAACGATTTCACTCTCGTTGAATTTCGTCGGGCTAGGGCTAGGTTCTGGTATATTTCGAAGCACGCCCGCCGCTCCTCTTGGCGGGCATACGTGTCTTCACTTAACGGGAAGACCCCTTTAGCTGAGGTGTGGAAGCGAGTCAAAAGGATTCGGGGCAAGTTCTCGCAGGACCCCCCTCCCGTTCTCTAGGAGAATGGGAACGCAATCTCGGACCCCACGTCCGTGGCGAAATACTTAGCGACCGCTTTTTCCGCATTCTCTAGCCGTGATGCTGCTCCGCCAACATATAATGCACGTCGTGATGTAGCGGAAGGCCGCTGACTGGATTTTACCTCCAGAAGCTGAGAACCCTTCAACGATAGGTTTACTGTGAGTGAGTTGCGTTCCGTTCTTGCTTCGTGCACGGGCACCGCCCATTGTCCGGATGATGTTTAGTACGCCATGCTTCGACACCTGAGTGAGCGAGGCATGACCTTTCTCGTAGATTTGTTCAGCAGGATCTGGGTGGATGGTCTCCTTCCAGTTTCCTGGCAAATCGCTACTGTGCTTGCCTTTCGCAAACCGGGTTGAGATCATTCTACTTCGGCCGGTTTTCGCCCAATCTCTCTAACTTCTTGCGTGTGCAAATTGATGGTGAAATTGGTAAATGTTAGATTAGCCTCTTTTATGGACAGCGGAGGCCATCTGTTTTCTGCATAGTGCGGCTTCCGCAATCCACGTCGGATTCTCTGCTCCGATTTGAAAATGCCGTCTGCGAAGCCTTCCTTCGTAGTCAGCACTACGACACGGTGTTTTTCGATCTGGATAAGGCCTATGATACCGAATGGTGATACGGTATCATGGAGACTCTTCACATGATGAGGGCCAGGGGATGCCTCCCAATGTTTATATCTGAATTTTTGCGAGCAGGAAGAGGGCGTCCTGCAGGGAAGTGTCCTCGGTCTCACACTCTTTGCCTTGACCATCAATGGCATCACCTCTGTGATGCTGGGAGATGTTCTCGCTACGCTCTACGTGGACGACCTTTCGATCTCCTTTGACGCGGCCCAGATGCCAACTCTGGAGCGTCGACTCCAACAGGCATTGAACCGCGTCTCTCACTATGCCGAAGCGCACAGGTTTTGTTTTTCTTTGGCCAAAACTAAGGTGGTGCACTTCTGCCGCCATCTACGGCTCCACCCCGACCCAGATTTGTTTCTTAATGTGGTGCGCCTGGATGTGGCTGAGTCGCACCGTTTCCTTGGTCTTGTATTCGACCGACGCCTCACTTGGGAGGCTCATATTCGCAGCCTTGGGGGCTCTTGTACCCGCACCATGGATATTCTCCGTTCCGTGACGTTCAGCGCTTGGGGCGCTGATAGGGCTACTGCACTACTTTTTTATCGATCCTTTGTTCGTTCGAAGCTTGACTACGGATGCGAGTTTTATGCATCCACAGCCAAGCGTTTATTGCGGAAGGTGGATTCGATCCACCACACCGGCCTTCGCCTTGTGAGTGGTGCCTTCCGCACTTCCCCCATTTAGAGCCTACTAGTCGATGCTGGGAATATGCCACTCGCTCTAAGCCGTGTACAGTGCATCATTCACCTGCAGGCGCGAGCCCGGCGCCTTCCTCAATCGCCAACACCTCTCACTGCATTCACAACTGATTTCGACGGTGCCTATGCCGCCGACTGACGCCAGTCATACCCTAAGCCCTTGGGGTTTAGGGCCAGGAAACTCCTTCGAAAGCTAGATATAGCTCTTGGGCTGGTGTCGCCCCTGGTTCTGCCCAGGCACCACCCTGGAGGGTACCACATTTGGTTATTTGTCGCCACGCCTTTGCTCCCAAAGCTTGCACAGCGCCGGGAGTATTGCGTTCGACCTTTTTGGAATCGTGCCAGTGTATACGGATGGCTCCAAGTCCCAAAAGGGGGACTTGGAGCCCCACCCCCCTAATGGGGCCGCAGAGATTGTTCTTTTACAGCAAGCATATTTGAAAAGAGCACAGTAAGTTCCTTGTCAATTGTATGGATGCATTTGGTTCGTTAGGTAATGAATCGGAGTGATATGTAAGTGTAGTATTTTCAGGACAAACAACATATTCATAGTTTTACAATTAATATTTATAATATTACTGAAAACAACCCATATCATTCATAATCCTGTACAAATAAGCTTTGAATTTTTCAATTCTTTGGAATCTGTTCTATTAATATATGTGAAAACATTAATTTGAAAAATTAAGTTTTTTAATTAAATCGATATTTATGTTCATTATCTTTCTTTATTTCCCAGAATTAAATGTCAAAATCTTAGGATATTATTAATTTTTTTCAAATATTTTAGAATAAAAAAAATCAGCCACAATTAAATTAATATGTTTAGTAATGAGTTGAGAAATATGTCAGAAGACTCTATGAATAATTAATAAATGCACTACCTTAAAAACTGTATATAATAATTTGGGGTATTTTAATACCCCACGATACTGCACCAGGTTAAAAGTTTGCAGATCCGGGGTAAAACGGATACTAAATTCCTTTTCCGTCTAATTTCCCCAACCCTGTAGGCAATTATTTCTCCGGTAGCTTAAACATGGTAAATGTAGTTGCTATTTGCTCATAGGCTTGGTAAAGGGGACTTTAGGCTAACCCCGTTTAATCCATTGGTTAGGATCTTATAATCCCCCCCTCCCCCCTAAGAGAACATATTAATAACATGATGTCGTGAATCATTATTATAAAATAAACTAGAATATTTAAGTTAGGGTAATTTCCCGAGCATCGAATTTTTCTGGGGGAATTTGATATAGGGTATGGTGTAATGGTAAGACATGCCATCATGGCCAGTTGTCTGGTAACCTTCGCTATATACTGTTCAGGTATTTTCTGTCTATCGCCTGCCTTAAAATATATTAATTCATTTTATACTTAAATGATTTAGCTGCAGAGATATGAGGCAATTAAACTCTGCAAGAATTCTGCTAACGATATTATGGACAGACTAAGCTTACCTTTACCCGACTGATTAAAAATTTAACCACCTTGATCGAAATAGTTATTTCTCCATTGTTTTTCTTGTTTAATTTCAGGAGTAGGGTGTTTACTGGTGTTTAAGATAATCTATATCAATAATAAAGATAAGAGAGACGAAAATCTACATCTACCTATTTCAGGGAACGCCACAAAACTTGTTAATCACATACTCATGATATTTAGAGTGAGCTAGGTATTAGACGGCTTCTAGCCCATGTGTTTATCGGAATTTTTAAGTAATAAAAAAACTCCAGGATTCTCGGGGCATTGAATTTCCACCTCCCCTGGTTTGTGATATCCTGACCCCACTTTTTCCACGAACCGGTGGGATGTCGAGATTATCTTCTGCTGGTTCCTGGACATGCAAGAATTGCGGGAAATGAGGGGGCCAAAGAGTCCGCGCGGACTGGGCGACCAGACAGGCTTTTCGCTCTTCTTCACACTGACCACATGGCAGCTCTCCAGGCTGCTTGGCAAAGAAGATGGGTAACGGCCGATGGGAACTTAAAGTTGCGTGCTATTGCCCCATGACTGTTCCCATGGACCCCCCCCCCCCCAATGCCCCGACGGCTTCAGGTTGCATTCTGTCGTCTACGAATTGGACACACTCGCGGGACGCACCGTCATTTGATGGAGCGCTCCCCAGCAGCTTAGTGCGCTGATTGCGTTGTCCCCCACACTGTTTGGCACATCCTTGTTGAATGTCCTACTCTGAGTGATCTTCGCTCACGTTACCTGTCCCGGTACCGGGAGGAGTGGGGTCGCTACCGCTTGTCCCTCGTACTTGGGATGAGTTCATTCACACAGATTTGTGGCATATTTTACTTTTTGGAGGATGTTAGGCCTCCTTCGTTTTATTTGACACTCTCTGGCGTTGGTCACATGCTCCTCCACCGGGAAGAAGCGGGCCTTACTCCGACACCGGAGAATGCTTCCCTTTTCTTGCATTTTTGCTTCTTATTTTGTTTTTGCTTTTCCTTTTGTCTCTGTTTTTGTTTGTTTTTTGGTGCCTTTTGTGCCTTTTTTTAACCTAACCTAACATTAGGCTATGGATGATTAGGGCGTCTTATTCCCTAAAAGAGTTGCTAAATTAGCTCCATTTATTTAAATCATTACAATATCTCGCTCCATGTGATTGTCATTTGTTGAAATCATTACAACATCTCTCCCCATGTGATTGCCATTTATTGAAATCATTACAACATCTCACCCCCTGTGATTGCCATTTATTAAAATCATTACAACATCCCTCCCCATGGGATTGCCATTTATTTAAATCATTACAACATCTCACCCCATGTGATTGCCATTTATTTAAATCATTACAACATCTCGCCCTATGTGATTGCCATTTATCTAAATCATTACAACATTTCGACCCATGTGATTGCCATTTATTTAAATCATTACAACATCTCGCCCTATGTGATTGCCATTTATTTAAATCATTACAACATCTCGCCCTATGTGATTGCCATTTATCTAAATCATTACATCATTTCGCCCCATGTGATTGCCATTTATTTAAATCATTACAACATCTCGCCATATGTGATTGCCATTTATTGAAATCATTACAACATCTCTCACATGTGATTGACATTTATTTAAATCTTTACATCATCTTGCCCCATGTGATTGCCATTTATTTAAATCATTACATCATCTCGCCCCATGTGATTGCCATTTATTTAAATCATTACATCATCTCGCCCCATGTGATTGCCATTTATTTTAATCTTTACATCACCTCGCCCCATGTGATTGCCATTTCTTTAAATCATTACAACCTAATCCAAACGGTAAAGTTCACTGTGAAATGACGGAGCCGGAAAATGATATGAATTCATTTTTCTTCGAAAAATTCGAAAGAAAAAAATTCAATTATTAATTAAAGATTTGCTACCATTGTGAATAATGACGGAAACTGTTAAAGAGATCAATTTTTGAGGTATATTAACATCATTTTAATTTCATGTTAATAAAATGACATTAATTTGTTGATAAGCTAAGAATTACCATCTTTTTTAACAGCGCTCGTCAAACGTTGCAAGTAGGCAGTGAATGATTGAAAACACGAGTCGGGTTTTAAGGATAAATAAGCGTTGATTTCCCGATGTACTTTATTATTTCTTCAAATGTGTAAGTGACGTCACATTGGACGAAGCAAGGAATCACATAAGAATGCGACATCAAAGCTATAAAATAACATATTTTAAATTAAAATTCGGATAAGTACCTTAGATTCTGCCAGACTCTCTTATTTTATAGCTTAATCAAGATCCTTGGCGTAAAGTGAATTAAGTTGGGAAATTCTCATTTTAGCAAAGTCCCTACTTATAAACAACCTCACATTTACCGATATAAATGGTTATTTCCCCTCAGGTATTTATTTCCTATGAGCGACGATCAGATTAAATTCCTTGTTTCCATCGTCCAGCACATCCCCGCTTTATCCCTTTAGCGAAGAGAGGATTAGCTCACAAACTCCCTCCCTGCAGCTGGGTTCTTCAGTTGAGTGAATGTGCTGTTGTTGATATCAACTTCCGTATGAATGGAGAAGCGTCTAATCTCCCTGTTGTTTCACTCTCCGCATAAACTGTAATGTCGGAGAGCTGTTTTACTAGTCTCCTCAGGATATACCGATCTCTCCCCCTTGTTGTTTTATGTGTCGCTCCTTTTTGTTAATTTCTGCCTTGGCATTTGTAAAGAGAGAAGGATCTTGTTGGATCAGATCGGCGGGCACAGATCCAGGCAGTGGCTATATGGCCTAATCGAATGGATCCAGATTGTCTGGCCGAATGTGTAGAAGGTGAAATCAGGAATAAATGGGTGTTTGTTTAATGCTGATGAGATGAGAATTACCTGGGATAAAATTGAGGAACGCAAATGAGTGGAAAGAAATGAAAAGATAGGCAAACGAAACAAACTATAAAGAAAAGATTATCCAATTAAAAAACAATTTGTCTAAAATCTAGATATAATAAACTTCTAGAAACCTAAATATTAAGGTAAATTAAAGCATGAAATTGTCTGACAGAGAGAAATTTCCAATCCAGAAAAAGAGGTAAATTTGATCTTGGTAAATAATTGTTTAAAAAGTGACTACTGTTTACACATTGACTCTAAAATCGATTTAGGTGAAGAAATGAGCTTAAATATTGGAAGAAGTGAAGTTTGATTGAAAGAATAAATGAAAATAATATTAAAAAATATAATGGTCCTAATTCTAAAAATTCCATGAAACATGGAAGAATACATATAAATAAGAATTGTATGAAGGTGACAATGACTCGAAAATTTAAATTTCATAGAAACTCTTTGTTTTCCTGTATCTATATGGCTCCTTTATCTTCTGAGGCACAATCACACTTTGTTGGGATGGTATCGATGACTTACATCAAATCAATAACTTTCTAAGTCAAATCTCTTTCGCCTCTCAGCGACCCCAGAGTCTATCTCTGTTCTACTAGAATCGAGTACGGTGGTCGGCATTGAAGAAACGGGCTGCCGTTTCTAAGTCGTGGTGTTTGGGTAAGTCGAGGAGGCCGTTGAGTTTTTCTCCGTTCACGAAAATACTAATTTGGTATATTTCAAAAATTGAAGCTTTAGGCTTCCCCTCTAAACCAGATGAATGGAGACTTTTTAGAGACTCATCAAACTAAAGTTTAAAGGGTTTGTTTTTACATATAGGAAATAAAGTAGCATCTGTTCAAGTTCAATTAATTGAAAATTATGAAACCATCAAGACTTTGCTGGATGCTCTGAAGTTCAATCTTCATGAATGGTAGATTTGGGGAGATCTAAATGTAAAAAATACATATAAATGCCATTTATTTCAAATACAATTCAGTAGAACATTAAAGATACTTTATCTAAAAACACTCACCTTATTTATATTAATCTTATTTTCAAATAAGTTACATTTAAAAGACAAAAAACGGCATCTCATAAATATAAAAACTTTAATTAACATTAAATTTGTTACATTTCTTCGGATTTCCGAATAGTTTTTAATTTCAGGTTCTGTATTTAATAATATGAATGGTTGGTTGTTACAGGAAATATCGCTGCTTCCTCTGTTAATGGGATCGTAGAGCCGACGAGAGGCACTATGAGCGACAGGAGTGGACATCTTGAGATTCTGTTAATCCTGGTTCTCCTAATGTGATATATCAATCCATAGTCAATCCTAATAAAATTGTACTTCCACTTCTTGATTAATGAGAAGTTTTGTAAAAGCATGAAAGAAAAAAAGCCAAGAATTTCATTTTTTGGCTAAAGAATTTCCAAAAGTTGGAGATGCAAAATTAACTGGAGGTATTTTTGATGGTCCTCAAATAAGGATGCTGATGAAAGACCCTCGTTTCACAGCCGTCGTGAGTGAGGCAGGAAAAATGCATGGCAATCTTTCACAACACTTTCTCGGGAATCGTGAAAGTGCAGAGTATGAAACCATTGTAAAAGGTTTAATACAAAACTTTCAAACCTTAGGAGTGAGAATGTCCGTAAAACTTCACTTTCTAAGATCGCATCTTGACTACTTCCCAGAAAACTGGGGAAATTGCAATGAAGAACGAGAGGAAAGTTCCAAGGGAAGAGGGGACATTAATATTGTTGGGGTTTAAAAATGGATTCACAAATAGAAAAAAACACACAAGAAAATCTCTAAAATAATTTCTTTTCTAAATAATACTTCTTTTTTATGTTTCTTATTTTCATTGTAAATTATCAAACATTAGAGTAATTGTATCACCCAAGGTTTGTATTTCGCAGGTTAATTTTAAAATTTCACATATGAAAATTACCTTTATAAGATATTTAAAAAATTGTTTGGCAAAAAAACTTGACTTGATTGAAAAAAACAAAAACAAGGCCAGATTTGGATTCACCGGATTGAAATACATAAAAATAGTTAAAAAAAACTTGACTGCAAAATTTTTAGTCCATTCGCTTAGTCACGTGCGACTCAGTCGGTCGGTCGGTTTGTCCGTCCCTCTTCCTTTTCGCTATTTTTGTTTTGGTAATAACATTGTAACTATTCAGCCAATTCTAACAAAATTTGAAATCCTTATGTTTTTTTTACATTCTCTTCCGAATGATGATGTTCAAAGTCCTCCCAAGGTTAGCTGGAGAATTATTTGGCAATAACATCAGAACTTGGCAATAACATCAGAACAATGGTCAGACCAACAACAAATATAAATGGTCAGACCAACAACAAATATCAATGGTCAGACCAACAACAAATATCAATGGTCAGACCAACAACAAATATCAATGGTCAGACCAACAACAAATATCAATGGTCAGACCAACAACAAATATCAATGGTCAGACCAACAACAAATATCAATGGTCAGACCAACAACAAATATCAATGGTCAGACCAACAACAAATATCAAGGGTCAGACCAACAACAAATATCAAGGGTCAGACCAACAACAAATATCAATGGTCAGACCAACAACAAATAACAATGGTCAGACCAACAACAAATATCAATGGTCAGACCAACAACAAATATCAATGGTCAGACCAACAACAAATATCAATGGTCAGACCAACAACAAATATCAATGGTCAGACCAACAACAAATATCAATGGTCAGACCAACAACAAATATCAATGGTCAGACCAACAACAAATATCAATGGTTAGACCAACAACAAATATCAATGGTCAGAACAAACTACAGAATCTGAAGTTTGAATCCCAGTGAGAAATTATGGCATCTAAAATGAAAGTTTATTATAAACTTTTTTTCGCTTGTGGCCTTCAAAGAGAGAGAGAGAGAGTGGGGTAAAGTGAGAGAGAGAGTGAGAGAAAAAGAGAGAAAGGGTAAGAGAAGAGAACTGGGAGATCCGAAATGTGAGAGAATTTGCTCTTGACGGCTATGTGTAACGAAAGAAAATGAGGCAGATGACAAGAGCCAAACTGACGTAATCGTGACCTTCATTTGTCGCTTTGTTATTTCTGTATCTTTTTGCTTCTATTTAGTTTACATTAATTGCAGTGACGCAACAGATGCATAGATCAAAATACAGGGTGCCTTCCTGCGTAATATTCCTCTCAGTTTTCTCTCGTAAGGGGAGATAAAAGACAATGGTTTTCCATCATCCCAATTCCTAGCAAGCCACGATCCCGCCAAGCCTGACTTATGTTCTTTAATGGTCGAGAACACGAATTGATTCTTGTCCTCCTCTTCTCCTTAGTTGGGAAAACCAAGTAGGTATTTATTTGCTGGGGTCGCATTTCTCGGAGATGTCTTTAAAGTAGAGGGTATTTTAATCTTGAGAAATAAAAGAAAAAAGTAGAATAATCTCCAAAAAACATATTTTTGCCCACATTAGTTTAGAATCGACTCGGCATCATTATAAAGCATTTAAAAAACACTAAAAAATATAATAATACCAAGAGTGGACTCAGAGGGAAATTTAATAAACCTGTCTTGCGAAATTTCCGTACAATAAAACTTTGACGACATCAGACTCTATTTTATGGAAAGATAACCAGAGCAGTGGTTGGTGGTTCTGGAAGACGGTTCCGGATACTATAACAAATATATCAAGAACCAAAGCGAAGCAAATGGGTGGAAAAGAATTGCTGAAAATGTGAGAAATCGAGTTGAAAATTCGACTTCTTTGTCCCTAAAACATGGCAATGGATGGAGTCTTTGTCACGCCGTAATTTAGTACAATATTTCTTCCATTTGGATTCCATTTTCTGTGAAGTTTATTTGATAGACGATTATAATATAATATGATATGATATAATATAATACAATTATAGTTGCAATTTTAGCGAAGGGAAGCACTTATAGTGTGGTTAATAAGTGAGGTATGTAGATTGGGGTCGATTTGACGGAGGGTATGAAGGAGGCTTCGCAGAACCTGCAGTTCGAACCCCAGTGAGAAATAAATAATGGCCTTTTAAATGACCAACGAGATTACTTTTAAGTCCCCAGAGCTACGCAATTTTTCAGTCTGATTCTAGATTCAATTGGGATAATTCTATTAACTTTGACTTTCCGCTGAACTTTATGAAACAAATTGGGTATCCAAAGCTAAAAGAACCTGCCTTGAATAAACTCCGTTAATTTTAACTCCAAGAAGTTACACAATAATTATGAATATCTTCTCGTGTATGTGAGAAGAGCTCTTTCCAAGGGCTTTGATGAAGACTGTGTCTGCCTAATATAGTCTTTTAACTCCATAATTAATTGTGATACTGCAATAATATTTCTTATATATATATATATATATATATATATATATATATATATATATATATATATATATATATATATATATATATATATATATATATATATATATATATATATATATATATATATATATATATATATATATATATATATATATATATATATATATATATATATATATATATATATATATAAAAATATATATAGATAAATTATTCAAAAGGAAGCCAAAGATAAGGAAGGGAGTCTTTTTATGTTTCTTATTAATCACCGAGTACCACAACGTTTCGACCAAAAGGTCACCTTCAGGCTCGCTAAAGACTCCAGTAACGTTGTAGTCAAAGTTTTGAAAAATTAATTTTAGAGGCACAAAGGAGTTATAATGATAAATTTCTACAACGAAGTGTTTAAAAACCTTTTAAGATTAATTTTCCGAGGATAGTAAAGGAAACTTAATCATGTTAGAAAAAAAAAGCTGGAGTGTATGAAAACGTACCTTGTTTCTGTAAAACCGAAGCGAATATTAAGTTGGAAGAAATAGTAGATGGAAATCAATCTTCGATTGATGGATTGCTACTAGAGATATAAATGATTTGAAGATTCTCCAAATTTAATAGGGAAGTTCGAATTTTTATGTCTAAGGACTCATGAGTGCTAAAAAAATGTTAGGATTCCAGTCCGCAATCGCAAGTCGTCCAGAATTTGGGCGGTCTGGAACTATATTGAGTGTTCCCCTGTTTCTGGTGCTTTCCTGTTCTCTAGTAGTTTACTAGTTCTTCTATTGGTGTTAAATGACAACTAAAGTGGGTTCGAAGCGTGCGTATAGTGCTTCTAAAATATTGTGAAGGCCACACAATGAATGGACTTGAGTAAAAATGAAATACACAGATACTCTGTCCTTTTGATGTTTGGTCGTTTGTTTAAACAGAGTGCCACTAGTTCTCTTGTGGGGGAGCACTAACTTAAAGTCCACTAGGCAATTTTATTTTTTAGATGTCTACTAATAAGTTGGTGGAATGAGAAGGAAACCTTTCTCCGATCCCACCAAATAACGTAATTCTTCTGGGACAAAACATTATGAATCTTCGGGGAATATATTTATACTGTTAAGGAAATATTTTAGTGTTTTTATTTAATTAGTGAGAAAGAAGAGGAACAATGATGGAGATGAATCTTGAAAGTCAAAATTTTCTAAAAAAAACAAAACAAAACGGAAACTAAAAAAATGAAGCCTAAGATCCGATTTCTATAAAAAAGGTATAGAAGTTATCCGCATTTAGAAATAAAATATCATAAAAGGAGATGCTAGTTTTTTTCTTCAGTATATTTGGGTGCATAGAATTAATAACATTGAGGAAATCTTTAACTTTGGAAAGAACTTTAAATACGGAAATTCACTCCTCTCTGAAGTAATGCGCCATTTCTATCATGTTTCTATTATTCTATCGATAGAAATTCTACAATTCATTAAGGTTTTATTAAAATAACATTTAATCTTAATTTAATAAGTGTTGTAAGTTCCACTAGTTTCTACCATTATACTCTTTCTACTAAATTTTCTCGCTTGAATCTTTCAAGCTTTGTTATCGCATCTCTTTCGATATGAAATCGAGCGTTGCCTTGTGGAAAGAGCAATCTTCTTCTAATGATTAATGTTGTTTCTTTCTTGAAGTGCTGCCTATAAACCATTTACTGAGGACAGTTAACCTTTATGTTGATAGTCTCATTTGAGTTAAGAAGTTCAAAATGGATCATGCTGTTCATACCCTGCCAAACGCGCGAGAGGTTCTTGCGTGGATGTCGTCACTGCTTCGGCGGGATTATTGGATTTTGCCCAGGACTAATCCATTGTGTAGAACGTTTAATCTTATTGCACATAACCATCTTTTTGTCGCCTGTACTAATCTACTAAAAGAGTATGTACTTTAGGTCGCAGAATGAAGAAACTTGGATGCTTTGTTGCAAGTGTACCCCTGAACGTTCTTGTGGAATTCATTGCCCCAATCGTGAAACCTTTCTTCTCTTCTATAAATGATTGACGATAATGGAATGAGTTTATTCTATAAACATGCAGGGATTAATTACTTCGATTTTAGTTTATTAGACTTATATTAAACAAATCTATTTCCCATTATGTCAATCCATAAAATAATGATAAACATGAAATAAATACCGCATTACTTATGAATAAATGCACAAAACGTCGATAGAATAAGGGATCAGAGATTTCGGGACAGAGATGGGGAAATAATTTAGTCCAGAAAATTTATAAATAATTCAGACGAATTTTGGCCAATGGGGAGGATCCCTACTCCCTCTATTTGCTGATATTCAGGGTGTCCCTGAATTAACTTTCTATATCAGTGAAATAGAACATATATTTTAAAAACAATTCTATTATTGTTTATCATGTTTATTATGTGTTAAAAATATAGAAATTGTTAGTTGTATTTATAATTGTATACTTTTTATAATTTGTTTTCTGATTTCCTTTTTATTCCTTTTAAGGACCCGATTAATGATGAAATCAAAAGGCAGGCTTCGCCTCATTCACCAGAAGGGTCGCCTCCGAGAAACGATGGCCTCTGGCTCACTACCAATTACCCTGCTAGAGCCACCCTCTGGCGGAACCTGTGACCTTAGGCCAACTAATGCCACCATTGGACTTGTCGAGACTCAAATCAACTTACCTGCAAATTTAGTCCTTTCGGTCTTACCCTCCCCGTCCGAGGGCCCCGCGGGGCCGGATTTGCCAGTCGTTTTACCTTCCATTTTTTAATTTTAGGTAAAGAGGGAAGGGAATGAGCCTTCTTCTAAGCCCGCCCGGAAGGGGCTGCAAGGCCGATCGAGTCAGCCTCATCCCTATCTTCCTCCGAAATGGGGAAGGATTTGGCTGACAATGGGCCCCACCCGATGGAGAAGGTCCCTTCTGCTTCCCAGGGAGTCAACGGGGTCTCTTCTCGCCCCTTGAGGATCTCGAGCGGGGGAGGACTCCCGCTTGGGGAAGTGTCAGACCAAGTTATTGTTCGGCAGTGCCATCTGAGGCGGGCCACTTCCGAGGACCTTTCTACATCTTCAGTAGTCTACAAATGGCTATCACCTCCAGGTGTCAAGGATCATGACAATAGTCGACGTCATTGAGGCCGACATGTCGACCCCCATCGTGCAAAGTGCGGATGGGGTAGGCTGACCACAACAATGTGGCGACTCGCTGGTCTGTTTGTTTTTGTATCATAATTAAGAAATAAAAAGAAAATTGCGTCAGTTTTCTAAACATTTGTCCGATTTCACAGAAGTAGACTGTTAATTATGGGACACCCTGTATATCGTATTTAATTGAGAAGTACAATTTGTTAACAACCAATTCCAAAGGTCGTTTCAAAATATAACCATTTAGCTACAATATTTGGTATTTTATAGGTTAATAATGTAATGATGCCTTGATGAGGCCTGAAGGAATGTGGGATTTTTGGACCTCTGGCAGACAGTATAATTATGCAATGCCATTTGCTATGACAAAGAATTCTTGATACAAATCTCGGTGTAAAATCCTGCGAGATTTTACCTTTGCTAATAACCGGTTTACCATTCGAATTATAATGTCTTTGGGTTTTTCAGCTACGCCTCCGAAGTTACACATATCTTTAAAAATATCCATCGTGTTGGTCGAAACGTTGCGGTACTTAGTTATGATAAAGATAAAAATATAATTCTCAGTCTCTCTCCTCCTTGGCTTCTTATTGAAGCTTAAATGGAAACTCTACAGAAGCATTTTTTAGAATTTCTTTACTCAAAATACGGACAAAGAAACTGAAAGCTTTTCAATTGCAATTTTAAAATTTGGAAATTAAATCAGTAGCGATTCCACGCTTGAACCGGGAAATTATTTTAACCCATCTTCCTAATATCTTTGGTTTATTATTATGCAAAAGGAGTTCTCTTTAGCCGAATTTCTGCTTATACTGAACAAGCGCTATTATAGCTCCTTGTCCCTTATTTGAGGCAATATTGTCTCGCACTAAGCTTCGCGTAATCTTCTAAAAGCCTTCTTGAAATTCTCTGTCGTCCACTTTGGGTCTTTCGCAAGATTCTTTATTTATAATTATGGCAAGAATCTCCTTATCTTTCAGGTGTTTGTTAATCATCTTTAGAGTACTTAGTGAATAATGAACTAATTTATAAATTTAAATTATCGATACCAATGCCTTGGTTAATTGTAATTGAAGAATTTTATGTGGATTCTTTTCGCTTTTGGATTACTTGATCTTATTTTGGATCTCGGAAACAGATCTCAAGAAATTAGCTGGTGAAGATCTGGACGTCCACAAAAAGAAATTAAGACCTTTAAGCCTCGATTCACATCACATTTTTAATGAAGATTTTACTATTTCTCTTCTTTGCAATAATAAATTAAATCCACGAGAAGAGTTTTGCTTTCGATGGACTACAGTTAAATTTACATTCATAACAACATCAAATAACACAGTTCTTCTTCTATTTAAGGATAATTATTCAGAACTTTAAATCCAATCCAGTTCTGGTTGATTTCATTCATTTTAAAATTTCAAGGCAACTTTTTTCCCTTTGCTCATTAAAGCGCTCCACGCTGACCACCCATAGTTTTCGTAGGGGGAATTTTGACATTTTAATACTTTGAGGATTTTACTATATATATATATATATATATATATATATATATATATATATATATATATATATATATATATATATATATATACTATTTTTCTTTGCATTTATTATGAGGACGTCGCATTGTAGGAATATTTTCAGCCGTCACTTTTCGTCACCTTTTCTTCGATTTCTCTTTTTAGGTTTTAAAGCTTGGCGTGATTACTTGTGATGGTTGTGAAGTGTATTTTACAGAACTCGTCAAAAAGATTCACAGCGATCCCAATCGTACCTCAGAAAGGATTTGTGTACTATTTTGTTTTCCTCCACAATTCACTAATCGAAGCCGCATTCTTTATATACTGGCCATTAATTTATGACGTCATAAGCCTCCGCAAAGAGAGATGACCCACAGCGATGTAAGAAATACACATTCACTTCGCTGATAATTAACATAACATTGAGGTAAAAGTTAATTTAACTACGACGCATAAGGTGAGGTTCATTAGTTTTTTAAATGGTGTTAGTTTATAGATATTTGATTTAAATAGTTCTTGCTGCCCTGCTGCATAACTTCAAGTTCCGTAAGAAAAACCAGACAGCAAAGGATATTATGGTCCATCGAGGTGACTTTGCTATCGAGTTCTCTGTCTACAGAAAGACAACCAACCAACAATAACGACGAGTTCGTAGACTTCTTCTCCGTCCATGATGAACGTGCGAAATCCGGCATCATGATTTGTTTTTTTCCCGCGGGCCTACTGGATTTGCAGCGAGGAGTTCATCCAGTAAGATTAGTAGTACATCCAGAGAGCATTCGAGAGACTACACTAACCCAAAGCTTTCCTCAGGGAACCCAGAAGGAAAGACCAAAACATCCCGGAACAGGTTGAGGATGCGCGAACCTCTTCCAAACGCGTGATAGTGGTACCATCAAGACCCTTGGTAGCAGTGCTTAACCGAAAACTCAAGAATGGGTTACGGGAAGAAAGATCGCAGACCTAGTCCGGTCCAAGAGGGGCCAAGTAACAAAGGACAAGTCCGCAGTATATGAGATCTTTTGTATGGTATGTAAAACACCCTACTATGGCTAGACCCAAAAGTGCATCGACAACAGAATTGGGGAGCAAAAACTTGACATCCATACGGGGAGATTTTGCAAACATCCTCATACAGCATCTAAGGGATGCAGATTAGCATATGGATTGGGGGGTACCAGGGGTGGTGGCCAAAAATATGGATGCCAGGAGGACCAGGGTGAGAGAGGCAGAATTTATTGCGTCCAGAGAATGACTTAATGTAGCTTTGGGTTTCTCCCAGACAAGCGCTCTCTTGACCCCAAAACTGGATGACCTCATCGGATTTCTCCAAATCCTTTCCTCATTTAACCAACGCCACTCCTGGAATGACACTATCAAGACCAACGATCCCCTAATAGGGTGAATACACACGCAAGTTATAGAGTATTCCAGCCAAGAGTCAACCCAGAGAATAGATGTAAATAGGACAACGCTATGCCTAAAACTTTCCCTGGAATTTGAGCCTTCTCAAATACTCTATGACACGTTTAAATTCAGCCTAGAGGGAGAGAGAGGGAGAGAAAGAGAGAGGGAGAGAGAGAGAGAGAGAGAGAGAAAGAGAGAAATTAAATCAGTGGATCAGAGCATAAAGTTTATTAGGACCTGACTAGTTTCCATATGTAGCTTTTCATATCAACTTTAACCGTAAACTGATAAAAACTGACGAAAACTCTCAAATAATTGGAATAAAGAGCAACGGTTTACCGAGGTTAACCTCAGAGCGTTAACTTGAGGTCATTAACTACATCTTATTAAGATTAGGTTTAAGACATTGGGGCTATATTTAAACTGGCCTTCTGAGAGATGGAAATTAGTAACTTCTTTAAATAATGATGAGTTAATAATTTTATTTTTATTAATATCGTTACAATTGTAAATTATTTGAACACGAGAGAAAACTATAACATGGTTAGCGTTTTTAATTAGAGTAAAATTAATTAAGGGATTGCTTGCTCTCCTAATATCTCCCATACATTATTGGAACATTCATCTGTCAATATAGTAGCTTGTGAGAGAAAACCGGTATCCTGGGATCAAAAACAAAGGATTATGTGCCTTCATCAAGAGGGTGAGTCAAATTCTGTGATAGTAACTACTGTAGGAAGGTCTGGAAGTGTTGTACAACAAATTGTAGCTAGTTTTAAGTCATCAGGATCGACAGATGCTAAACGTAGAACCGGTAGATCTCGTAAAACTTTACCAAGACAGGATAGTATTATGGTTAGAATTTCACTGAAGGGAAGGATAGGTTTAAGAGTACTGCTGAGATATCAGGCAAATTCAGCTCCACCTCCGATGTCAACGTATCGCGAAAAACAGTTTCCCGGAGGTTATGAGGACCTGAGTTGCTTGCACGGATACCGGCGAAGAAACCTCTGATCTCCGAGAAGAATCAAAGAGCCGTCTTCGATACGCTCACGTCCAGGTCGTTTGGTGAGAAAAACAGTGGGCACAGGTTCATTCTAGCGATGAATCGAAGTTTAATGTGATTGGTTCCAATAGTGGGATGTACGTCAGATGAAGATGTGGTGAAATGTTATCTCGTGAATGTTTGAGGGAATAGTGAAATATGGAGGAGGCAGTGTAATGGTATGGGAAGTGATCTCTGGTGCTGGTCGAGGTCCCCTTACTCGCCGACAAGGGACTTTCAGGGCTGAAATCTAGAAGCAGATTCTTAGACAGCATAACCTTCCACATCTCCGATTAGAGTTAATTTAACATCTTATCTTCGTGCAGGACAACACTCCCTGCCACACTGCGAAGAGAGCCAAAGATTCCTTGAGTGATAAAGAGGTTGATCTCATGGACTGGCCACCTCAAAGTCCCCATCTCAACCCTAGAGAAAACGTTTGGAGGATTATTGGAGATAAGAGCGAAGGAGCAATCCAAAGAACCAAGATGAACTCTGGGAATTATTGAAAAAGAATGGAACAAAATTACCACATCATTTTACACGAAATTAATTTATTCCTGTGGTAACAGATGTCGGGAGGTCATTGCTAGTAAAGGGATGTCCACAAAATATTAATAGTAAGGGTTTCTTTTTTGTTCTTGTTCCATTTTACATTGTTTTTCTAAGTGACTCTTAACTTTTGGCCGCTGCAATTCGGAAGATAGTTTGTTTATTTCCTCTTAACTTACGAAATATTTAATTCATTCACCTGAGATTTTCAGGAAAGATAGATATTAGATATATCTAAATGTGTGTATAATATAGAGTCTCAACGTTTTGTTAAACTTCTACAATAAATATTTGAATTCACTTGCTCTTACTGGCCTTTATACTATGACCGCTAGTATATATATATATATATATATATATATATATATATATATATATATAAATAATACTTGTAATTGATTTGTTCCTTGTTAATCTGATACGTAGTAGGAATATGAAGACCCAGGTGATCACACTAATCATTTATTGGGCAGACGTTTCGGCCTACTAGCGATAACAGTTAAATGGTTCGAATCATGCATTATATAATGGCTAAAATAGCGGATGAAGACAAATTAAGAACTAATAAAATTGTCAATTATTGAGATTAAAGTAAAAACACAAATAACAATATATAGAATTAATTGATACAATCCAGTGTAATTTTGAAAAATAATAGAAAATCTAAAAGCGATGAACAATATCTTAATCAAATAAATGGCGGTCCATTGCTCTACAGTACAAGGAAACACAAAATAAGAACAATAATAAACTCTCAAAAGAAACTCTAAACGCCAATGATAAAGTGTAAAAACTTCAAAGCATAAAACACCAACCAACGAATTGAATTAAAAGAGTTAAACAAGATCATTAAAAAGAACAGAGAGCTAAAATTAGAAAATAGAGTACAATTGTTGTTTAAGACAACTCCAAAGAAGGAAAGTGGAATAAAATGGCTAAAAAGAGACTTCAAAAAGGAAATTCTCACATAATAGGTATAAAAGAGGAAGATGGTACCATCATTCATGGTTGAGAGGAGTACAATTAAAAGAACTAAGGGATTCCTTTGAAAAGTTATACTCACGCAACAACACTATTCAGAATCACAACTAAAATACAACACCCAATAATGTCCCGGTTGTTCTCGACCAGAAATTGAAATTGCAATCAATCAAATGAAGAGCCACAAAGTACCGGGTCAGGACAGTATCACTTTTGACTCGCTGCAAGATTCTGGACAAACTTAATTTGCCTCTTCACTGAATGTCTAAAATAAGGCAAGAACCCGGATGACTGGCTCAATCATACTTCCACACAATAAAGATGATCAAACAGACCTTACAAGCTCCAGACCAATCAGCCATCTTTATTGTGTCTGTATACACCCCGTTTTTTTCTTTAATTTTGGGGGGGCCCAAGAAATTAGAAGCAAAATACGTAATCGGCCACCTGTGCACTATGTAGGTTTTATTTATTTATCGTATATTTTGGAGATGCACACCCATCTTTTTCTTTAAGTTTTTTTGGGGGGGCCCCAAGAAAGTGGGGGCCCTAAGCTATATCTTGTTTAGCTTATACGTAAATCCAGCACTGATCACAATTGACAAGAAGAAAATTAAAATGGTAGACAAATATATCTATCTGAGTCAACAGATTGCAATGGCACCGGATAAGGATAAACATCCAACGCCGAATCACTCTAGGCGGAAAAGCATTTGGAAAGTCAACAATCATCTTCAGAAGTAAAATTCCTATGTTTATGAAAAGAAAAGTAAACAACGAATTTATAATCAGGTTCGGAGCAGAAACTCCGAACCTGAGTAAAAAAACTTATGCTAAAACTTAGAAAAAGACAAAGAGCCCATGAACGGTTTATGATGGGGCTAACTTGGCGTGGCAGAAAATCAACAATTTGTATAGCGAGACAAACCCAATTTCAGGTATTCGCGGAAGCTATAATATGTAAACCTGAAATGAAGATAGACAGGCTCTGTGGCAAGATTCCAAGACGATAGAAAGACCCTAAAAATTACTGATTGGATTCCACTTAATAAAAGATGACCGAAAAGAAGACCATAAACAAGATGGAGAGATGATCTCCCAAATGAGGCTAAAAATTGGAAACAAATCGAAGAAGACCAACAAAAATTCAGAAAGATGAGAAAGGGTTTCTATCGAAGGTGGGAGGCAAATACTTACTCGCAGCTTTCGTGTTATAATTGTCACGGAACAAAAATCAAACGGGTTGAAAGATTCAAATAGCATAAACACGCATTTACAAAAACAAAGAGAACTTATAACATTCTACACTTAATTGTTTAATTGAGACAGGCAAAAAATAAATTGTAGTGAGCCATAAAAGAGCGGATTGAGGAAGCACTTCCAAAGATGTAATTGAAAATTGCCGACAAAGGGTAATCAATTATGAATCCCCATAAGATTCTGTAAAGCTTTTATGGTTCAAAGGATCCCAAAGGATGAAAACACCCCCACCAAAGAGGAAAAATGTTTCAACACCTCAATTCTATTATTTTACCGAATTTTAGAGATAATTTCAGCCTATTTTATTTAATTCTTAAAAGGAAATAATGTCATTTATATTGGAATGCAATTTAAGATATTAAAGCATTCTATATTTTAGCATCTATACACTGTTACTAATTTGCCTTTAAGATGACCGTCTATATAGGTATAGACGACCAAAATGTACGTTAATTTTGCGGCCTATTTATTCATAGACGATTTTAAAATTGCCTTATTTTGCGGCGTATCCATATATAGAGGCGTTCTTACCGCTGATTGCCTTATTTTGCGGCGTATCCATATATAGAGGCGTTCTTACCACTGATTGCCTTATTTTGCGGCGTATCCATATATAGAGGCGTTCTTATCACTGATTGACTTATTTTGCGGCGTATCCATATATAGAGGCGTTCTTACCACTGATTGCCTTATTTTGCGGCGTATCCATATATAGGCGTTCTTACCACTGATTGCCTTATTTTGCGGCGTATCCATATATAGGCGTGCTTACCACTGATTGCCTTATTTTGCGGCGTATCCATATATAGAGGCGTTCTTACCACTGATTGCCTTATTTTGCGGCGTATCCATATATAAAGGCGTTCCTACCACTGATTGCCTTATTTTGCAGCGTATCCATATATAGAGGCGTTCTTACCACTGATTGCCTTATTTTGCGGCGTATCCATATATAGAGGCGTTCTTACCACTGATTGCCTTATTTTGCGGCGTATCCATATATAGAGGCGTTCTTACCACTGATGGCCTTATTTTGCGGCGTATCCATATATAGAGTCGTTCTTACCCCTGATTGCCTTATTTTGCGGCGTATCCATATATAGAGGCGTTCTTACCACTGATTGCCCTATTTTGCGGCGTATCCATATATAGAGGCGTTCTTACCACTGATTGCCTTATTTTGCGGCGTATCCATATATAGAGGCGTTCTTACCACTGATTGCCTTTTTTGCGGCGTATCCATATATAGTGGCGTTCTTACCACTGATTGCCTTATTTTGCGGCGTATCCATATATAGAGGCGTTCTTACCACTGATTGCCTTATTTTGCGGCGTATCCATATATAGAGGCGTTCTTACCACTGATTGCCTTATTTTGCGGCGTATCCATATATAGAGGCGTTCTTACCACTGATTGCCTTATTTTGCGGCGTATCCATATATAGAGGCGTTCTTACCACTGATTGCCTTATTTTGCGGCGTATCCATATATAAAGGCGTTCTTACCACTGATTGCCTTATTTTGCGGCGTATCCATATATAGAGGCGTTCTTATCACTGATTGCCTTATTTTGCGGCGTATCCATATATAGAGGCGTTCTTACCACTGATTGCCTTATTTTGCGGCGTATCCATATATAGAGGCGTTCTTACCACTGATTGCCTTATTTTGCGGCGTATCCATATATAGAGGCGTTCTTACCACTGATTGCCTTATTTTGCGGTGTATCCATATATAGAGGCGTTCTTACCACTGATTGCCTTATTCTGCGGCGTATCCATATATAGAGGCGTTCTTTCCACTGATTGCCTTATTTTGCGGCGTATCCGTATATAGAGGCGTTCTTATCACTGATTGACTTATTTTGTGGCGTATCCATATATAAAGGCGTTCTCACCACTGATTGCCTTATTTTTCGGCGTATCCATATATAGAGGCGTTCTTACCACTGATTGCCTTATTTTGCGGCGTATCCATATATAGAGGCGTTCTTACCGCTGATTGCCTTATTTTGCGGCGTATCCATATATAGAGGCGTTCTTACCACTGATTGCCTTATTTTGCGGCGTATCCATATATAGAGGCGTTCTTATTACTGATTGCCTTATTTTGCGGCGTATCCATATATAAAGGCGTTCTTACCACTGATTGCCTTATTTTGCGGCGTATCCATATATAGAGGCGTTCTTACCACTAATTGCCTTATTTTGCGGCGTATCCATATATAGAGGCGTTCTTACCACTGATTGCCTTATTTTGCGGCGTATCCATATATAGAGGCGTTCTTACCACTGATTGCCTTATTTTGCGGCGTATCCATATATAGAGTCGTTCTTACCCCTGATTGCATTTTTTGCGGCGTATCCATATATAGAGGCGTTCTTACCACTGATTGCCTTATTTTGCGGTGTATCCATATATAGAGTCGTTCTTACCACTGATTGCCTTATTTTGCGGCGTATCCATATATAGAGGCGTTCTTACCACTGATTGCCTTATTTTGCGGCATATCCATATATAGAGGCGTTCTTACCACTGATTGCCCTATTTTGCGGCGTATCCATATATAGAGGCGTTCTTACCACTGATTGCCTTATTTTGCGGTGTATCCATATATAGAGGCGTTCTTACCACTGATTGCCTTATTCTGCGGCGTATCCATATATAGAGGCGTTCTTACCACTGATTGCCTTATTTTGCGGCGTTTATATATATAGAGGCGTTCTTATCACTGATTGCCTTATTTTGTGGCGTATCCATATATAAAGGCGTTCTCACCACTGATTGCCTTATTTTGCGGCGTATCCATATATAGAGGCGTTCTTACCACTGATTGCCTTATTTTGCGGCGTATCCATATATAGAGGCGTTCTTACCGCTGATTGCCTTATTTTGCGGCGTATCCATATATAGAGGCGTTCTTACCACTGATTGCCTTATTTTGCGGCGTATCCATATATAGAGGCGTTCTTACCACTGATTGCCTTATTTTGCGGCGTATCCATATATAGAGGCGTTCTTACCACTGATTGCCTTATTTTGCGGCGTATCCATATATAGAGGCGTTCTTACCACTGATTGCCTTATTTTGCAGGGTATCCATATATACAGGCGTTCTTACCACTGATTGCCTTATTTTGCGGCGTATCCATATATAGAGGCGTTCTTACCACTGATTGCCTTATTTTGCGGCGTATCCATATATAAAGGCGTTCTTACCACTGATTGCCTTACTTTGCGGCGTATCCATATATAGAGGCGTTCTTATCACTGATTGCCTTATTTTGCGGCGTATCCATATATAGAGGCGTTCTTACCACTGATTGCCTTATTTTGCGGCGTATCCATATATAGAGGCGTTCTTACCACTGATTGCCTTATTTTGCGGCGTATCCATATATAGAGGCGTTCTTACCACTGATTGCCTTATTTTGCGGCGTATCCATATATAGAGGCGTTCTTACCACTGATTGCCTTAATCTGCGGCGTATCCATATATAGAGGCGTTCTTACCACTGATTGCCTTATTTTGCGGCGTATCCATATATAGAGGCGTTCTTATCACTGATTGACTTATTTTGTGGCGTATCCATATATAAAGGCGTTCTCACCACTGATTGCCTTATTTTGCGGCGTATCCATATATAGAGGCGTTCTTACCACTGATTGCCTTATTTTGCGGCGTATCCATATATAGAGGCGTTCTTACCGCTGATTGCCTTATTTTGCGGCGTATCCATATATAGAGGCGTTCTTACCACTGATTGCCTTATTTTGCGGCGTATCCATATATAGAGGCGTTCTTATTACTGATTGCCTTATTTTGCGGCGTATCCATATATAAAGGCGTTCTTACCACTGATTGCCTTATTTTGCGGCGTATCCATATATAGAGGCGTTCTTACCACTAATTGCCTTATTTTGCGGCGTATCCATATATAGAGGCGTTCTTACCACTGATTGCCTTATTTTGCGGCGTATCCATATATAAAGGCGTTCTCACCACTGATTGCCTTATTTTGCGGCGTATCCATATATAGAGGCGTTCTTATCACTGATTGCCTTATTTTGCGGCGTATCCATATATAGAGGCGTTCTTACCACTGATTGCCTTTTTTGCGGCGTATCCATATATAGAGGCGTTCTTACCACTGATTGCCTTATTTTGCGGTGTATCCATATATAGAGTCGTTCTTACCACTGATTGCCTTATTTTGCGGCGTATCCATATATAGAGGCGTTCTTACCACTGATTGCCTTATTTTGCGGCATATCCATATATAGAGGCGTTCTTACCACTGATTGCCCTATTTTGCGGCGTATCCATATATAGAGGCGTTCTTACCACTGATTGCCTTATTTTGCGGCGTATCCATATATAAAGGCGTTCTTACCACTGATTGCCTTATTTTGCGGCGTATCCATATATAGAGGCGTTCTTATCACTGATTGCCTTATTTTGCGGCGTATCCATATATAGAGGCGTTCTTACCACTGATTGCCTTATTTTGCGGCGTATCCATATATAGAGGCGTTCTTACCACTGATTGCCTTATTTTGCGGCGTATCCATATATAGAGGCGTTCTTACCACTGATTGCCTTATTTTGCGGTGTATCCATATATAGAGGCGTTCTTACCACTGATTGCCTTATTCTGCGGCGTATCCATATATAGAGGCGTTCTTTCCACTGATTGCCTTATTTTGCGGCGTATCCGTATATAGAGGCGTTCTTATCACTGATTGACTTATTTTGTGGCGTATCCATATATAAAGGCGTTCTCACCACTGATTGCCTTATTTTTCGGCGTATCCATATATAGAGGCGTTCTTACCACTGATTGCCTTATTTTGCGGCGTATCCATATATAGAGGCGTTCTTACCGCTGATTGCCTTATTTTGCGGCGTATCCATATATAGAGGCGTTCTTACCACTGATTGCCTTATTTTGCGGCGTATCCATATATAGAGGCGTTCTTATTACTGATTGCCTTATTTTGCGGCGTATCCATATATAAAGGCGTTCTTACCACTGATTGCCTTATTTTGCGGCGTATCCATATATAGAGGCGTTCTTACCACTAATTGCCTTATTTTGCGGCGTATCCATATATAGAGGCGTTCTTACCACTGATTGCCTTATTTTGCGGCGTATCCATATATAGAGGCGTTCTTACCACTGATTGCCTTATTTTGCGGCGTATCCATATATAGAGTCGTTCTTACCCCTGATTGCATTTTTTGCGGCGTATCCATATATAGAGGCGTTCTTACCACTGATTGCCTTATTTTGCGGTGTATCCATATATAGAGTCGTTCTTACCACTGATTGCCTTATTTTGCGGCGTATCCATATATAGAGGCGTTCTTACCACTGATTGCCTTATTTTGCGGCATATCCATATATAGAGGCGTTCTTACCACTGATTGCCCTATTTTGCGGCGTATCCATATATAGAGGCGTTCTTACCACTGATTGCCTTATTTTGCGGTGTATCCATATATAGAGGCGTTCTTACCACTGATTGCCTTATTCTGCGGCGTATCCATATATAGAGGCGTTCTTACCACTGATTGCCTTATTTTGCGGCGTTTATATATATAGAGGCGTTCTTATCACTGATTGCCTTATTTTGTGGCGTATCCATATATAAAGGCGTTCTCACCACTGATTGCCTTATTTTGCGGCGTATCCATATATAGAGGCGTTCTTACCACTGATTGCCTTATTTTGCGGCGTATCCATATATAGAGGCGTTCTTACCGCTGATTGCCTTATTTTGCGGCGTATCCATATATAGAGGCGTTCTTACCACTGATTGCCTTATTTTGCGGCGTATCCATATATAGAGGCGTTCTTACCACTGATTGCCTTATTTTGCGGCGTATCCATATATAGAGGCGTTCTTACCACTGATTGCCTTATTTTGCGGCGTATCCATATATAGAGGCGTTCTTACCACTGATTGCCTTATTTTGCAGGGTATCCATATATACAGGCGTTCTTACCACTGATTGCCTTATTTTGCGGCGTATCCATATATAGAGGCGTTCTTACCACTGATTGCCTTATTTTGCGGCGTATCCATATATAAAGGCGTTCTTACCACTGATTGCCTTACTTTGCGGCGTATCCATATATAGAGGCGTTCTTATCACTGATTGCCTTATTTTGCGGCGTATCCATATATAGAGGCGTTCTTACCACTGATTGCCTTATTTTGCGGCGTATCCATATATAGAGGCGTTCTTACCACTGATTGCCTTATTTTGCGGCGTATCCATATATAGAGGCGTTCTTACCACTGATTGCCTTATTTTGCGGCGTATCCATATATAGAGGCGTTCTTACCACTGATTGCCTTAATCTGCGGCGTATCCATATATAGAGGCGTTCTTACCACTGATTGCCTTATTTTGCGGCGTATCCATATATAGAGGCGTTCTTATCACTGATTGACTTATTTTGTGGCGTATCCATATATAAAGGCGTTCTCACCACTGATTGCCTTATTTTGCGGCGTATCCATATATAGAGGCGTTCTTACCACTGATTGCCTTATTTTGCGGCGTATCCATATATAGAGGCGTTCTTACCGCTGATTGCCTTATTTTGCGGCGTATCCATATATAGAGGCGTTCTTACCACTGATTGCCTTATTTTGCGGCGTATCCATATATAGAGGCGTTCTTATTACTGATTGCCTTATTTTGCGGCGTATCCATATATAAAGGCGTTCTTACCACTGATTGCCTTATTTTGCGGCGTATCCATATATAGAGGCGTTCTTACCACTAATTGCCTTATTTTGCGGCGTATCCATATATAGAGGCGTTCTTACCACTGATTGCCTTATTTTGCGGCGTATCCATATATAAAGGCGTTCTCACCACTGATTGCCTTATTTTGCGGCGTATCCATATATAGAGGCGTTCTTATCACTGATTGCCTTATTTTGCGGCGTATCCATATATAGAGGCGTTCTTACCACTGATTGCCTTTTTTGCGGCGTATCCATATATAGAGGCGTTCTTACCACTGATTGCCTTATTTTGCGGTGTATCCATATATAGAGTCGTTCTTACCACTGATTGCCTTATTTTGCGGCGTATCCATATATAGAGGCGTTCTTACCACTGATTGCCTTATTTTGCGGCATATCCATATATAGAGGCGTTCTTACCACTGATTGCCCTATTTTGCGGCGTATCCATATATAGAGGCGTTCTTACCACTGATTGCCTTATTTTGCGGTGTATCCATATATAGAGGCGTTCTTACCACTGATTGCCTTATTCTGCGGCGTATCCATATATAGAGGCGTTCTTACCACTGATTGCCTTATTTTGCGGCGTATCCATATATAGAGGCGTTCTTATCACTGATTGCCTTATTTTGTGGCGTATCCATATATAAAGGCGTTCTCACCACTGATTGCCTTATTTTGCGGCGTATCCATATATAGAGGCGTTCTTACCACTGATTGCCTTATTTTGCGGCGTATGCATATATAGAGGCGTTCTTACCGCTGATTGCCTTATTTTGCGGCGTATCCATATATAGAGGCGTTCTTACCACTGATTGCCTTATTTTGCGGCGTATCCATATATAGAGGCGTTCTTATTACTGATTGCCTTATTTTGCGGCGTATCCATATATAGAGGCGTTCTTACCACTGATTGCCTTATTTTGCGGCGTATCCATATATAGAGGCGTTCTTACCACTGATTGCCTTATTTTGCGGCGTATCCATATATAGAGGCGTTCTTACCACTGATTGCCTTATTTTGCGGCGTATCCATATATAGAGGCATTCTTACCACTGATTGCCTTATTTTGCGGCGTATCCATATATAGAGGCGTTCTTACCACTGATTGCCTTATTCTGCGGCGAATCCATATATAGAGGCGTTCTTACCACTGATGGCCTTATTTTGCGGCGAATCCATATATAGAGTCGTTCTTACCACTGATTGCCTTATTTTGCGGCGTATCCATATATAGAGGCGTTCTTACCACTGATTGCCTTATTTTGCGGCGTATCCATATATAGAGGCGTTCTTACCACTGATTGCCTTATTTTGCGGCGTATCCATATATAGAGGCGTTCTTACCACTGATTGCATTTTTTGCGGCGTATCCATATATAGAGGCGTTCTTACCACTGATTGCCTTATTTTGCGGTGTATCCATATATAGAGTCGTTCTTACCACTGATTGCCTTATTTTGCGGCGTATCCATATATAGAGGCGTTCTTACCACTGATTGCCTTATTTTGCGGCATATCCATATACAGAGGCGTTCTTACCACTGATTGCCCTATTTTGCGGCGTATCCATATATAGAGGCGTTCTTACCACTGATTGCCTTATTTTGCGGTGTATCCATATATAGAGGCGTTCTTACCACTGATTGCCTTATTCTGCGGCGTATCCATATATAGAGGCGTTCTTACCACTGATTGCCTTATTTTGCGGCGTATCCATATATAGAGGCGTTCTTATCACTGATTGCCTTATTTTGTGGCGTATCCATATATAAAGGCGTTCTCACCACTGATTGCCTTATTTTGCGGCGTATCCATATATAGAGGCGTTCTTACCACTGATTGCCTTATTTTGCGGCGTATCCATATATAGAGGCGTTCTTACCGCTGATTGCCTTATTTTGCGGCGTATCCATATATAGAGGCGTTCTTACCACTGATTGCCTTATTTTGCGGCGTATCCATATATAGAGGCGTTCTTACCACTGATTGCCTTATTTTGCGGCGTATCCATATATAGAGGCGTTCTTACCACTGATTGCCTTATTTTGCGGCGTATCCATATATAGAGGCGTTCTTACCACTGATTGCCTTATTTTGCGGCGTATCCATATATAGAGGCGTTCTTACCACTGATTGCCTTATTTTGCGGCGTATCCATATATAGAGGCGTTCTTACCACTGATTGCCTTATTTTGCGGCGTATCCATATATAAGGGCGTTCTTACCACTGATTGCCTTATTTTGCGGCGTATCCATATATAGAGGCGTTCTTATCACTGATTGCCTTATTTTGCGGCGTATCCATATATAGAGGCGTTCTTACCACTGATTGCCTTATTTTGCGGCGTATCCATATATAGAGGCGTTCTTACCACTGATTGCCTTATTTTGCGGCGTATCCATATATAGAGGCGTTCTTACCACTGATTGCCTTATTTTGCGGTGTATCCATATATAGAGGCGTTCTTACCACTGATTGCCTTATTCTGCGGCGTATCCATATATAGAGGCGTTCTTACCACTGATTGCCTTATTTTGCGGCGTATCCATATATAGAGGCGTTCTTATCACTGATTGACTTATTTTGTGGCGTATCCATATATAAAGGCGTTCTCACCACTGATTGCCTTATTTTTCGGCGTATCCATATATAGAGGCGTTCTTACCACTGATTGCCTTATTTTGCGGCGTATCCATATATAGAGGCGTTCTTACCGCTGATTGCCTTATTTTGCGGCGTATCCATATATAGAGGCGTTCTTACCACTGATTGCCTTATTTTGCGGCGTATCCATATATAGAGGCGTTCTTATTACTGATTGCCTTATTTTGCGGCGTATCCATATATAAAGGCGTTCTTACCACTGATTGCCTTATTTTGCGGCGTATCCATATATAGAGGCGTTCTTACCACTAATTGCCTTATTTTGCGGCGTATCCATATATAGAGGCGTTCTTACCACTGATTGCCTTATTTTGCGGCGTATCCATATATAAAGGCGTTCTTACCACTGATTGCCTTATTTTGCGGCGTATCCATATATAGAGGCGTTCTTATCACTGATTGCCTTATTTTGCGGCGTATCCATATATAGAGGCGTTCTTACCACTGATTGCCTTATTTTGCGGCGTATCCATATATAGAGGCGTTCTTACCACTGATTGCCTTATTTTGCGGCGTATCCATATATAGAGGCGTTCTTACCCCTGATTGCTTTATTTTGTGGCGTATCCATATATAGAGGCGTTCTTACCACTGATTGCCTTCGGGAGCGGGATAACAAAAGTGGTGAATATGAGGGAGAATAAGATAGGATAGATGGAAATAATAGTGTAGAAGGAGAGATGGTTGATGTGTTTGTAATGTTAGGGTAATAATGTCGATGTTGTATGTTTTTTGATGTGTGAGTGAGTGTGTACCAGGTTGCCTGGCAATCGCTTTTGTGTTGCTTTACTTTATTTTGCTTTGTTTTATATTTTACAGCTTAGGAGTCTTTGTTTTCATATTTTTTGTACTTCTTTGTCCGATGTTTTCTCTTTCGAGGGAAGCGTTCGAGCCTTTGTTTTCTTTCTATTTCTTTGAACTATTTCTACTATTTCAATAGTTAATGTTATTTTAGGAGGTGCACTCTCGAGTGCTCTGGCACATTTTTTTACTTTTCTGTAAAATTTTTTACTCTATCTTCTCGTATCTTCTTATGCAAATATGTACACATGTATATATATGTTTTTTTCTATCATTATTTTATAGATCTATCTACACTTAAATGTAAATGCACTTTTTTCTTTTTTTTTACATGTATACATATATCTATCTTATTTTTACTATTATGTGATTACTAGTTTGAATTCTTAAGAGCTAATTATATGTACACATTGGGTCTTTTTCCGGTGTTCTATCGATATATTGGTTTGACATCATTTTGTATATTTTCTCGGCTACTTCTAAATCTGTGTCTAAAATGTAGCCTTCTTTTTTCTCTTTCAGTAGGTATAACTTTATCGGTTATTTCGTTTGGGAGTTCCTCTTCTATCTGGGGCCATATTTTTCTGGCACGTTCGTTACGGACATGATTATTTGGTTTTAATTTTGTTCTTCGGTGTAGTTCCACTGATGGTATTGCATCCAGTTTTGATGAATTGGTTATGAATCTGGTTGCGTAGTTTTGGATTACTTGTAATTTGGACATTTGTGTTTTGGTTAGGGTGTTCATCGGAATGACGGGGTACGTTATAATGGGACGAACTAGGGTTAAGTATAGCTTTCTTTTGTTTTTTTCTGATAGGTTTCTAAATCTCTGTAGGGAGGAAAGGGTACTTTTCGCTTGCCTAGTCTTTTGGCTCACATGCGTACTGTACCCGTTCATAGAGAAAGTTAAACCCGAGTACCTTACCTCCTTCACTGTAGGGGTAGTAGATGTTGTTGGCGGTGACTCGTTGCGTCTTTCTTCTATTCATCGGTGTTAGTAGGAATTGAGCAATGTTTGTTTTTATCTTTTGCGTCTTCTCGTATTCATTTATGTTTGTTATTTCTTTGGCAGTGCGTTGTGCAATATCCTGCGGATGTTTTCTATAACTGGCAATGATCTGCGTGACGTCATCGGCCAGTTGGATATACATTGTTCTTTCCTCTAAGGGTTGAGGGAGATCCCTGGTGTACACTGTGTACAGCGTGGGGCTGAGGCACCCACCTTGCGGGACCCCTGCCTTTAGAGTGAAAGTACTGCCAGTGTAATTTTTGATAGTCAACTTTGCCTTCCTGTTTTCCAGATAGCTACACAGGATTCTGGTAAGATTTGTTTCGAGACCTAGTTGAATTATTTTAACTTTTAGGCCTGGCACCCATACCTTGTCGACGTCACGGAGTGCCAAGTCCACCCTGTTACCTCTTGCTACGTTGACTGCGATCTTCTCTTTAATGAGTGCTAGTGCTGTCTCTGTACCTCTTTTCTTTTTGAATCCATGTTGTTGTAGACTTTGCATATCTTTTTCTCCCAGGAAGGTCTTTAATGTTTCATTGAGTAGCTTTTCCATTAGCTTGCCAATAAACTCCAACAGGGAGATCGGTCTATAACTCTCGATGTGGCCCTTGGGTTTTCTGGGTTTGGGAAGGAAGATCATCTTTGCTGTCTTCAATGCTGGTGGAAAATGGCCTGTGTTCAGGTATGCGTTGAAGATTTTGAGGAGTGCTTGGTGGATATTGGTGGGAGCATTTGTGAGATGGTTCTTTGTAATTTCACTAATTCCTGTGTTTTTTTTTGTTTGAATGATGCTAGGGCTGCTTTATATTCTACCATGGTGAAGGACATTCCCTCGTTCCTTTGAACTCGGGATTCGTCTACTTTTGGGAATGTTGAGTGTTCGTGCTCTCTATTTTGTAGTACTTCTTTTACGTATTGTTCATGGGCCGCATCGTAGTTTTCGTTCTCCCCCGGCGTAATAGAGAAGATCCTAGACTAATGCTCTCTTAACCTTTCCTTGATTTCCCTGTTGTCATATTTTGTTACCTCACCTTCTTTTAGGTACATCTTCTCTTTAGGTATGGAACCTTTAAGCTTTTTGTATTGGTTCCAGAACCTTCTTGGATCTCTTTCTATATCCATGTTTTCAATTAGATTATTCCATGTTGTATTTATATTGATTCTTATTAGGTTGTTCACTTGGTCTTTGAGGCCTCTTAAACCTATATATCTTTCTCTACTGCTACCATGTCGGCGGATTTCTTCGAATGTGCTGTAAACTTCCTCCATTTTAGTTTGGATTTCATCGGACCATTGGGGAGCAGGGGTTGTTCTGTAATTAGTTTTGAGGACGTATAGTCTGTCAGCTTCTATGATGAGGTTTGTAATGTTGTTTAGTTGCGTGTTTATTTCTTCTATGGGGCTTTCTGTAAGGGGAGTTATACTAAAGTTTTTTAGATGTTTTTTTATATTGTGTCCAGTTGGTTTTTATTCTTTTTGAAATTTAACAAGTATGGTGAAATAAAATAGTATGTTGTTCCTGCTTCCGAATTAGATCTTGACCATTCCGCTAAAGTCAATGGGTTTATTTGTTATATAATCGAAAATCCTAATAAAGATTTCCCAAAGGAAGTTTAGAGAAGAAGTGATTGATGGACTTCTAGAAGGGTATTCTGGGAATCGAAAAGTGACTGAGAGGCAGAAGATGCAATGTATGTAGAAAGAGTTTAATTGCCGTCAATAGTAATTTCATGTTCATACTTATTCCCCTTTTAAACTTTCAAGAAAAGATTTTTACTAAACAAGTGAATTTATGTATTTTTTGGCTAAACAATTGATTTTTGGTAACTTTTAGAAATAAAATAATTCGCACTAAAAATCTTTTATTTTCTTCTATTATATATTTTTTTATGAAATATGATGTGATAATACTTGAATAATTAAAATATTGGAAAAAATCGCATGCTGCAGTGAAAGAGTTAAGGATGAAGACACTGTGGAGATATTGTTCCATAAGGCCCTTATCTCATAAGGTAACAGGACGAAGAGTTTGATTACGATCTGGTAAGTACTTGGGTAAAACATCCTTCTTCCTTAATTCTGTGATATCGTCTGCAACCGCGAAAAGGATTCCGAAAATCAAAGGGAAATAGAGCATTAACAATTTGTCCAAACAACAAACCATGCAATCGATAACAGTCTGGAGTGAATCTTAGTTCATGCAATCAACAGTCTGCAGTGAATCTTAGTCCATGTAATGATTGCAATAAATCTTACGATGAGGAAATTGGGAACTTTAATAAACGCATTTATACACATCGGGTGGTATGAGAAGAGGAGGTTTCGCTCTCGTCTACCCAGTTTCAGCTGTTGAAATGGAACGTCAGCGTCTCCATCTACTTTCTCATCGGAGTAATTAAAGAATTTTAAGAGTCTTTTCCTGGTAGGCCATAGGGACAGAGAAGACCATTGAGAGACACGGTTTTTCATTAGAGGCGTTCAGCGTTATAATGCCTCGTATAGAGGCGTTGTGTAAAAGGCGTTTGTCGTTCTGTGCTTCATTTGCAGCTTTTAATTTTGTGGATGCCTTTGCAGAGCTTAACTTTAAGGGGGACAATGGACCATTGTAGAGCAAAACCAATTTGATGCGGCTTGAGCAAATGCCGAAATGGATATTTGGTGAATTTTGAAAGCATCAAACAATGAAATAACCTTAATTTAACTCTTTTATTATTTTTATATTTTTCCCTCTAAAAGTTTGAATCCAATTTTAGCTTTTTCCCTAATTATTATTTATAAATTATCTGGTTTTCTATATTTTAACAAGTTTCAACTTTTCCATTTGTTGCAAAAATCTCTTTTCTCTGTTGTTGTTTTGGTATTTTTCTTGTTATTATTATGTATCTTTCTCGAATGTTCTAAATTTTCGTTGGACATTCAAAATGGTCTCTCCCATCCTTAGGATGTTTTAGCGCAGTTATAACCCCTTTTATTCTTTATTATATCTCTATTCGTTCTCCTCTTCTTAATTTCTTCATTTTTTTATTAAAATCGAACCTTTACAAAAAGCAAAAACGGCATCAACTTAAGTGCTCTCAACACATTCATGATATGGAAAAGTTTCAAGATTTCAATAATAATAATAAAATCCATTATCAGCTTAAATATTCAAAGGGTGAATCTCAACAAATGGGAGGGATTATATATTGGGTGATCCGAAATCTCTCCGTGGTAAGAAACTTCACTTGTTGCAAAGTGACATAAATGAAAAGATGTAATTATAAATATAGAATAGAAATCGTCTACCAATGAACTGTGAAGGAGCAATCTTTGGTTCAGGAAATCGACACCATTTTCAGCACTTACTCTAGGTAATTGTATGAAATTTTCTTACTGCGGAGGGACTTTGTGCTTACCTTATATGTTATCATTAATAAAAGAAGCGAATAAAAATATTTGTTTGACATATGAAGGAAATACAGTAATTAAAAGCCCAGTATATCAACGAGTAGCTACCCGTAATCGCATATCTAGAAAGGGACTCGTTCAGAGGAACGCTAAAACAAAAAAGCCATGTTAGATTAAGTTAATTATGCTTTTTTATAGACTCACTTTAGTTTTGTTTATTTTTTTGACGTATAAAACTTTTCAAATTCTTCAGAATCGGACCTACAACAAGTGTCTAAAAGGCTTGAGCTCATTTAAATATAATCAAATAAGCGGCTATTATTTGTGTTATATAATAAATTATATTTCTAATTCTTATGGTAACATTCTTGTGACCTTTTTTACTTTAATCTCTGATTAACACTTCGTTAAATAAAATGAAACTTCATTGTTAATTTGGATCTTTGAATTATACGAAAGCGCTAAAATTTTAGATAACATATTTTAATAAAATAAACAAAGCTTTTCAAAGAAAATAGTGGATCCTTGCCTCTTTCAGGGGTATTTTGAATTTTCTAAGTAGAAGGGACTCATAAATTATCTTCCAAATTTCTCTTTGATGCATTTCGAATTCGAATTATTAATACAATATTTAATTAGTAACGGTTATCCATCATCTTAAGTTCACAAATCTATTTGTACTTTTTTAATAATATCTTTAATCCCGAAATTCTTATCTTTAGTATTCATAAATATGTAAAATACAATGTCTTACCCGAACCAAGTCCATTTAAGAAAATTGGTCTTTGCAAACTTTTCAAATTCAAACTTGTTTTTGCTAATATTTTCAAGCTGATCCTCTGCTTTAGATTGCTACCTCACACGAGTAGCATCGTCTTTCATAACTTTCCTCAACCAAGGTCCAGTCAAGGAAGCTAAAGATGAAGTACAGAGAACTCCTTGAGGGCTAAAGACTGCTCTTCTCAACTTTGTCTTGACCTACGAATGGGTAATGAATATTCTTAGTAAAAGAAGAAAAATCCCCCATTTAGCAGCATTCGAATTCTTTTAAAATCGATGTATCGATCAACGACTTTAAAATAAAGTTTAGGTCCCTTCGGTGCCATTCTTGCCACATATCAAATGGTGAAATACATCCTAACTAAATTTTGTTTCCTTCTACTCTCCCATTAGTCGATTGCAGTTTAATATACAAAAGAGTCATTTTTTTTAGAAAGAAGTTTTGAAGATCAACAAAAATAATTCTTTGGAGTCTTGACGTGAAATCTTTACTCATTTTCACCCCCATTAAATGATCCAATTGAATTCGTCCCAATTCAATCTTTTATGGATTTTTTTATTCTCCTTTTGTTTCCTATTAAAATTAATCATTAACCCTCCTCTTTTCCCTACACTCGCTTTAACTATTTCGAAATAAATAAAGTTAAATTATTTTTCTCTTTTCATTGGAGTAATTTCACCTGTTTTGGGGGAAAATAGTTTTCTTTTAAATCTTTGAATTTCTTCAGCCGTTAATCGAACAATGGCTAAAACACCCAACGTTTATCCATTCATTTGATCTTTTCGAGCTCTTGTTGAAGAAAATAAACAAGGAAGAAGAATAAAGAATAACTCCATACATGAGAATGAAATGGAAATTTTTGGTTATGAAGTCATTTAAATCATTGGTTCGATAAGACTTCTATTTTGGTTTTCCAAATCAAATTGTGGAAATAAACTCTTTGATATGGGTCGATGCCATTCGGCATTTGAAGCCATATAGTACGGCGTGTTGAGCTCGTTCCTTTCTACCGGCCCAGTTAGGTTTGATTCCTCACGTAAGCAACAGTCAACTTAGTGATGTCACTTAAAAGGGAGATCAGTGGACCCTCGCTCGGTCGTGGGGTGCTTTGCCAAACCAATCTGCCCTTTTCCTCTTTCTCATCTTATTTCTTCATATTCCTATTTTTGGTCCTGAAAATGAAGCTTGACTTCTATACTCGATTCTATTTCCTAAGGTGTTTGATCATCAGCTGGTAGCTATTATTTTCAAACTTCAGCACATTGAAGAAGAAAAAAAAGTTAAAGACGTCATTAAATTTTTAAGAGATTTGCAATATTTTAATAAACAGTGATGTTAATAAATGTAGAATAAATAAAGTTATGAGGATTTGAGTATTAAGAGTGTCACATATTACAAATATTTAATGCTTCGCTAATATTTTATACATAGCCACCCTAATTTTGTAGAGCAATTCATTTTAAATCTAAAAAATGAGTATATTCATAAGTGTATAAAATGATTATATAGCGAAAATGTGATGATGAAAATAAACTAGAGTATAAGAATCAAAAGGATAATTTAAATAATGTATTAGGGAAGCTGAAAAAATGAGCAACCATGTCCTTTAAACAATAAACTAATTCCTCAAAGATTTTCTAACATACATTCTTTCACTACAAAGTATAAGGAACTAAATGTGACATTCAAAAACACTCGTTTTGCTTTATTTTGTAGAAAAGTAGATATTGATTTTCATCCCCAAATTGACCCGGGATCGTTCCTGAAGATATTGACCAATATTTTCCTGGTCTCGATCAAATCTGCTCTTGGTCTTTATTGAACTGAAATAGATCCTAGAACGATCTCCCACGATTAATTTACAAACACGATTAATACTGATACAATTATTATGATTTAAAGTATAAAGTCATTCTAATTTTCAAAAAGGAAAATAATAAAAGTCAAGCATCAAATAGATTAAAATAATTGAAACACCAAATGAGGAATAACGTAAAACAACAGAAGAAAAATAAATTAACGACTCATTTTAATAATACATTCTTAGTCCCGTGCTCTTTATTGTATATATAAATGACCAAGATAATAAATGTATAAAAATATTAAAAATGTTCCTAATAATTAAAAACCGAACAATGGTGCAAATAGCGATAAAAAGTGATTGAGTCCGTTAAGAGCATTGACTGGTGATGAGCAGTCAAGGATGTGTGGAAGCAGAGGCAAACTTGATAAATGGAAGCTGTATTTTTCAGTTGAACACAATCACGTTCAGTTTCTCGGCACAATTAATCTACTGTGGATAATAATAATAGTGCTAGTAACGTGTTTATTAAAGTAGACGGACTGTAACTACCTCTGGTCCATGCAATCCTACCCAAATATAATTGCAGAGGCAACTTTAGCGGTTTCAAACCTTTATTCTTTCCTATATTTAACTACTATTCTTGGTTAATAGAAGAGGACACTCAAAAGAGTATATTTTATATAAAATTCCTAAGTTTTATAATTTCATGAAAACAAGATTAAAATAAATGAATTCCAATATTTCTGCATGGATTTCAACTTCAGGAGCAAATCCTATTCTATTGCAGGATTTCGCTTCTCAACACACCTTGCCAAGGATCACCAAGTGATTCTGGATCGTCTTAAGACATAGAGAGTGCCAATTCATGGAGACAAAACTCCATTAAATTACATTTGTTATGGCGGCCATTGCCACAAAAATTAAGGCCGAGTCGATAATGAGCAGAGCGGGACTCAACGCACGAGGAGTGAGATTCAATTGCTTTCAACGAGACCATAGATGCCAAATGCTGTAATGTTATTGCACTTTTTGTCGCCTAATACTGTCCCCTCAACCCACAGTTTCGCAGAAGAGGACTAACGACCAACGACGATATTACAATAGTATGGGGAGGGGGGGGGGGGTTGTCCTCTTATAAGTCGATAATTATTCGGAGTAATCTTATTAAGGTAGAGTTTCCGAAAGGATAAGAATCCTTCTGTAGGGCAGTTTTGTGGATCTTCGCATTCGAGAGAATAGACGGGATAGAGCTATAATCCAATTAATTTCCCTATTTAATTAGTGAATGTCAAGGAAAATTGTCTATATACTATTGAAGTTATAGGATTATTATTTAATAAGTACATTTTTGACCGTATCGAAAGGAAATCATAATGAAAGAAGGACGAATAAGCGAATTTCTTCTAAGGAAACTCGAGATTTGATTGCTAAAACAAGAAATCTTGACCTTAAAGAAAAGCTATTTTTCGTCATTTGATGTTTCTTCCCTATTTACAAAATCGGGGTGAAATTTGATAGATTAGAGGAATTACTTTATGTGAACCCTTTCTTTTCTTCCATACTTTCTAACTAAATCATAAATCTTATCAAAGCACAATTATTTAAGTTTTAACAATACGTATTATATACAAAAGGAAGGGATTCTATACTTTTCCTCTTTATCCGGTTTAGGCTAATATTTATATGGAACACTTTGAAAATAATTGATCCCAGATTACCTTTTTCCTGGTGTCAATCGTTTTCGCTATGTTGACGACACATTTGCTGTAGTAATAAATGATGTGGTCACGCTTGTTCGATAGCGTTGATCACATCGTATATTAACCGTGCCTTCACCCATTGCACTACATGGAAGGATACACACAATGAACCTGAGAGAACGGATTCCCCAATAAAGAAATACAGACAACTATAAGAATTTAAATGGACCGATGGTACCTGTCAGAACCGAATTACATACAAGGAAAACATTATAGAACTCTTTTACAAGAACACCAAGAGCACAGAACACCAAGAGCACAGAACACCAAGAGGAGGGAACACCATGCAGACGAGAGAGCTATCAAGGACATTATTAACCGAGGAATAAAACCCACGGATACCAAACAAAAGATTGCACTAACCATCTACTATTAAAATAGACGAACGTCAACCCTTTTTTATGAAAAATTACCCCAAACAAAGGACCCATCTGATATATGAGTACACATGTACTTTAGAAGACTGTGAGCTCTTACCTAACTCGTATATCGGAATGACCGAAACCACACTCTCAAGAAGAATGACATACCACCTCAACAATGGTGCGCCTAAAAACCATACACAGGAAATACAAGAAACTTGCTTTAACAGAAAAATGGCGGAAGAAAACAAGAACTTTAGACTATGTTCCGATGAGACGCCAATCACTCCTCCTTGAAGCAATGTCGATTCAAGAAAACCAACCAAGTCTAAATATTCAATCTAACTCCCATGAAATCCTGCCAACTGTTGGCAGGACATGGGAAGAGGTCAACGAGATAGTTCTTTTTGCTCATTTATCTGACTATGATCATCCTATTAATTGAAATTATCCGAAGTTAATTTACCATTCCGAAGAATTTGTTAAGATCAATATTATTGAATGCTCTTTCATTACTACTTCTTCCGGTCTCTTTGAACTTGATCCTATCATAAAAAAGATCATTTTTAATGAAATTGTCCATTAAAACCCATAGTAATTTCTTTACTTTCATTGTTCCGTAGTTATTTAATAACGTATGAATACTTTTGCTGATTTGTATTTATTTTTTATGTGACTTCTGCATTTTAATTTATCTGTCTTTCTCCATCCCTTGTATTTTAGTGGAGGTTTTATCTTTATGATTTTACCCTTTCTGTATCTACTGTTAATCCCTCTTCTTGATATTTTTTCTCTTTTTAAACATTTTTTGTCTCATTTTTCAGGCACTTTGTGATTTTAATCTTTAGTGTTGGCTTCCATAGGCGGAGCTTCGCTTAATTTATCTTTCTATTTATACTGCAAGTATTCAAAAATAGATTTTCATTTTTCCTGTGGGGTTTGTTTGCAAATATTGTTCACCCACGCGCTACCTATTGAGTGCCATATATATATATATATATATATATATATATATATATATATTGTAATACAACTCCTCTATACCATACACTACTCCTATATTATGTGGAGGGGGGGGGAAAGTGAGTTAATCCCCTACTGCAACGCGAACCGTTGAAGGACTGTTCGCAGGGATTAACAACTGACTAGGAGGTCACACTCGAGGCGTTGGGTCTCAAATCCTTAATAATCAGACAGAGCGGATAAATGGTTGGCGAGATTTACGTTAATAGGCCGAGAGTATCGTTCAAGGTTAGTTAAAGATGAAACAGCAAAAGTATAATTTTATTTACAAAGATTAAAATAAGAATAATAATAATGGGCTAAGGGGAATAATTTAAATTGAAAGAGTCTATTGATAATTATCATAAGAAGGGATTCTCAATACTATTAATGGATGGAGTTTCAGTCTTACGGGTCGATGACTTCGAGGAAGGTCCTTCTTGCGATGAGGCGAGTAGGGAACGATCCGATGAAGCAAGTGGGGCACGACCCGATTGAGGCAGGTGGGGCACGATCCAAACCAACCATCCGATGAAAATTTCCGAACTTTAAATATGACGTTCGACGGGATATGGGGGATTATTAGTAATTCCACTGGAAGAGGAAACTTCTTTTCCTCAAGGGTAATCGATGGCGATTTTCTTCGGTTCGATTAAACGAAGGGAGACTGTTGCGCAAATTCAAAGGCTTGCCATTCACAGAATCTACCATTTGACTTGGGTAGAATCACGGCTGAAGAAGTCTTCTGTCTGACAAACGCTCACGGGACGAGACGATAAAGACGGCCTTGAGATGCGGGCTGATCTCGTTGAATTACAGAATAACCCGAGTATTTGTATGCCGATTATTGAAGGGAAGCGGGTTTTGGAGAAAGGAATCACATGCTCCAGACATTTTAATCCGGAAGCGGAGCCGATTCATCATTTAGCAGCAAGGGGCGAGACATAGCTGCTCTTTTCCGCCTCGTCACCGGAAGGAGGGGGGGAGGAGGCTCGAGACACGGTGCATGATTGAGAACTATTTTCCCAACGTTCTCAGGAGTCAAAAATTCGAGAATGTTCGAACAGGAAATGACGCCATCCATAGCAGGATACCAATAGCCCGTGGTCTCCGATAAATAGAGGTGAGGGGGGAGGCAGAGGTTGTTCTTATACAATATATATATATATATATACATATTTATATATGGATGTGAGAAACTCACAGAGTAGCGCGTGAGTAGAGCAATATATATATATATATATATATATATATATATATATATATATATATATATATATATATATATATATATATATATATATGTGCGGTTAAGGTAATGGCAAAATTAGACAACTGCTCTGCTTCAGGTCCAGCAGGTGATCCTATCCTCCTTGAACTGGAAGACAACACTTAGGGATGACCCATCCATCAGCCCCAAAAAGCTGATTTCAAAGACACGCCTTTATGTCGTCTCGTTTACCGTCACAGAAAACTGTTATTATTAATATATTAACAGCGTTGACTGAGCCAAAACGCTCGAAAGATGGAAAAATATCCAAGACGAATTGGTGCGGTTAAGGTAATGGCAAAACTAGACAACTGCTCTGCTTCAGGTCCAGCAGGTGATCCTATCCTCCTTGAACTGGAAGAAATCAGCTTTTTTGGGCTGATGGATGGGTCATCCCTAAGTGTTGTCTTCCAGTTCAAGGAGGATAGGATCACCTGCTGGACCTGAAGCAGAGCAGTTGTCTAATTTTGCCATTACCTTAACCGCACCAATTCGTCTTGGATATTTTTCCATATATATATATATATATATATATATATATATATATATATATATATGGGAAATATTACGAAAGTAAGCACGTAATAACTATAAATATGAATATGTACCACGGAACGAAACTGAATAAAAAGCATCCGCTTTTTATTCAGTTTCCTTCCGTGGTACATATTCATATATATATATATATATATATATATATATATATATATATATATATATATATATATATATATTGCATATATATAAGCTTTTGACAAAATTATGGGATTTCATAATTGACATAGTAAAATAAGCATTTTTTCGTATATTCTATCAATAATTAATACTTGATATGTCCTCCTTTTGCTTTTATAACCGCTTTTATGCGTTTTTTCCAACTTAAGACTAAGTTGTCACAGGTGTTTGGCTCAATTTTCTGCCACTCTCTATGAATTTTGGCTGTTAATTCACTTTTTTAGGAACATTTGTGCACTCTCACTCCTGTGCCCAATTGTGAAGACAAATGTTCAATGGCGTTGAGGTATGGATATTGAGGGGGCCATTCCATCAACGTCACCCCTTTCTTTTGAAACCAACCCTTTGAGGAGTCTAGATGTGTAGCATGGAGCATTGTCTTTTTGGAAGATTACACCATCGTGTATGTCATCATTGAAAGTTTTACCTAAGGAAGGTTGATAAACCTCGTCCTTCATGTTGATATAAGTGTTGAAATTCATTCTGCCCTCACAAGTAAACAACATTCCTGGACCTGAGGGAGACATGCAACCCCATAGCATTACACTTCCACCTCCAAATTTAACTGTTGGGACAACACATCTGGAATCATAAGCTTCCACAACTCTTCAACGAACATAAACAGCTCCATGGATTCCAAAGATCTGAGGAGAAATACGAATTTTACTGATCATTTTTTGGTATCTAATAAAAATTTGGATATCTCGTAAAAATGTGTACAAGTGTAATAAATTGTTTGAAACTAATGTGGAGAATCTACCTCAAAATTGCTTTCATTCCACCAAACAACTTTAGCCCAATTATCAGCAGTCCAATCTTCATCCTGTTTTGTCCAAGACAATCACTTCTTGTTCACCTGATACAGCCCCGGTTTCTTTCTAGCCTTAAATCTTTCTAATACCCTTCTTCTCACTGGATGTCTTGATATCTCTTTGTTTGTTGTGCCCGAAACTCATCAACTACATCAGAACCACATAGAATGGCAAAATATTGAGCCAACGACATTTGCCTACTAAGTCTCCAAGTTAGACAATATGTATTCATCGCAGCAAGTTTTATTAAAAGCGACGGCTTTTAATAAATAGATCTATTTAATTTGATATAAAATTACGTTATTAGAAGAGAAGCTAAAATGAATACTCAAGGAGTTTAGTCTATTTGAGTAGTCTATTTGGACAGGAAAGGATGGAAGTCAGCTTTATAGAAATACATAAATCTACAGAGCAAATATCGTAACCACAAAAACCAGCTTTTTGATTCTTTAACTGATGGGCTTCCATCCTCGATGATTAATTAGATTTCAAACAAATTAGATTAGATTGGATTTTTATATTGTTAATTGAAGAATGGAGACATTTAATTGATCTCTCTTTCGTAGCTTTTTAATCAGGGCCATTCAAATGATTTACACTGCGCTTTATTATTGACTCCTATCATTTGTTTTTTCCGTGTTTTAATTAACAGGAGCCACATGGGCTTAGTTCTATGCATTTATTATTATTAATATATGAGATAAGGATTCGTGTGATACTCTTTTGTGTTGTCGTCGGCTGCTGGAAATGTAAAACCTAAAAACACAAACGCCGATGAAGGTTCGGTTTTACATTTCGCAGTGTTTGTATTTCTGAATTGTGTCTTCTGATCTTTCTTTTTTATTGTCGTTATACATTTATGTATGAACATATTTGCATAAGGAAGTTTCAGCTTTTTATTAGGTTCTTTACCGTCAGTTGTCTTGGCTCATTCCTTCGTTATCATACCTTCGTATTCTTTCACATAGAATTACGGTTTTTCCTCGTGTTCTGAAGGGAGTTTTAGCAGCAAATCTCTCTTTCATACAGACGTTTGTTCCATCGATGTGTTGAATGTCATATTTCGGGCCTAGATTTGTTCTAAACATTTTCCTATAATTTTCAATACAACTTTTTGCCATTCTTGTGCTCCACTTAATCCTAGCAATTTTGTTCCTCTACATTTATTTCCATTCTTTCTCTTTCTATACAATTTATTCTGAAGTTAGCTTCTTATCGACCCTCGAATTATTCCCTAATTTACTCCATTTGGAGTCCCGAGATATTTGCGGTATTTTCAATTTCTTATTGGTGCAGTTATCCACAAAGGGGGGCAGGAGGGGGTGGTATGGTTAATGCCCACCCAGCATGCCCTACTGGCCCTAATGCTCTAAGAGAAACAGTGCTCTCTATCTCTGGTCGTCTTTTTGCCTTTTAAATCGTCCTCTATCAATTTCACGCCTGTATAGACCCAACAAGAGGCGAAAGATGGCGTTAAACGTTCTTTAATTGACTAAAGAATTGGTATAGTTAATTCTTCACCTTTATGTGATTAATCTCTTACTCTCAGCTCTGTTTCCGTGTCGAAATGAAAGAGTTGGTCACAAATGCACTGGTCAATTGAAGTTATCCCCCTATCACTAATGTATGGAAGGTAAATTTGGGGGTTTATTGAAAAAAGCGAAAACTGAAAGAGTATTATGGCAAGAAACTAGAGGAAAAAAAGAGTTAGATAAAGAAAGTGGTGAAGTTAGGCGAAATGGAGATTCCAATAAGGTCCATAAGCCACAGTAAGCACCGGGTTGAGTCAGAGGAGGGTGGGTGCGGAGACATCCTTCACCCTCTCTCTCCGCTCGGTAACAACGGCAATTGCACTTGCATGGTTGCAAAAGTAAAGGGCAAGGGTGTCATTTAATAACCACTGCACTTTTCTTTAAATAATTTCAATGAAGTACTTGAGGGAGACCTATTGACCTCGGAATTAGCAACATTGAAACAATAACTACTGAAATACGATGCGTCTGAATTTACTGGAGCTACTATCCTGCCGCAGTTCCGAAACCAATCGGGTGCGGGAAATCTAAAATTACGCTTCAATTCACTGTTCATTTAAAACCATTTCCAATTGTAGGTAAAATTGAACATTCATTGCTATTAACTTGCCGAACAATCCTTGTTTATTCTGGTTAATTAAATTTATTTTAATATCTTAGAAAATATCTTTGCTAAATATTCATTCACATACCTGCAATTTGTGTTCAATATGTAACGTGTCGCACAAAGGAGACATTTTAATATTGAGGGAAAGCGGTTATAGGTGATGGTGATAATGAATTGTACTTATCAATTAAACCATCTTCTATGCCAGAAAGGTAATAAAAGGTGGTGTGTAACAGGTAGACAGTTTAAGAAGTGAAAAAGTGTAGAAGATATAGGACACAAATAGCCGAAAAATGACAATACTCTTTTAGCTATAGATTGGGAAGAAGCATAACTCAATTGTTGTTGTTGGTCCTCTTTCTATAACGAAGGGTTTTTCACTTGTGTGGCCCCCGTGAAAGGGAAAGAGGCCCTTGGAGGTGGCTTACGCTGGTCTCCTTAAAATTGAATATAATGTTTCTGCCACTAAATTCTGTTTCAAGGCGGAGACAAAGCTGTTTTTCATTACCAGAGGAAAATGAAAGAATCCTACGGCTAAACTTCTCCCCACAATTTAGAATATGTAAACAATATCCCTTGAATATTTTAAGAGATTTTCTACTCGAAAAAGACATAAATCTTCGGGAGGAAATAAATGCATCCTCCTCCTGGGAAATTCCATTTTACCAACTTTCAACGAAAACCTTCCGAAGGGATTTAGAAAACGACTTATGGAATTTACTCTGTTAAATGAAACAAGAGAATCCGCCCAATGAAATGCGAATATTCATTGAATAATTACTTTCATTTGGTCTTAAAAATTATATATGGAATTATTAGAATTGTTCCATTCTAACTAGAAGTTTGAATTATAAAATCTAACTTATAATCGAAAATGTTTATTCCTTAGTATCTCTTTATTTAACTTGATTCTCTAATAAAGCTTAGTTAATTATTATCCCGTTATTTTTTTATTTAGGGAAGTTTTATATGATGTTTATGCCCTTTATGCGTCATTTATTTTTCTCTATTTATGTATAAAAGTAAAGTTCTTTTGTGCCTCTTAATTCTTCTCAATTAATATTTTCCATTATATCGAATTGGGTCTACTTTTATATCATTCTCTTGCTTTTCAACATTTATTTTACTCCAAAATATAAATTAATAATCACAGTATAACTCTAAACTGGTATCACTTGGGACTAGCATAAAATCTTGGAAGGTAGTAGGTGACATGGTAGTCTAAGAATTAGAAAAGAAAATACAGAGTACCAAAGAAATATTTCTGGATTGAGTGAGCAAAGAATAAAACTAAATGCCACATTTAAAATACAACCGCAGATTCTTTCATCAACAAGGTCAGAGATGCGATCTTCTTTGGCAAAGGGATCTGCACGGGGGGCAAAGTTTGGAGTCCGTCAACGTCGCGACTCAGAAAATGGGTAGAAAGATCTGGGCAACATCAACTGAGGTTATCATTCCGGAACTGCGCGGAACAGGAGGTAGGATCAACTTCCGTTCCAGACTGAGAGAGAAAGTTACCCGCGGCCATTGGTTCCCTAGCAGCAAGCTCTGTTTTGAGGAACACGTCTTACCAATGTATACTTGAAACACGAACAAATATAATGGATGATATACAAGGAATACAACATTAAGAAGTAAATGACACAACATAACAGACGAAACATGTACAACATAACTTTAGGGTAAACTGCTGCTGATCTTGACCGCCTACATAGGCTTTAAAGCTCAAAAACAACTGAACAAACAATGACAACAAACGATTAATAATAAATCAAAATAAGTCAAAATCTCTCTCTTCACTCTTTATTTTAATTCACCATCTATGTCTTCCTCAATCAAAATATCTTTAATACATTTATTAAAGAAAGCGAAGGATTTGACCTCGTTAGAAACCTTAGCTTTGAGACAGCTTGGTATCAAATTTGGGAACCCAGTTTTTACAATATCGGAGAATAGAGGCATTGGTGTGGCCAATATTAAGAGAAGGAGCGATAGTTTAACGGGGAGCCACATCTTCTTGAGTACCTGTAACATCTCTGAATCCGCTCTTCTTAATGTTTCCGACGGTTTACGTAGAGCAGCCGATAGAAGTTGTACGTCCATTCTATTCCTCCTAGACCTCTGCTCTGTTTTCGACAGCATCGACCACACTGTCCTCCTTGATCGTTCGTCTTTACACCTTCCTTGGTCTCTCGGGCACTGCACTTGCTTGGTTCTGCTCATACCTCTTCTCCCGCACTCAGTCGGTCGCGCTCTATAACCTTTCCTTCTCTTTCGCATCTACTTACTTTCTCTTAGCTCCCTTATTCGCGATTTGGGCCTGTCCTTCCACCTCTATGCTGCTGACACTCAGATATACCTTTCCTCATCCCTTGTATCCTTCGCTCAATCAATTACCAAGCTCCTTTGAGCTTACATCTCCATAAGCGAATGGCTGTCTGCCAACTTTCTCAAACTGAAGTTTTCCTTGTTGGTACCGCTTCGATGGTCGATAAATCTAAAGCTCTCTTCCCTCACCTTAACCTTGGGGAAACCAATGTCGCTTTCTCTGATACCGTCAGTAATCTTGGTGTTACTTTCGACGAGCAACTCTCGTTTAAACCGCACATCCATCGTATCTGAAGTCTTCCCTCGGTTTCCTCTGCAACTTTTCACGTGTTCGATCCCATTTTAGGTGACGAAGCCTTGAGACTGCTCTTCATGCCTTCGTCACCTCACGCTTAGACTACTGCAATTCTCTTCTAGTGAATCTCCCTTCTTCGTCACTTCGCCCCCTACAACTAGTTCAAAACTATGCTGCCCGGCTCCTCCTTCGCTGCGCCCGGTTCTCTCTTTCGATGCCTCTGTTACAGGAGCTACACTGGTTACCTATTCGCTTCCGTAGCCACTGTAAAATTCTTCTCATCACCTACAAGGCCCTAAACCTTGAGGCTCCACCTTATCTCTCGTCTGCCCTCTCCCGTCGTTAAACTCCTCGGACACTCCGGTCTAACCTCGCTCCCGTCCTGAACACTCCTCGTTCTGTCCTCTGCTCGATGGGTGACCGTTCCTTCTCAGTTTGTGCTCCTAGACTCTGGAATGCTCTTTCTGCCGAAGTCCGATCCTCTCCCTCCCTTGCTACTTTTAAACGTCTCCTGAAGACTCATCTCTTCAGAACTGCCTTTTATTCCCTGTAAACTTTCTCTACACTCGCTACACAACCTGCGCTCTGGGAGGGTTAACAGCCCTGAAGGGTGCATTATAAATACCTATTATTATTAGTATTGTTACTTTTAGATGTACGAAAGGCATTTAGTGATGCTGTTATAAGCAGATGTTAAGGTTCTATGATAATAGTATCAACAAACGAATCTTGGGAAAGGAGAAATTAGCCTCGTGCCTCATCCGCATAGAAATGAAATGGTAGGCCAAGAAAACGCAGAGAAATACGAAGGGGAATAAGATAAATACAAAACAGACACGGACCCACATTTGGTCTTTGTGGGACACGAAAACACTCTTCGTGCCCCAAATATATGAACTTGGGTCGAAATAAAAGAAACCAATGGAACCAGTTAAGGGTAGTTCCAGAGAAGAAAGGTGTGATCAGCATTGCCAAATAGAGCCTAGAGGTCGAGAAGTACCAGAATGAATGGTTACTGATCAGAGAATTAAGACGGTGTCATCCTAAGTACCAATTGATGGTCGGAATGGTATCAATGAACGTGGATTTGACTACTGATCGCTCTATTTCTTTCTTTGAAGGAGACACTATTTTGGCTCGTTCCTGCCTCCATCGATGAAGAAATTGATAAAATAAAAAGCATATTTGCCAATTTAGCGAAGCCAGACCACGCCATTAAGATGCTCATGACACGGCCAGAAAAAAACATTTAATCAAAGCCCCCAAGCCATAAAACACCCTTATTACTTTTATCCCCAAGACATAAACATGCTCTAAAGAACCACTGGCTTTAAGGTACTCATTGGGTCTTCAGGATCCCACAAAAGACTTATTAAATATCATACCCAGCCCACAAAAGGCCAAGGGGAATATCAGCACCCATGTGTAATATAATAGCAGAAAAAGCGATACAACGACTGCACTGTTTAATTACCTACAGGGAACCAAGCACTTAATGGAATGGGAACCAGATAAAATAGAAGATACCTCAAAGAACCAAATGAAACCATTGTAGTCAAATCTACGCTCATCTAATTAATTTTTAGTCGCGAACGACCCTACAACTCATTATGGCGGTTGGTCCTCGTTTGGATTTGTTTTTGTAATAACATCATAACTATGCCGCCGATTCTAACGAAATTTGAAACCCTTATGTTGTTTTACATTCTCTTTCGAGTGATAGAATTGATATGGTCCTAACAAGGTTAGTCCAGGAATTATTCAAAATTTTAAAGGTTGTAAGGTTATAAATAAGAATAAGTCAGAGCAGGCGACTTTTTGGTCAGCAGACCTTGTTTTATGTAGGTGCTAAAGTCTTAAATCATTCATTTTCAATTATATTTCATTCGTCAATAAAATAATCTTTAAAAAATACGATAATTTATAAATATTTATTCTCATTACCCTTATCTACACGCTCTCTTTCGCTCGTGAAAGTTAAACAAACGTTGACTGTGGTTAGTACTTGGATGGGAGACACCTGGGCCGTGGCTAATGATCACATGATGTAGAATTGTAAATCGTGGTTCGGATTTCACTTTAAGCTCCCACTTTAATATATGTTAAGTCTTGAAATAGTTATAATAGGGTGGCAAAGCTAAGCAAATTATTACCCTTAGTTATTAATGCGTAGCTCTATCTATGACTTTGAGGTATATGCAAAGAAATGCACAAAGGTAACTGTTTAAGTGTGGCCCGCAAAGCTTTAGATAAGCTTCAATGTGGCCCGCAAAGCTTTAGATAAGCTTCAATGTGGCCCGCAAAGCTTTTGATAAGCTTCAATATGGCGCGCTGCTTCAATTTATCGCCATCCCTGCCCTAATCCGTAGGCTCATTGCTTATAAGTGAGGCCTACTTTAATCCCTTTTTGCCTACTATATAAAACCACGTTAAGTTGTAAAAGCAAGCAGTGTACAACTGAAATTTGGTGCGTGAGGCACCGAAATAGGTAAATTGTACAAATTAATAAAAAAATAACAGTCATTAACATGTCTCTTGCCCAAGTTAAATGATAATGTATCATTATTCCATTTTATGGTAAGGACAAAAGTTTAGAATTTTGAGATGTTCGGTGCGAATTCGAGATAGATGAGGCTGAGTTCTTCTATAGCATCATATATTTTGAATTATTTATATTCCCTTTTTATATCTTCCTTTACTTATGTTTTCCAAGTTTACTATTTCCACAATCACAAAAATTAATGCAGAGACAATTCTATGTTTCGCTTTTGTACGACTGATGTGGCAACATCACTTATACTCATGATGTTAACTCAAGGATTTACAATTAATCCAAATCGCATCTCAACTTTGTCGTCTCGTTGCACCGGGCACCATTTTTGCCTATCATGGATTAAACCTTGTTTGAGCAGCGTCATGACCGATCATTCTCCCACTCGATCTATTATTATATCATTAGTGTTTTGCTATTTTAAGGTTCGATATTCTCATCGTCTTTGCATTGGTTAAATTATTGATAGATGGAAATTCCCCCGACTGATTTATTATGCAGACATCCAACATCATTCATGTGTCTATGCTGCTCATTATCTTTTAGCTAAAGAAGGGAGTAAAATCAAACAAACCACTGTATGAAACAACGAATTTTTTTATATTCTATGAAATGAAAAACTTTAACACTATTTAAATCTCTTTGTCCACTATTCATTATATATCTTTTTCTCATTTATCCTCTGTAAAATGTGTGGAATCTTTCTCCTCAACTTGTCTCGAGTGAAACTCTTCAGATTTATTTGAAGCTCCGGAGGAAAGTTTCCCTCGCCAATAACAGAGAACCTCCTTCTGACTGGTGAAGGAATCCCAAAAGTAAGGAGGCGACGTCCCTTCACCGAAAAGGATTTTTATTCTTGCCATGAAAGGATCCATAGAAAATTGCAAGTTAAAAAGAGTGGCATGTATTACCGGAATGCCGTCCATTCTTTTTCTGCGCATTAAATCAAGTTAATAGTATCAATTAATTTCTCGATCGCATCATTAATAGTAAAAAACAAGATGATGGCAGGCAATAAATACACTCTCTAATTTTAGAAATGATGAGGATATATTTATGCAAAGTAGAAGAATCCTTTTCAAAGGGTTTATTCTGAGTGTTATGAATATCATCAAGGAAGCTTTAATGGGTGATTTTCTCTTGGAGAAGCCAATGGACGGGTAGTTAAAGGCAGTTTCAAAACAAGGATCTATAAAGGATGAGTCTATGGGAAATTCAATTCGCTTTCTTGTCTTATCTCAGATAATAGGGAGAATATTATCGCTCTGCTTAAAAGAAGATAGTTATACATATGATATGAAAGATGAGACTTTGGGGTAAAAACACTTGTACATAAAAGAAGAAAATGAAGTAAGAGGAGATGCAATTACTTTGGTAATTTGAATATTCTTTGGTCACAAAAAATGGAATTCAAAACCTCAGCAAATGAAAATAGGATCCCAACCTCGAAGGAAAAATGGAACCGAATTCGGTCTTGTTGAAAGATCACTTGAATTAGTGATCCTCATTCATCTTGGAATGGTCAATGATCACACATTTCTAGCTTCTCTTTCGGTCACAACTCTTATGGTTGCTCGGTTAACGACCATTTTGGGTGAAAATGAAAATAAGATAAAGAGAAATAGGTAAAACAGTCAAACTATTATTGTACAAATATTAGATACTCAATGAAAGGAAAAAACCATTAAGAAAATAATTAACATTATTGATATAATCGGAATTTTAATTGATAAATGGGTGTTTGAATGTAAGAATGTGTATTGTTCAACTCTTAACGGCTCAATGGCTCGGTTATGAGACCCAGGAAGTTGCAGCTTCATTTTGTGTCTCCTGTTTTTTAATGCTGAACTTTTAGCATCTATCATCAGCCCTTTCGGAGGTGGAGTTTAGGGAAAAAGCGACACGAAATGAGTGAGAGAACTTGAAGTGAACTTGAAAATGGAAAAAAAATGAGAGGAAATGAGTGAGAGAACGTGAAGTGAACTTGAAAATGGATTAATAAAAATACTAATCAGCAAAAGTTTTATGGATTTCTAAAAAAGTGCAAACCAAAGTCATCAAGGCAAAAAAGGTTAGCCCAAATCATTTTAGAGAAATTGTAAAAGTTGTTGTGATAAAATTGTTTGAAAGACACTTAACTTAAGAAGGGTGACACAACACTCAGTTCCAACTTCCGCCCCCCCCCCCTTTATTTTAGCGGGACTGCAATCGAGGTCCGTCGTGGTTCGTCATTTGGACTCGCTCGAAATAGATTTGAGTATACCCCCCCCCCTCCTCCCTGAGAGCTATCCTGAACATTGAGGGTCCATTAGACCCAGGATTACAGACTTTTGTGATATTATGGAAAAGTCCTCAGACCCCAAAAGTTTCGAGCGGTGATGACTTTCACTAATTCAGGAAAATGGAAGCTGAAATATCGACTTTCTTTCTGGAACTGGAAAGAGCTTCGGAGAAATGCATTCTCTCACTTTCACGTCGTTACAGAGACCTTGGCTTTGGTATCAGGTACCACTTATGCCTCCTTATTACAACTTAATTTGAAGGTTTGTTGTTTTAAGTTGAGGAATAAGTTCTTGCGGTTTTTTTTAAGTTGTGTTGATTTAAGTTTTGTTGACGTGATTTGTGCACATATTAAGAAACAATAATAAATAATGAGAGCAAAATTTGCAAAAGTTAGGCTACGTCTCTTAACAGCGTAGACTATTAGGCTTTTGCTTAGGCTACGTCTTGAAGTTGAGTAATAAGTCATTGCGGTTTATTTAAAAGTTGTGTTAATTTAATTTTTGTTCTGTACCCTCAAAATGGATGTCAAGTTGAAAGAAAGGCGCATTTTCGACACTTGTTGTTATTCATTTTCAATCGAGACGGGAACAATGCAAACGCAGCCAAAGCTCGTCGCGATATTTGTGCTGTGTACGGAGAAAATGCTCTATCAGAAACGACAGCTCACTGGTGGTTTCCACGTTTCAAAAACGGTCATTTCAATCTTAATGACGAAGAACGTTCTGGTCGCCCCATTGAGTTGGATGAAAATCGATTGAAGGACCTTCTTCATGAAAATCATCGTCAATCGACTAGAGAATTGGCTGTACAATTGGTGTGTGTTTAAAAAACTGTAGTGAATCACCTTCATTCGATGGGGAAAGTTCAAAAACTCGGTGCATAGGTTCCGCACGCTTTGAGCGAAAGCGATAAACTTCAACGCTTTACGATTGCCGCAGGTTTGCTTGCTTGTCACAAGGCTATTCGTGGATATAAGGACAAATTTCTTCACCGCATCATCACTGGCGACGAAAAGTGGTGTGTTTATGTTAACATGAACCATCGAAATCAATGTCTTAGCCCCAATAAAAAAACACTTCTACGATTAAAGCAAGGACTTCATCCACAAAAGACGATGCTGTGTGTGTGGTGGGATTGTAAAGGCAACATTCTTTATGAGCTCCTTGCGAACAACGAGATTTTCAATTCAGAACTCTACGTTCAACAATTGTATCGACTCGCTGAAGCTATTCGTAAAAAGCGACATCATCGATGTTATGGAGTCCTTCTGGAACACGACAATGCTCGTCCTCACATTGCCAATATGACAAAAGACGCCATCCAAATGCTTAATTGGGAAATCCTGCTGCATACTCAATATTTGCCAGACTTGGCTCCATCGGATTTCCATCTGTTCCGATCGCTCTCCAACAATTTGCGCGGCGTTTCATTTAATACTGATGTGGAATTAAGAACCTGGTTAGACAAATTCTTCGAGTCAAAATAAAGAGATTTTTATGCAGAGGCATCGAAAACTAGTTGAACGTTGGGAAGAAGTCGTAAATAACAACGCAGAATACATTATTGATTAAATTGCATATTGTTATCAATTAAAAGTGAAGTTTTCTAAAAATGTTAATGGTAATGAATAAATTTGATAAAACCGCAAGAACAAATTCCTCAACCCAATAACTAACAATTACGACCTCTCCACTGAGCTCTAATCTTTGCCACCAAATGCGGATCTTACTTCAATTTCTGCATTAGGGGGCTCTTTGACCCCAAACACAGTGAGAGTCAACCTTTGATCTTTCACTGAAGGCTTAGAGAAAATCGTCTTCGCGATTGTCCTTGATCGTTGAAATCTAATTTTCTCCTACAAAAATCTACAGTTGAGATAGAAACTGTATCTACGGGGAAAACAGCCAACACACAAGTACAGAACCTGGATGTCCTTCGTTGAATTACTCCCATAAACTTTACTATTTAAGAGCACAAAATAAAGTAATATACGTGTGAATATTAGCGTCTATCTACAAGTGCTCCCCCCATTTCCTGTGAATCAAGCGATCGAAAGGTGGACCCCGAAGCAATGGAACGCATCGTCCTTGTGCTGCTCTTCCAAAGGCGTTTTCTTGATCGAAACTCAAATTTTACATTGACAAATTCTTCCCAAAAGGGAAAACTTTCATCAATTTAAAGTTCAGACAAATCGTTTTCAGGCTGTTTTATTGCGAGAGAACTAATTTGGAGCGGGCTCACACATTTAGATATACTCATATACACACACACACACACACACACACATATATATATATATATATATATATAAATATATATATATATATATATATTTGGCCCTCCACAGTAATAGATTTGTTAGGCCTACACTACCCTGGAGACAATATTATTCCATCGGCAATTTAAGTTTCTCTCACAATGAAAATTAAGTTGCTTTTTAATAGTAAATTCACTCCCGCACTTCGGTCACTCCACCTCTTTCTGTGTAATTTATCTTCGCGAGCGTAAATAAAGCATTGCAAGATGGCGTCGTAGAGGAAATTGGGTTGAAATAGTGTCTTTATAAAGTGTGATAGACCCCATCGAAATATTACTTCTAAAACGCCTTAAAATTTATAATTTTAAATTTAACACAATAATCTTGAATCATTTAATTGGCTAAACCTCGGGAGATTGGTATATACAGGATCACTCTAAACTCCCCAGTCCTTTAAATATTTAATCAGACAAGACAAGACAAGACAAGAATAGAAAGAAAACTAGGTATTGCTGTTGTCAAGTTACAGCAAATTATGTGTCAGCATGTTGTTCGAATTGTAGTGATGGACTTGTGAGGTTGGAGGATCTGCTCAGGATAGGTGGGCACCTTGACTGTTGGACGAGGCTCGCCCAGATCACCGAAACGTGGTGGCTTAGTGTTTGGGACACTTCGACGCAGGGTGTCTCCACAGATTCAAGGAAAACGCCACGCGATGCTGCTATTTAGGTGTATGATGGTTCAGGTGGCTGGTGGAGTCGCGCTACTTGGAACTTGCGTTCCCAAGCAGCACCATACTGTATGTGGTGTAGGTGGTTGTAAATAGGGTCTCTCTCGAGTTTACCAAGTTGTCAGGTTAGTCGTGTGAATGTGTATGTATTTAGAGGTGTGAATTTATTTGTGTGGTGTAGTGTCGACATTCTCGTGTACTGAAGTGAGCAACAGGCGTGCTGCAGAACAGAGTTTTGTCTGCGCTGTGCGCCCCTCTTCCTGCTGGCGCTTGCAGCCGTTAGTGAAATTGGTGCGTATGTGAGTATTGGTTTGACGAGTGTTTTGTACAGGTGTAGTGCATCTTTTTACTGCTTGGTAGAATCTCTTCATTATGTCGTTTATTCGTTTGGCTTTGGCTTGTGCAGTCTTTGGGTGTTATGTGAAAGTGTAAGTACTTGTCAAATGTTGTTACGGGTTTGAATGCAAGTCTTATGGGGGTGGATACTGTTGGATAGGTATGCGATCGTATATTTGTATGTTCTGCATGTTATGGTCTTGCGCACTGTATAGTGTCAACTGTGTTTTCTGAGGATTAGTGGTTATGAACCACATGTCCTCATATTATGTCTTTTTGTTGAGTAAAATTTGTGTACAGCGGGCGAGAATGTTAGGGTGCTGGATAGAGAAGAGAATGGTCGCTTTGTCCGCATACGATAGTGTGTATGTGTGTGTATGTGTGTGTGTGTGCAGTTTGCTTCTGGGCGTGGAGTGTCGTTAGAATAAATTATGAAGGATGTAGATGTCAGCGCGCTTCCCTGGGGTACTCAGCGAGTGGCGTGAATGGGTGTGATGTTGAGTTGTATTGTATGCAGAACTCCCTATCCGTAAGGTAGTGCGATATGAGCCTTCTGGTGCAGAGAGGCACCTCCGTGTTGTTGGCGACTTTCCAAAGGTGCCCCCCCACCCAATACCACACTTTGTCGAAGGTGTTTTCGACATCCTTGCTGATAGTGAATGTTTTTTGTGTCGTGTTTTTCTTGCTTTTTGTATGGTGTCGGAAACGATGGTGATCACCGATCCGCTAGATTGGCCCCTCTTGAAGCCGTATTGACAGGGTGAGAACCAATGCTTCTCTTCAAGGAAGATCCGCAGGTGGGTGTTCACCATGCGTTCTAATATTTTACCTAATTGTTCTAGGAGAGCAATAGGCCTGTAGCTCTTTAGTTGTTTTAAGGCTTTGTCTTGTTTGTGGAATAGAATGTTGTGTGAGGCCTTGAATATTTTTGGAAAATTTCCAGAGACTGGAGAGGCGTTGTAGAGGTGTGTCAATGTTCGGTAGATTTTATAATTGTAGTTGTAAGACCATAGGGGCCAGGAGAGCGTTTACGTGTTGCTTTGATGTAATATTTGGTTTCTTCGATGGTGATGGAGTGGTTAATATGGTTGCGTTATCGAAGGCTTCGATTTCGATCAGGGGGGCTGGTTCCAGCTCGTTGGCATGGAGCCGGCACCATTCCTGGAAGTGATCTTGGGTAGATTGTGTGTGTACTTGATTCTAGTAGGACCTTAATGCATTGATGATATGATCCGTGTTCGTGAATGTGCGGGTGTTTATGTGTAGTACTATGTGCTTGGGAAGATCCGTGCCCAACATTCTCTTGACGCGCTTCCAGAAGAAGGAGATCAGTGCAGCGAGCATCTTCCGAAAAGCGGGTGTAATATTTCGTTGTCGTGGGCCTCTGCCGTAGTGATTGTTATATATTGTGTATGTATTGAGAAGGTGAAGTGGTTTATATGTTTTGCGTGCCATGTAAGCGTTTTGGGGTATTTCTATGGTATCCATGAGAACAGTCCCGTGGTTTTCTAGTTGTGAGGACATAGTCCCCAATAAAGGCGTCTAGTTGAACATGTTTCTTTAAAAGGTTTTTCTAAAGGAAAATCTTCTCAAAAATAAACTAAATGATAGATTTACTTTTCATAAACCGAGTGAACTACAGTAGAACATAAACTCAATTAAAGGGATAACTTGCATATTGTAGTTAGTTAAGTAAGGTTAATAACATTATATTTAGACTGAAATAATTTAAAGTAAAATATAAGGACTAGGGAAAAATTAGTCTTTAATAGTTGTTCCTGGTAACTGAGTTAATAATTTTATTCCCATGTCTTAGGTTTATTGCCTTAATAGGCCTTAACTAGAAAGTCTAATAAATTTGTTAAGAAAAAGCTGTAATAAAAACTTTGTTAAATAATTAATAACTTCTAATAATAGCTAATAAATTAAAATGATTTTTAGGTTAAAGCCCTTTATTTTATCTGCATTTATTTTATCTGAACATTTTTCCGATGAAAAACAAGAAAAAATTCATTAAAATAATAATTATGACCAAATTGAATTAGAAAATACTTATTCAACAATTTAGATCCACTTCTAAGTGACTTCAAACTGAAATTAGTCCTAAAATTTGAACTAAAATTCCTGAATTAAAAATTCTCCCTTCGGACGCAACTCCCTCTAAATCTAAAAAAGTTTAAGGCCTTTTGTAGGAACATTTTCTAAAATTAGGTCATCAGAGCAAGAAAAATTGGGTCATTTAAAAACATTATCCGGCACCTCTGAACTTCAAATCAATCGTTTGCAAGAAAGTGATCCAGCTTCTGAAGAGGCCTCGCTTCGGTTACAAAATTACTATGCAACTCCTGGCAAATAGTTTCTATAATTCAAAATTTGTTGGAAGATAGAATAATAACTGAAGACTTTAAATCACTTCATGATTTTCAATCTTATCTTCTCAACTTTAAATTTAATTCAAAATAAAGAATTAGGAGTAGAAGATATTCTTCTTTATGTATATATACTTTAGTAAATTAACCGCAGAAGTGCAGGATTTTCCTAGTATTTAGGGTTTTCAATTATGTCAATCATTATAGAACTCAAAAAGGCCAATAACTGAAGCTTCCAATACTTAGGGGAACATTGATTTAAATCGTCCTTCAAAATTAATAACTATACTTCGTAATTTAGGAAAAAATAGACCAAAGAGAATCAAAACTTCTGGACAAACTGTATCGCCTTTTACAGTTTTCAATAGATAAAAAAAATGTTCAAATTGAATCAAAATCGGCTCAAAATTACCCTTGTAAATTATTTAAACAAAAGGGTCACCATATTTCTCGATGTGAGGTCAATCCTCACAACTGTAATAAATTAAACAAATTAAAAATAGTTTTCTACCAAACAAAGTTGTAGTCAAGGGAAGAAGCAACTTAAGACTAATGCAGAAAAACAAAATCAAAATGATAACGATAAATGTAAAGAAAGAAGCAAGAGTAATGTAAATGTAGAACAAGTTACCAGGTTAGTTACTCTTCAAGCTGCAACCAATGATACCTTACTACCAACTTTCCAGTTTTGCTTAAAAAGACAAAATCATTTTGAGTGTCAGGCCTTTTTCGACCATTGTGGTGGCAAAGTATATCACAAGAAAACTTGGTAATCAACTAAACTTAGAAACTAAACTTTATGATGACCGTTTGTTAATCACGGGATTTATAGCTAACAAGAAACAACCTAATTATGAATTTGATTTAATTAAATTGAAAGTCCATAGACACTTAGGTAAATAGGAAACATTCAAAGCTATTATTCACTTAAGATTTGAGATGAAAGATTTAATTAAACCAAGATTATACGACCTCTAAAAGTGATCACGTGATTGATCAATTTAATACTGAGAGGTTTCTGAATTTGAATTAATTTTAGAAGCTGCAACGCATGAAATATTCGGCGTACCCTCTCCTGGGGGTAATTCTCTTGCAACTCTCTCTCCATTACAAGTGAGAGAGTTTCTCTTGCAAGATCCAGTGGCAGCGAGGTGACGTCAGAAGATGGGAGAACTTCTTTCTCCCGCAGTGTCAGCCCCATTCTCCTCCCAATGAAATCAATACGTTGTTCACATTGTATTTGGAGGACAAAGTAATGGAATGCATTCTTGTATTAACCACTTGAACATGCCCTGCATTCGTGGTCCGCTTAAAAAGATGGTAGGTGTCGATTTTTGGATGTTGCCCTTCTTTGGATCAGAGCTGCTAACGTCCATCTTCAAGGAGGATCGTGAACTTGTCTTCTGGTCCCCTCCCTCCCTTCATCCTCGTCACCATCAGGATATTCGGCCGAGAATCACGACCATTTGCCGACTCCATTCCCCTACCCCGACTCGCTCAAGGATTTTCCTTCCTCGAGGTGATCCCATTAAGGTAAAACGACCCTTGATCGTATCTCCCGTTAATCGACCCATTTTCCGACATATAAATTTACCTCTGTATAACTGAATTAGGGTATCCCATTTAAAAGCTGATTACACGTATTTAACGTCACCCACATTGCCAATTAATATATATTCTGTCAGTATTGTCCTTATTTACATTACCTATATTTCCCGTATGTATATATACGTTAACTAGTGACTTATTACAATTATATTTTTGTTTTTATTCTTTAAATATACCTTTTAACTGCAAATTGGTAAACTCATTAAATGCTATCGGCTCCTGTAGTAAAATCGCACTCTTATACCTCGTAACCAACGGATTACTTATAAGAAGTGAACGTACTTGCACATAGCGAAGGACGCGTACGTACATTAGAGGGTATATGTATATATAACTTTATATATACATATTTTCGTGGCTTTTATCTCTTTCATCCCAACTAATATATATATATATATATATATATATATATATATATATATATATATATATATATATATATATATATATATATATATATATATATATATATATATGTGTATATATAGACGTATTGTCTGGGGAGGTGACCTATTCCTCGAATTATATATATATATATATATATATATATATATATATATATATATATATATATATATATATATATATATATAAACACAAATCAAATCTGGTCATCATTATTTTTTTTTTTAATCGAAAGCATTCGATATTCATATATTTCAGAACTTCACCATTTTGTTTTGTCAAACTTTATATGAATTCTTTGAATAAAATTGGTATGTTTTTGCATGTTTCTAAAATCAAGATATTATTATTATTATTATTAATATTAGTGGTGAAGTTCAGAATATTTATAAAAAATGGATAATATACAGATCCTCCTCCCTAAACCTACTTGGGAAGGGGGATCTTCATATGATCCTTTTTTTATCAAAGTTATTTCTAATAATTCTTTTATAATATCAAAAAACAAAATGGTGAAGTTCAGAAATAAATATAAGAATTCCAAATGGTAAAGTTCAGAAAATTTATTTTTATATATCTTCTTCTAAAACTATATTTTAGCAACGTGATATTTTGAAAGGCGGGAAATTTAGTTTAGAGTCGCGAAACCATTGCCTGGTTAGTACTAGTAGTTAAATGGGCAAAATCGGGACACATTAATTAAAAGGGTCAAATAGGAGCGCTATTTTTCAAAGATTCGATGCTTCAGGAAAACTAGCTTGCTTTATTTTTAGCCCTAACACTATATTTTAGTTTAGACATTTTGAATTTGGGGGATTTTTCCCTTTGATTCAAGTGTGACTTTGCATGTTTTTGTAATTTTATTTTTAAAAAATTAATATAATGAAACTTTTTGCAATTTAAGGCTTATATTCAATTTTTGAAATTTTTTTTTAAAGAAAAGAGATGGGAAATGAGAGAGATTTAGAGAGATTTTCCCTAATTGTTAAAATTAATGCTGATTTTTGGCTTATTTTAAGCTTTTATCAAAGTTCTTTGAAGAGTAAAAAAAATATATATGATTATAATCGAATGTTTTGGAATTTAAAAAATATTAATTACAAATCGTGAAGTTCGCTAAAGGCATTAAAATTAAGGCATGGCTGATTTTATTTATTTATTTGGATAAAAAAGCAAATTTAGATTTGGAAAAAGAGATCTGATGATTTTTTTCCTTATATCAAAAGAATCCTGATGAAGGTTTTTTCTTGCCTTTCGGCTTAGAAAATAAGCGTCCATCGGGAATAGAGCAAAGGCCGAGAGTAGATTATCAGAAGACCCTCGAAGCAATGGCTTCGAGGGGGAGCTTCTTCTAAGATACTCTCGTAGAGTTGCCAGACTTCGCTGTCTCCCTGACTCTCACAATCTACCCTGTGACAAGATGCTAAATTCGTTGAGACCAGCAGGAACTGGCCTAGGATGAGCTTCTTTTGTGTCCCTTTCGTTGGTTGCCGGGCCTTTAACCGGACTTAGTTGTCTCGAGGACTAAGGCGTTTTCTCGGCGCGTCTTCTAAAGGGCACCTTCTGGCTTTAGGCCGACGTTCCTCTAATTTCGCATATGAAGTGAAATTAAATATCAACTCTCAGGGGAAATATGGCCGGTTTAACCAATGTTAGGCTCACCGAGGTCCGACATGTCATGATTAGTGCATTATGTGGTTTTAGGCGGCCTTTCTGGTTCTCTTCGATACGAGGGAAGAGAGGGGGGGGGGAGGTTAAGTGATCGGGATACGCCGCCAAAATGCCAGAACGTTGTGGTTAAGGGACAGGGCCTCAGTTGTGAGGGTGGGATATCGATTCTCCTATACAGATATAGCATGGAAACTTTGTCTATCCTTTCTGCTGGCCAAGGACGAAGTTGACCATCTTAAGGTCTACACATATGATCTAATTGTGTTCATGGTACTTAAGTAAATCCATGACCATTTTTATGTCATCGTGAGTTTCTCGCAGATGAACAGAGTGACCGAGATGAATTCACCAAAGTCATTGCCATTATGCAAAAGGACACACTTGAGGCTACGCTTGGAGCTATCCAAAAGCAGTTGCCACTCAGTAGGGTTATAGGTGCCAAGTCCTATCTCGATAAACAGACCAGGAACATCGTGGCAGTATACAAATTGTTTGTCCTCAGAGAAATACTTAACAATGTACTCTCCCTTGTTCGGTAATATGATACCCGTACTGACCTGTCAAACATATGTCTTTTACTCAACCTGGAGGCTAAAAGTTCTGCAGCTTTCTTGGAGAGCGCCAAATCATGTATCAAGTCATTTAAATCCTTTTGATTAAAACAGTGAGGAGCTAATGACTGTTCAGCATCTGATGATGAATCTGCAGACTCTGAATCCATTCCGTGGACGTCCATATCAAGTGCATCATTTTCATCCTCGAAGGAAGCATATTTACTAGACCGAAATAACAGTCCGATACATGATCCTTTGGCTCTCGCCACACCATGGGGATTACAACAGGAAGAACATTTCTCTTTTCTTTCGTCCACTCACGAAGATGTTCCGCACAACTATGGCAAACAGCATGTTAGGTCCACTTCTTATCTTGATCGCCAAGATGAACATCAAAATATTCCTTATAAGTGCGGATCAAAAAGTTTGATATATTGCGCCTTTGACGAACTAGCATGTAATAGCCACATATGTATCAGAAAGTGTCTGGATCATTAACGCAATTTCCTCTTTACGAAGCTATCACTCTAACATGAGACATGAAAAAAGAAACAATAATGTCAATATTTTGCACAATAACACTTATTATTCTCTTACTGCTATGTATTAGCGTTCGACAAGCCCCCCCTTCCCTCTGTCCGTCTAGAGGGCAGTTTTCGGAGAAACTAGGAAATAGAAATTACAGAATAAGTATAGCATGTAGGTAAAAATGGATTATATATTTGAAATCAGCATGAAAAAATGAATTAGAATTGGCAGATAAATCTAAGTCACCAGAAAATGTGATTAAAATTGTTACCCTTTGTAATCTTAGGATAACTAAAGTTTACCGAAAATTACAGTTAATTGCATTTATCGCGGATAGGATTATTTTTGTTGTGGTGAACATAGTAGAGAATGATATGGTTTATTGGAGGTTAAATGAAAGAAAACGATTGAATAGTAAGGTGGATTAGTAGAAGAGTACGGGAGTAATCTTTGAATAACCTTGAATGAAACCTGGTATTTAAATCTTCCTTTTGGCCAACCATTAATTTCCTCACGCACTCCACTCTTATTAGCCCTGTGCGGCTGGTCTATCTATCTGGCCGCCTGCAACGTAAGTAGACTGCATTATCTGCAGCGAAGGTATCCGCTCATGACAATGGGATACGGGTATGAATTATATTTAGAACCAGGAACTACTCATAGGGAACCTCGCAAGGGAAATGGAAGGTAAAACGGGGTCGAAACCCCCGCTAAATATGGAACTTTTAGTAGCTGCACGCCCTTCGGAAACTCAGGGGTCCAAGGCAAAGAGGTGCCTTCTCTTGCCTCATCTTTTGCACCTATTTCAAATCATCCAATAACTTCTTGGGACTGTTTAGAAGCAGCGAGGGTCAAAGAGGGCGCTAAACGTGCCAGAAAACTTACAACTAACATACGTCACTAAATATAAGAAAATGTACGATCTCGGAATATTAAAAAAAGTCAATAAGTGATTTATAATTATCAGTAAAAGACCTGGATCCGCCTAAACCTCCAAGTACCTCATTCTTGACCCAGAACTCGCACTTAATCACCATTTATTTGAAGTATTTGGCAGAAAAATGCCAAGTGTCAGATTTCAAAGGGTAATTAATAGACTGTCCATTGAGAGGGGCCACAAACTTGGTCCAACCTCGAATTTCATTGAGCACCAAATTCAATGGATTCCCCTCGTCTTCTATGGATTCCCCTCTTAAGAATTTAAATCAGGCTTTACTTTCTTGGATCCTGAAATCCTGTATCCTACAGGTCCTTATATTAGCAGGGACTCAGAACTTGGCCCAAAATATCCCACGATACCAAATTAGACTAAAGTCACTATTTAGCTCGCTAATGAAACAGCCAATTTGGATAATAAATCCTATTTTATCGAAGCTTAATAAAATTTTTAGCACAAAAGATTAACGAAAGGAAAAAGACTCCATAATTGCACTAATGTCGTATTTAAAAAGAAATAAATATGAAGATCACAAAAGTACTCGTAATCTTGTTGCTTGGGCCAAACAATGAGACTGGAGTGTTCAGGCGAGATGCTCTCCCATACAAGGCATAAAACATTACAAATTTTCGCCAAACATTTTCCTTCCAAAACTTCAGTTTTTAGCGAATAATTTCCCCAAATTCGTCTTAAATTTTGGGTACTTTTTGTAAATACCTGGATTTGAGTATTCCAAACCTTTAAAATTCAATTGATTATTTCCATAGATATTATAGTAGACCGTACCCTCAAAATAATGATAATATTTGTAAGTGATAATTCCTATTAAAATATTGTGCGTGATAATAGTTAAAAGTATCCATTAATTAAATATCAGAAATTCACACTTAAAATGAAATTACGTTCACTTTGAGATCGACTTTTCGAAAGGTGACAACCAAATAAATTGGACGGTCGATTATTATATTACAACAATTTAAGATTTAAATATATTTATAATTATTTACAAATTTTAAGTGGTTGACAAACTGATTTTGTAACTATTGTACTGTTAGTTCATTAGATTTGAAATTAAAATAATAGTCGCTATTAATCAATTAATAGCTAGAGCCTAGTAGATTTTAGCCATGTTAACTCACATCATTTGTGGATGGTAACTGGATGGAGTCTGGAATTGGCTCTTCTTCACTGAGATTGTCGTACGCAGTGCGATACCTGTGGTTTGCCTCTGGCCTTAATCTGTGGATCCCAATTCAAAAATAATTGTCAGCTTAAATAATTGCAGATTGATATTAAAACCTGTGCCAATAAAATTTCCGCAGATGCACAAAAATGACCCCTCCCATAAATTACGCTCACTGCTTGCATGGCCAGGCAGGATTTTATATGTGAAATGGATTATTAAATAGGATACAGGAGTAATATTGTTCTTTTTGTTTATGTTTGATGGAATTATCCTTTCGAATATAATTTTAATATCAAGCTCCTGTTTTCTAGGAAAAAGAAATAAGAGCAGTCGGAAAGAAGTAGAAAATAATGAATGAACAATTCAGCAAAATATAACAATATTAGAGATGAGAGAGAATTAGCACAAATCAGTGGACATGTGTTCAATCAAGTACAACCCCCACTTCACGCAAGGGGCCAGCTGAAACTTTGAGAAGTGCGTGCTCGCCAAGACGCCAACAGCCCTAGAGGAAGTAAAGGTGGAGAATTCTTTGGACAGATTCTGTTAAGTTGTGCGCAATCCCTCTACGCAGGGATATAAATCCTCAGCACTTTTCTCATCCTGCGCACCTTTCACAATTGCCCATTTCACCTCGGGGGAGATGCACTCCTTAATTCTCTTTAATTAATTTAAGGTAAATGATTAAATATTCGGGAAGACAGAGAATCTTTAAAATCACTAAGAGGAGGAGGTAAAAGGACAGCAGGATCTTAATCCTGCAAGTGCAAATCTTCTCTAAGCTCTTCTTAAAGGTTTATGCATTAAATATTCAACGTAATATCTTTGTAAATTTACAATATTGACTAAGTCTCTGAGCATAAATTATATATTCAGAGGTATAATTCTTGTACGTTAATAATGATATCTTAAATTAATTTGGTTATATTCATTCTTTTTCCTAAAATTACATAGTGATGCCGAGACTGAAAATTCTACTCCTTGAATTGAGTCAATTTGGGGGATTTTTCTCCTCTTTCTTTGAGATTTGGTACAAAATCACGTTTCATTTTTTAAGGCTTCGTTTATGGATTTTGGACAAAATTGCAATTTTATGAGCATCGTGTAAGGGGGGGGGGGAGTCAATTGAGGAGTAAATAACATATAAAGATTAATAGGTCGAGAGATTCTATGGGGATATCTGTTCATTATTTTAGAGGCAATTGCAGAAATTCGTGTTACAATTTGTAAATATAGAAGAATTCTACTTTAGGGATAAAAGAGAGAAAGACAAGATAAAAAAGATTGTAACTGAGAAAAGTGACAACGGCAAAATTTGCGTCCTTAAATAACAGAAAAGGGGGGCAAATCTGGGTGTTGAGGAACAGGATGTCGTATAAATCTCCTTTTTCTTAGACCAAAAGATCCTTTACCTTTTTAATAAACTCATCTTTATTTGTTATTGGGACTCGAGAGGAGAAATTTATATTCGATATCGTCCATTCCTTTGTATTTCGCGCCGTTTTTCTAGCTTGAAACGTATTTGGACGGTTGTTTACTTATTTCCTTACTTTATTTGCTCTTCTCTATTCTGCTCTCTTCTTCAATCTCTTTTCCACGTATCCTTTACTATTTCGAACTTGTGACTTTGAGTGTCCATTTTCTCTTCATTATTATTATTATTAAATCAAACTCCAGCAGTGGGGAGTCATGCAGAGATTGCTAAGGCTGGTATCTGGGGGATGGGGCAGCACGTCATTATTTTGGCTGGAGGGGCGTAATTAGGCTCCCTCAGGCCAGGCCTCTGGCTCCTGTACTCGCATTTGTGAACCTTCTCTGCCCCACCTGGGTCTGTATCTCTTCCACTACTTTCAACCTTTTCTACATTCCCTTCTTACAGAATTCTCACCCGCAGGAGATGTTCATTGTATAGGCTGCTACAACTAGTACCTGGTAGAGCAGCAGGTTTTTCAGGCAGGAGTACCCACAAGGAAGGCCCGCCTTACTGAGCTCACAAGAACTGGCCTGAGGAAGGAGGTGCCTTCCTCCTCTTCTTCTATGCACAGCTTCTTCACGACAGTTTCACCTTATTTCTCCTCTCCAGGTTTTAGGACCTGACCGACGACCTCATGTCACACCAGAAAGTAGGCTTTGGATATCCAGAAACAAAGCCTTTTACACCTGCAGGTTGCGAGAGGCCGGACACATGAGAGCACCTGGTGTTTGTATGCGAATAACGGGAACATCACTCATGTGCTTTAATATCCATGAGGCTATAAACTGAACACCTCCGTGTTGGGGCTAATAAGGTGGCATTGCTACCAATAGGAGTGGCCTTATTGACTGCAAGGCCAACTAAAAGTCCTGGGTACCACCTCTGGTTCTGTCAAAGGACAGATCTTTTGATCCTGGCCACCTTCTCAACGACTGCTAAAACTTAGTAAGGGTCATCGGAGTCATATTGGTCTTCTAAACGCTCATGGAACGACTTCATTAATTGATTTGTTGAAAATGTAACAACATTATTTTCCTCGCTCTCTTCCTCCAAGATGAAATAGAGAGTCTTAAACTAGACGATTAATTTCTATATTTTCATTTTTTAAAGTAAGATTTACTATATTTTGTTAACGGTTTTAGAAATATCCGAAATAATATTGTCCTCATCAATATAATTGCATCTGTGATTGTAGGTAGATTTTTGATGAATTCCACCGTAAAGACGTTAGAAAAATTTTCCTTTAGTATTTTCAATAAATGGGGGTGTTTGTCCTTATCATATATTTCGAATCCTTCAATGGGATGAGGCAATCCCTATTTGGTCGAAAATATTTAACCTCTTGAATTTATAAAATCTTTGGTTCACGTTTCAATGCCTAATCCTGTTCCGTTTGTGACTTATCCTATCTCCCATTATGGTGTATTTTGCAAGACAGCTCTTAAAAATATATTGATTCCTCTTTTTAATATCGTTTCAGATTTTATATCGTCCGTTACGTTGCAGTATGTATTCTTTAATCCCTCTATTTATCCATTTCGCCTTCCTAAATCATCTAAAACTTCTAAGATTATAACATATTCATTTTTGATAGAAAAGATTCCTCCTAAAATGCTTAAAATCTTTTGTGTGCATTTCATTACAATTTAAATGGACAAAAAGATCGCAGAAGAGACCAAAACTACATGTTTTAACAGTCTGGATGTAATTAAGATTTTTCTTTAATAATTTGTGAAATATTATATTTATACCCAAGAGATTTGTGCTGATGACTATTGCTCAATGATTTGATAACTTTACATTTATACTAAATTTTCTTTGCGGCTCTAAATCAAATCCAGAACCTTTCACTTACGCTTTCGTTCGTCAACTATTTGATGAAGAGTCATCATTTCTAGGCTGTAAACACTTTTCTTCCGTCTCTCTTAATTCGCCATCGAATTTTACTTTCGGGAAATTAAAGTAGCAACATAAAACTGCTCTTCTTTATCCAACTAACCTCGAAATTGTCTGAAAGAGAATATATCTTCCTTTTCCCTGTGTCTGTGTGGCTTGATTACGAAGCGATATTGATCTTACTCAACTTTCTCTTGATTTTTGCAGTATATATATATATATATATATATATATATATATATATATGGATATGAGAAACTCACAAAGTAGCGCGTGAGTAGAGCAATAGATGTAAAAAATCCCACAGGAAGACGGATTCAAAGTACTTTCGAACTTCTTAAGTTCATTATCAAGGAATAACGAAAACTGCCATATTTATATGGTCTTGTAAAGACTCATAAGCCTAATAACCCTCTGCGGCCTATTATTAGTTCTGATGGCTCATATTCCTTATCTAAATGGCTCACTTCATACCTCACGACTGCTCTGATTGCCTTAGCAAGTCTGACTCCCGCTTTGACAGCAATTCGGATTTTTCATAAGGTGAATTTTTAGCGAGAAATTAAACAGAGTGACTCGTCTTGTTGATAATAGCTTGATCGTTCGTTCGTAAGTGGACCCCTGGCCTTCTTCGTTGAAGACGGTACGGGACGAATCTTCACTCCTACGTGGAAAGTTTTTGAGATAAAGTGGTTATTTTTTTTTTGCACTTGGACATTGACCCTTTGATCTCCTCCCCTTTTTTCTCTCTCACCACTTTTTTTACACAAATGTGTTTTTTTGTTTTTCTATGATTTGTAACCATCCAGTGTGCGGTGGAATGTGTAAAAAATGAAAGAGACCCTTCGAATTACTTTTCGGGTCCTCTCGGAGGACCCGAAACCGGACCGTGGTAAGGTATTTGGACAGATTTACGGAAACTTAAAGATTGCACTGGTACGACTTATTGACATCCAAAATGTATACTCTGCTATTTGTGCGAGGGAGGCCGATTGTGAAGCCTTGACCTCAAGCAAAGCAGTTGAATGCCTAAAGACCATAAATCTTAACCCCACACACCCCCAAAAAATAAAAACTCACCGTAGTGTCATCTGCAGGCGCCACTCGGCAGAAGATATCAAAAACCAACTCAAAAGGAACCACCCTTGGTCAAAAGTTGCAGACGTAATAAAATTTAAAACCTACACGCACGTATTCAAGGTTATGTTCGAGGATACGGCGATGGCGCAAAAGGCTAAGGATCTCGGATTACTTTTATTTAGTGTGAGAGTCTGCCCAGAGCAGATTGAAAGGGAAGAGTTTGTCGACTTACAAATGTGCTTTCGGTGCTACAAGAACGGCAAACACACCACTTCAAGCTGCCCTGAAAATAAAGACCTCACTCTATGCTCTATTTGTGCAGGTCGCAACCATTTTTGGCGCGACTGCAAGAGTACCTCCCCAAAGTGTCTGAACTGCGAAGGCCCACACCGGACTATGTCCATGGCATGCCCGATCAGAAAGACAGAAATCCTAAATCAAACCCAGCTACGACGCAAGACGGAGGAAAAGAAGGTTAATTCAACCTATGCAAAAGTTGCCAAAGCCGCGATTGCCGAGACGAACAACCAGAAGACTTACCTCCACATCGAAAACGAACACTCCACCAAAATAATGTGCTGCATTTATTATGTACACATTACCAACATTACCCGCCCTGGAACTTTCGCAACTTAGGTCAACCGTATCCTCGTAAAGAACGGCCTACAGGAGATGTGGTTCCCCGACAACCCTCCTTCAGAAGAGGTTATGCGCATAAGCGTAGCCCCTCATTGCCCAGAACCGTGTCAAAAGATACCCACGCAGGAAAACACAGCCACCACACGCGACCCACGTCTAAACAAAAACAAACAAACTTCCCAAGCAGAAAAACCAGCGCCACTTACACCCAAAAAAATTAACACGAATACACCCAAAACACACACCAAGACACCAAACGAGGAAGCAGTGCGACCAAAAGAGACCAGATCTCCAAGGTCGAGAAAACTTTTAAAAACACGTGGTCCCAGGTCAACCTCCTTATCTCAAGGCAGAGAGACCCAGCTTAAATATCATTCGAGAGAATTCAATCTTAAATTATATGCCCCCGAATTGGCCCCCTTCCCAACCGAAATCGATTCCCACGAAGTATCCGAAGGTCTTAGGACCGGAAGATTCAAGTGGGAATGCTCTAATGAGGTTCCGGAACTGCAAGTTGAGGAGGCTCTCTCGCAAAACATGGTAAAATTGACCACCGACTGCTTTCACACAATCACGACACCAAATTCAGAAAAAAACGAAACGGCAGGGAGCGCACCCCGCCCAGTACACCACATGGGGCTAAAGTGGATCGCGAATAAGCGTCCACTTTAATCCCACACATAAAAGACCCAAACATTCCACAAAATGACCAATAGACTAACGATAGTACAGATGAATGTCGATGGATAGGACGGAAAAGGTTCCATCTATGGCAATATCTTGCGACAGAATGACCCTTACATCATACTTATTAACAAACACGGAATGACCGCGCATAAAGAGATTAAAATTATTTCAATACGACGTTATTAGCAAAAATCACAGCCAGGAATGGTATGACGGCTGCGCAATAGCCGTCAAAAATGGACTAAAATATAAAAAACTACCCGACTTAGATGAATCTTACCTTGCCATTGAGGTAGGCACTACCGTGGGGGTCTTGTAGTGGCCACGAAGTATCAACCCCCAAGACGCGGCTATGTACCCTTGCACAACCTTCTACAGATCTTCAGCCATAAGAGAAACGTAATCTTTGGTGGAGATCTGAGTGCAGGATGTGCAGCATCAGGGTATACCTCCTACAACAATGCAGGTAGAAACATCGAAGTAGTACTGGACAGAAAATACGTGACAAGGATCGGACCAGAATTCCCGACATACATTATAGGAAATGCAGCAACGAAACCTGATATTGTTTTTTCCAGTATCAAGTTTTCCTACAACTACTACATTGAACCAGGCCCCATAATTCCGAGTGACCACCAGGCTATTAAAATTACAGTAGGTGTAAATACCATACAAATTGCAATCCCAGAACGCAAAAGCTACAAGCAGGCGAACTGGGAAAGCTACCGAAATTATCTTCTAAATTAAACCCCTGACCCTTTACTCGATGCCAATTTAGAAGAGATAGATAAAGAGCTGGATAAAATCACTGACCTCCTAATTAAAGCCGATGAAAATAGTGTTCCCTATATTAAGTATAAAACCCTTCCAGCTCTCCATCGGACCCCTTCCATGAAAGCCTTGGCCCAGGAATATAAGGATCTGTCCAATGTAGTAGCGCTGACAGGCCCCAACCACAATGCCCACAGAAGACTAAGAGAAATTAAAGACGAACTCCAGACACTAATAACGGACCAACAGATACTTACATGGGACAGACTAATAGAAAGACTCGTTATTGAAAGAGACTCACATACTTCCTGGCAAACAATTGAACGATTAAAAGGAAGACCTCCCCCAAAAGAATCACACTTGTAAATGACGGTATAGAAATTGACGAACCCGAAGAGATTGAGGAAATGTTTAAGGTTTTCTGGTCCTCAATCTTCACAATTGCCCCAGAAGAAAATGAAAATTATGACCTCGAATTCGAGACTGACATAATCGAACAACTAAACACACAAATACACAGAACCTTCCCTCATCATTGTGTATCGCAGAAAAGAGTGATGGAGGGCTATGGGAGTAAAATAACTGCCCAAGAGCTCTCCGTTGGACTAAAATCCTTTCGTCAAAGAGCACCGGGTACCACGGGACTGACCAGGGGAAATTTTATCAAGGCCCCGCCTAATGTTCTGAGTGGGTTTCTTAACATCATGAATGCCGCTCTGAACACGGGCTACTTTCCCGATCAGTGGAAGGTGGCTAAGATGATCTTTATTCCCAAATTAGGAAAGCCCCCGGACTGCCCTGCCAGCTTTCGGACGATATCTCTCTTAGAATTTGCTGGCAAAGTCTTTGAGGAGAAGATATTAGCCAACAGAGTCAACTCTTTTCTCGACGAAGCCAACCTGCATAACGAGCAACAGCACGGCTTCAGAAGGAAAAGAGGGACTGATACGGCTCTAGCCGTTATCACAGAAAAGCTCGCCAAGATCAAGGCAGACAAAAGGCATGCCGACCTGGTGCTCCGAGATGTAAAAAAAGCTTTTGATAAGGTTTGGAAGAGAGGCCTACAATTTAAGATGCTTCAAATAGGCCTCGACCCCATTCTTGAGAGGATTCTTTGCGATTACATAAGGGAGAGGAGAGCATACATACACATCAGAGGATACAAAGGCCCAGAATTCGAGCTCGAATCAGGGGTCCCACAAGGGAACTGTCTCAGTCCCCTTTTATACAACATATATACACGTGACCTACCACAACCTCTATCCGAAGGTACGATATACGTTCAGTTCGCTGACGATATATCGCAAATTTGTACAGCCACTTACGTTCACAGGAAATTTATGGCGATAAATACGGCTAGGGAGATTTCCAACATCAACTCTTTCGAGAGGAAATGGATGATATCGACCAATGCCCCAAAATTCAAAATAATTCCCATGTTTCGCAAGAACTTCAATGATATACGGGTAGTAGGGGAGAGAATCCACTACTGCCTGGAAGGGACGGTTCTGGGGCTCAAAATCACCACAGGGGCCTACAAGAGTCATATCGGGCGGACAGTCGCGAATAGCAAGAGAGATTTGAGGGAGTTTTATAGGTTTATTGAACTAACTCGCTCAAATAAACTCAAGATATTCAATGCGTGCATTCGCTTGAGACTCTTGTACCCCCCAGTGCCGTTGAATGCGAGCGCCAAGACCCACACTGCGAAACTACAAGTCATCCAGAATAAGGCGGTTTTACTTATTACAAATACCCGAAGAAGAGAACACAAAAATCAGAGGGAGCTCCACGACGCGGTTGGATTATCTCCAATCAACGTGGCGCTCCACGAAAGAGCTAAGAGGATATGGCAAGCCATTGGTGCACTCTTGACCCCTGAATTCTCTCGTACACACCTAGACATCGAAGCCGACAGACAAATAAGACCTTTTAAAAGCAGTAAATTACAGTCTGACGGTGACGTGACTCTCCAATACACACTACGGAATCGACAATAGACGAGACTCAACCAGTGTAATGCGCAAGTTTTTTAGTAAAAATTTAACTTCACTATAAAACCATAATTCACTCAATTGATAAAAAATATTTTTTTTAAATCAACCTAACATTTTAGGAAAAATATAAATTTTTCAAATACCAAAAGCGGGATTTAAAAAACCCCGTCTCAAATAAAGGCTTGAATGCCACAAATCAATCATCATTAAGATGAAACCTTTTAATTAAATTAACAAAGTTAATTTGATTAAATAAACTATGAAATTTATAGTTTATAAATAAAAAAACAACAAACAAAACTAACACAAACAGAGCTACCCTTTCACCAGGGATCTTTTATTCTGTCTTCTACACATCATCTATTCTTTAAACTCACTCCTTAACCACTTTACTCTCTTACTATTCTCTTTCTAATTCTACCTATATTTCATCTCTTATTATGTCCAATATCCACTTCCTACCTCACTCTCCTTGTTGGTACCTTATTGAAAACTCCAACTCTATTGCTTACTCTGATAACTTCTCGTTAGTTTAGATGTTTGTTCTCTTTTTACTAATGTACCTGTTAACGAGCTTTTTCCCTTCCTTAGTGATAAATTGCGTAACTTTGATATTCCCTTGCCAGGTAATATTTTAATCGAACTCATTTCAATGTGTACAAAAAACTGTAAGTTTTCTTTTAATGGTAAATTTTACCTTCAAAAGTTTGGTTTGGTAATGGGAAATTGCTTATCCCATGTTCTTTCTAACATATACGTATATGGAATTTTTTGAAATTATCTTACTCCCCACCATTATCGATTTTCCTTTGTTTGGTTCCTATATATTGACGATATTATTTGTTTGTGGACTTCTTCTAAGGATGTTAATGGTTTTCTTACTGAACTAAATTCTCTGGTTCACTCTTTTAAATTTACCTTTGAACTCGAACAAAATGGTGTCCTCCCGTTCTTAGATCTACTTATTCCTAGGACTCGATCTGGATTTAAATTTTCCGTCTATCGTAAGCCTACCAACGCCGGTTTTTATATTCATTTTTACTCGGGTCATAATAATAAAGTCAAACGGTCTGTGTTTATTTCAATGTTTCTCCGGGGGTTGCGGGTCGCCAGCCCGGAATTCTTGGATCTAAAGATTTCCAAGATCTTTGAAATAGGTAACAATCTTTACTACCCTCAAAAGATTTCTTGCTGGATGCCTAAATTTGGCAAAAAAAAAATCATTTTACAGAACTGAAATTCCCCCCGCATATAATTTTAAGAACACCCTTGTTTTACCGTTTTTCTGAGGCCTTTTCCTTGCTTCCCCGCCTCTTGAATAAGTTAAATATTCAAGTATCAGTCTACCATGTGCAAAATGCTGATTCATACTAATAACAATAGTATAGGGGGTTTATTCCGTCGATTGTTCAGTTTGACCTAAGCAATACTTTGGGCAAACCGTAAATCATTAAGTGTACAATATTAGAAGGGAGGGGGGAATGCAGCAGCGCTTTCTTTGTCCATTTATCGGAAAACAGTCACCCTTTCAATTGGAATTCGGCTAAATTTATTTAAAAATCTGATCACTTTATTCAAAGAAATATTGTTGAATGCTCATTCATTAATTCCTCGCCTAATTTTAATATATCCCCCGAACTCTTTAAACTGGATCCCGTTATTAAAAGGCTTATTTATAACGAAATTGTCCAATTTAAATCTTAGTCCTTTGATTTATTAATTTAGTTATGTTTCTCTCGTTTATTTTTTGTATTCACAATTAGGTGTTTATGTATTTATCTTCTTGACCTAAATGTCTACATTCTGTGCTCATAGTTGGAATTTCCGAAAGTAGACCTTATCTATTTGGTTTTATACTTCATATCCCTCTTTGATATTATTTTTCTATTTTGGGTCCTTTCGTTGTACATGGGTGGAGCATTACTCTGTTGTTTCTCATATATATACCACATTTTTTAAAATTTTCGTTATTCCTTGATAATGAACTAAACAAGTTTGAAAGTACTTGGAATTTAACTTTCATTTTCCTGTGGGATTTTTTGTATATATATATATATATATATATATATATATATATATATATATATATATATATATATATATATATATATATATATATATATATATATATATATATATATATATATATATATATATATATATATATAAAATATATATATATATATATATATATATATATATATATATATATATATATATATATATATATATATATATATATATATATATATATATATATATATATATATTATATATATATATATAAAATATATATATTTATATATATATAATATATATATATATATATATATATATATATATATATATATATATATATATATATATATATATATATATATATATAAATTTTTATTGAAAGCGACCGGTAGTCTCGTGTTAATGGTTTTCTTTTCAATCTTCTCAATTTGTCTTATGTTCACCTTTTCTTCATTTTTCAACCCGTAAAGAAGCCTACAGAAGTTCATTAGAGACTGGTATTAACATAACATAACATAATTTCACGGATGACAAAAGCCACCAGGGCCTATCAAAGGTCATCCGCCTCTGTCAAAACCCACCCACAAAAAACACCATCACCAGGGAAAGACAAAATCAAAGTCCCCCACAATATAATATAACAGATCACAAAAGCCATAAGGGCCCATCATAGGTCATCCGAGTCAAACGGCCTCTTTTTTAAGGCACCCAAACTCCCAGGAAAACTACATCCAGAGGATTGCGTCCAGAAACAAGGGTATCACCAATCAAGGCTTGTCAAGAACTAAATCATGCAGCTATAGATATATACAAACAATATTAATATATACAAAACTTAGGAACCATCACAACCTTCCCTCCCCATAAACTCATCCAACCTTCTCTTAAATACATTTAGACTTGGACTACCTACTACCCTCGGCGGCAATTTGTTCCAGAAATCTACCACTCTATTGGTGAAAAAATATTTTCTTAAATTCAACCTACACCCTTGCTTTTTAATTTTCAAGTGGTGACCTCTAGTCCGATTTCTATCATCTAACTCAAAAAACTTGCTAACATTCAATTTATCTATCCCATAAAAAATTTTAAAGAGCTCAATCATATCCCCTCTCACACACCTCCTTACGAACGAGAACATATGTAATACCCTCAGTCTATCTATATATTCAAGGTGCTTGAGGGAAGGAATAATCTTTGTTGCCCTCCGTTGCACTGACTCGAAAAGGTTAATATCGTGTCTAAAATGTGGGTATTAAATAATTTATACATTTATTCCAGTTTATATATTATAAAAATGTGTTAACAAACTGACGAACGGAATGTAGACACGTGTAGGTGAATTAACAAACAGAGGAGGTGCAGGTAGGAACTGGTTGAAGAAGTGTAAGCGACCGGGGAGAGGGGATTAGCGGCAAGGACAGCTGTCCTAAATATACCCGTTCCTTCGATTTCCTCTTCTTGTGGTTGGTAGGATTTCAAGGAGAATATCCTACCACCTCAACAATGGTGCACCTCAAAAACATACACAAGGAATGCATGGAACTCCCCTTAACAGAAAAATGATGGAGGAAAACACCAAAAGTTTAGATTATGCCCCTAACAGACGCCAATTACTCCTCTTTGAAGCAATATATATTCAATCCAACTCTCATCAAATCCTTTCTCTTGAATAATTACATATTCTTAAGTTCTACTTTATTATTCATATATTTGTTGCGTCCATTCCATCTATCATTAAGCAATCGCCACTTAATAATCCATTGAAAAGAGTTCCTGAGTTGAGTTTTCAAGCGGCCTTTAGCATCTCTCCTCCATTCTGGTGCCTCGTTTCACACGTCGAAAAGTGAACAACGCGTAAATCAAAATGTCAGCTGCAATAGTTTGGTATTTGCAGGCCCCTATTATAATTTGGGCAGGTGTTTATTAAAGTGTGCGATGATAACGTTTTATGTGGATTAATAATTTAAACTTTAAATGGAAACTTATGCCAATATTCTCGAAGGATCAAACAAGCTTTTTTCACGGTCTATGCAGCTAACCTTCTTCCATACCTTATAACATGGAAAGGAAGAGAAACAGCAAGATATCCCTATTGAATATATTACATGATCTAATTCCATGCTATGATCCCCATAGGACACATGTAAACAATGTAAAAAGTTAAAAAATCATTAAATTTTTGTCCACACAAATGAGCCGAAATATCTCATACTAAACTTGGAAGTCGATTAAAATTCAAGAGGAAATAAAGATTCAATTTTGTATATTAATATTTTACACAAATATTTAGAATAATATTTTAATTTCTCAATGAAGTTGTTTGGGCGAAATCTGTTAGACGAAATAATTCGCGCAAATCCCCAAATCACAAAAAGGACATTTAATATTATTTTGGACTATAACTAATTGAGGAATTGTTCAATTAAAGTTTCCTTACAATAAATTCTATGCCAAGTGACCAACTAAAAAACAATGATATTTTGGTTTACAAATTCTACGATATTTATTTCATTAATTCTCTGTTAATCTTTCTATTCCCTCTCTCTATTTCTCATATTGTTTTAAGGCCTGATTCTTCAGAAGATATTTGTAGCTAAAGTTCCTTCCAGCCTTGCATCCTAACTTCTTCGTTTCTCTGCTTTCCTTTTCAATGCACCCCTCAAGAATTAGAAGCTCTTTTAAGTAAACGCATTCTTTGGCCTTCCCAACAATTTTACCATTATCTCTAATTGCCATGTTAACAGCTAAACTACTTCTTTGTCTTTCCTCCTTAAAAGTTCTATTTTGTTCAAACTATGAAACGATTTTTGAAATTTTGTCTTTCAATAAAAAAGAATTAACCGAAATCGGACAACAAAGAGAAGGTGGTTGATTAACCCCCATAACATTGGTTGCCTTTGTTTACAGTAAAATGGTTGAGATATCTCACCAAACACTAACTCTTCTACACATTTTAAAGGAGTTTGTACTTCACCCCTACTATTTATAGCTTTGTAAAAATGAGTGCTTAATAAATGATGTTATTTTTCGACTGTATCTGAAGGAACTCTTGCAAATGTAGTTATTCCTCCTTCGTTTTTTGCGTGTTTTCTTCTTCGTACTCAATGGGTCTTGACTGACTCTCTTAAGCACTTCGTCTTCGTTACGCCCCTGCCCCAACAAGTAGTAAACATCCTCCTGACGACGACCATACGTACTATATTGAACCTTCGAGCACTGCTTGATCTCGATGATGATTACACTCAATAGGTTGTCTTATTCTATGGTTATAACGGAATAAATTGTTAATTAGGCTCCTGATAAGAGACTTGTTTCCTAATATTTCCTTATTCTTACCTTTAGAAAATAAATGCGACTGAAGCATTAAGACCTCCTATTGGCGCTATATTTTCTACTAACCTTTTGGGTTGAAATGGCGAACAATTCACCCGGAATTTATTCCTCAGCCTCTAAAATGTCGGATGTTTCGACAAGTTTACTCTCTCTACTTTTTGCTCTTCTGCGTGGGGAAAACTCCTCCCAATTCACTGGGGCGGTTTAGCTGATGTTTGATCTGCATTTTAGGCATAGAATTTCCCATAAATTCTTCAAATCACTTTTCAAATTTTCCCTCTCTATAAGAGAGATCTTCAAAGGGTTTGTAGAAGATTTTAATAAAATTAAAACTATATCGACATAAGAAAAAGTCAGATGACCTAATCCCATCCAACTTTTTTTTCGTTTCCAAACGTTCTCTCTCTCTCTCTCTCTCTCTCTCTCTCCGGCGGCACAGGTCATGCCTAACGAACCTTTTGGAATTCTTCCACTTCGTGTTCAGCGAGCACGACCGGGAGAAGGCGGTGGATGTCATCTACCTCGATTTGAAGAAGGCCTTCGACAAGGTGCCCCACCGCCGATTGCTGAAAAAGGTTCGAGCGCTAGGCATCGCCGGAGCTGTAGGTGACTGGATCGAAAACTGGCTGCATAGTCGAAGGCAGCGAGTAGTGGTGAACGGGCAAACGTCCGGTTGGCTACCGGTAACAAGCGGCGTTCCCCAAGGCTCCGTGCTGGGCCCCCTACTCTTCATCATCTATGTAAACGACATAGATGATGGCATAACTGCGAAGATTTCCAAATTTGCCGACGATACCAAACTAGGTATGAACGTGGCAGACGCGGAAAACGTCGAGAGACTCCAAGCCGACTTGAGGAAACTCGGGGAGTGGTCAGACAAATGGCAAATGCCGTTCAATGTCGAAAAGTGCAAGGTGATGCACATCGGCCACAGAAATCCCCAAGCCGTCTACAGCCTCAAAAACTCGGCGCTCGAGAGCACAGACATGGAAAAAGACTTGGGAGTCGTGATCACCAGCGACCTCAAGTTTTCCAAGCAGTGCATCGAGGCGGAGAAGAAAGCCCAGAGAATCTTGGGGTATATCAAGCGACAGTTTGGGTATCGGAACAGGGAAATCGTTCTCACTCTCTTTGATTCCCTGGTCCGACCTCACCTGGAGTACGCAGTCCAGTTTTGGAGTCCATCCCTTCGGAAGGACATCGCCCGACTGGAGCGAGTACAAGCCAGGGCGACCAAACTGATCCCCTCGATCAGGCACAAAAGTTACGAAGCCCGCCTAGAAGAACTAAACCTCTTCTCACTGGAAACCCGAAGACGGCGCGGTCAATTAATTGAGGTCTTCAAAATCCTCCGAGGTATTGACCACGTAGGCAACGGGGACTTGTTCCAACTAAGCGAGGGCGTAACGAGAAACCACGGCTACAAAATTGAGCTGCCGCGTTATCACCGGGACAGATGCGGGAACTTCTTCAGTTACAGTATCTGCAACGAGTGGAACGCGCTTCCGCCAGAAGTCGTGAACAGCGACTCTGTGGAGCAGTTCAAAAGGCGCCTGGATAAAGTCCTGGTTCGCTGACAGGCTCACGAGTCCCTGACTCGTAACAAGTACCCTCTCGTATGGACCGTAAGGTCTTCTAGGGTACTTCCTTTCCTTGTGACTCCTTGTGACTCTTTTTTTTTTCTCTCTCTCTCTCTCTCTCTCTCTCTCTCTCTCTCTCTCTCTCTCTCTCTCTCTCTCTCTCTCTCTCTCTCTCTCTCTCTCTCTCTCTCTCTCTCTCTCTCCACACATTATTAAAACACAATAGAAGCTATCAAGTTAACCAACAATATAACACTAGCAGAAGAAAGGTTAAAACACTCATAAGATCAAAGAAACGTCAATACGAAATCGAGATAGCAAAAGCAAGCACCACTAATCCCAAACACTTCTATACTTATATCAATAGAAATAGGCAAATGAGAAGCGGGATTGGCCCCTTGAAAAACCAGTTGGGTGAAATTATTTCAGATGATATGGGTATGGCTAATATCTTAAACGAGTTTTTTAGTTCAGTCTTCACCTTAGGATATACTAATAACGATAACAACGAGTCTATACAGGTCAGACACCCATCACTAAGGAGCCTGGAAGTAAATCCGCAACTAGTAATTGATAAATTAAAGAAAATGAACTCGTATAAGACTCCTGGTCCTGATAAATTTTACCCTAGAATCTTAAAACATGTCCATAATGAGTTAGCAGAGTCACTTGCTCTCATTTTTAACAAATCTCTCGAGCATGGGGTCGTCCCTGATGATTGGAGGAAAGCTAACGTCACACCTATCTTTAAGAAGGGATGTAAAAACCAGGCCAGTAATTACAGACCCATTAGCTTAACCTCAATAGTTGGAAAGTTGCTCGAAACGATCATTAGAGACAAGCTAGTAGAGTTCCTCGAAAACAATAACCTTATACGTGATAGCCAGCATGGTTTTAGGTCTAAGAGATCGTGCTTAACAAACCTAATTGACTTTTACCATAACCTTTTCAACCTATATAACGATACTAAATCATTAGATATAATTTACCTAGATTTCAAAAAGGCATTTGAAAAAATTCCACATCAGAAACTCATGAACAAAGTGCGTACGCTAGGAATTAACGGTAATATATACGGATGGATTAGTAGCTGGTTAAAAAACAGGAAGCAGAGAGTGATAATAAATGGCGTGGAATCGGACTGGGTATCTGTTACCAGCGGTGTTCCCCAGGGATCAGTCCTGGGGCCTATTTTATTTACTATATACATCAATGACATAGACGTTGGAATAAATAATATCATATCTAAATTTGCAGATGACACGAAAATAGGTAACTCAGTACTATGCGAAGATGACAGGGCTAGCCTGCAGGCTGATATAAATAAAATTACCGAATGGTCTGAGAAATGGCAAATGCCATTTAATATCGACAAATGCCAAATCCTTCAGTGCGGAACAAAAAACAAAAAATACACCTATACAATGCAAGGCGGCTTAATAAACACAACCCCGCAGGTTAAAGATTTAGGAGTAATAATTACAGAAAACTTAAAAACATCAAACCAATGCGCAGCTGCTGCAAACAAAGCTAACACAGCACTAGGATTTATAAAAAGAAACTTTACTTATAAAAGCGAGGAGATAATTATGCCACTATATAAAAGTATTGTCAGGCCCCATCTCGAATACGCTGTACAGTTCTGGGCCCCTTACTTAATAAAAGACATAGATAAATTAGAAGCTGTACAACACAGAGCGACAAAACTTATCCCGTCAGTACGTAACAAACCTTACCACGAGAGGCTAAAAAAACTCAATCTATTTTCCGTCAGAAAACGAAGACTAAGGGGGCAGCTTATAGAGTGCTTCAAAATACTTAAAGGATTTAACAACGTTAATGCCAATAACTTGTTCACACTGACAGGGGAGTGTCCCACCCGTGGACATGATTCAAAACTTCAGGGTAAAAGAGCCACTATGGATGTAATAAAAAACTTCTTCACTTACTCGATTATTAATGATTGGAATAATTTGCCAAACGCAGTAGTGGACAGCAGAACTATAGATTCATTTAAAATGAGATTAGACAAACACTTAACAAATATTGGAATTGTTTAGCATAAGCTACAAAATAAAATAATATTACAAAAATATAACTCTTTCAGGTTTATGTAAGTGGTTTTCATATTCATTTCATTTAATTACTATTCAATGCAAATTTCCTTCAGGTACTGTCTTCTTACACCTGCAAGGTACTTTTCCCAAATTATTTCATGTACGGCTTTTGCCGGAGGGAGTGGAGGGTGGGGAGAGCCTAAAACTTTTCTATCCTTTACTTCTACTATTCTATGTGTAAGTGGCAGTAGATTTAAGGCCAGATCACCTTAGTCTGGGCCGTAAGGCCCGTGTGATCTGTGTATCTATGTAACTCTATGTAACTCCTAGTGCCTTCGCCGATGCGGCGTTCGGCGAACTATGGTGCTCTTCGATTCTTCTCTGTCCCTGGCTTGTTTCCAAATCGTGTTTGTGGCGATGTCAAAATTGTCGAGGAAGGTTTTCCGCTGACCTCCTCTGACCCGCTTTCCAGGGATTTTCTCCCTGAGGCAAAGGTCTTCGAGTGCCCTCTTTCTAATTGAATGCCTAAGGAATTGTTTTGGACAGAAAGGGCAGTAGTTTTTGTTTTGTTGATGAGGTTAAAAGAGCTGTTTTAACGTGGTTTATTTTTCAAAGTCCTCAGTTTTATAGAAATGGTTTAAATGGTTGGTATCATAGTTTGTAATGGTCTTTTCACCTAGTAGAGCTTATGTGGAAAAGTAGAATTATCAGTTCTTTTTATTTTTATTTAATTTTATTTTTCTACGAACTTTTTGAAGAATTCTCGTATCCTTATTCTATAGCGTGTCTTGTAAATCTTTCTTTTGCTATCTGACAAATTATAGTTTTTGTGGCATAGTGGTTACGGTTTTACATTAAGAAGAACTTGTCTCGATGTTATTAGAGATGAGATGTAAAAGATTTTATGTTTTACTTTGTAGATTTTAATAAAAGTTCTTTTAAATCATCCCAAAGTTTGCGAACTTCAATCGAAACTCAGTTTAGAAGGCAGTTATCTTGTTTGGTTCTCTAGTTCTTGATTATTGGTTTATGTTATCAAGTTTTCCGTTTCATATTTGGACGTAAATCTTTTTTCTAAATCTTCTGAGGTCTCTTCCTGTACTATGACCGCGATTTCGTCTTGCTTGTCTTTTGCATCACCTTCTTTCCACGGTTCTAAGCACATATTCCAATAGCCAAAAAGAAGCTAAATATTTATACAAGTATATTTTGGATTCATTTCTAATGATCAAGGTTGAATTTGTTAAAGTTAAACTCAAATGTACAAAGCTATGGAATTCCTTTACTATATTAATGCTAAGCGTGCTAACATTGTCTCCAGGTGCAGGCAAAAACTAACCTCTGTCCTGTGAAGGTAAGAGAGAATGTTAAAATATATTTTTTAACATTATTGGACACACAGATTTGCTTAGCACAAGTGTCCTTCTTACGCGTTTTATAGCTGAATGCTTTGAAGTTTAATCCTATGGCGTACCCGCAAAGGAGGATAAAAACTATCCCGTGCCCTGTGACGGCAAGAGCAAATATAATAATACCCCATTGAAATCGTTCATTTTATGGATGTTATCATGGCCTATTGGATGCAACTACCTGCTTGGCGTGGATGAAGACCGGCTCCAGGTATTGCCACAACTGTGGCGATGAGGCTTACAATTGCTATATTAACCAAGTCAAGACGGACTCACTCAGTTAGCTTTCCACGCGCTCTGCACGAAGAGCTCAGCACCCGGGAAAGGAATCAACTTTCGCTATCAACGCGAATCTTCACGTCGGAACAAAGATTCCTCCTATTTCCAGTAGACGGGGTAGAAACCCTAAAGGGGATCTAATATTTTTTAGTATACTTTCTTACTAAACTTTCAGACATTTTCAAACACCTAAATTAACATAATTCGACCACCACACGGCTGTAGAGCATAATAAACCCGGGAAGGAAGCCCGTTTAGAGAGGGCGAAAAAGGAGGAGGGTTCTTCGAAGCACGAACCTAAAATTTAGTGAAGGCGGCTATTGGAAGTAAGTCTATTTTCAACCAAAGTTACAAATGTTTCCAGAAATGATACGAAGCGTTACAGAAAGTGCAGATGGGTGCAGATGTCTGTCTTGATTCGTGGTTGGCATCTATCATGCCCTGAGGAACTCATTTTCCAAGCTTGAAAACCATTCCATGGTGTTGAAGATGACGGTGACAGATTGAATGGAAGGATTTAAGTTTGTTGGGTAATTCTTCAGCCGCAACAGCTCAATTTTGATCTAGTCCAGATGAATCTAATGTCATCAGTTTTCGGACGTTACATATGGAATGACCCGATGAAAAGATACCCATTTCATGATTTGGGGGTATATTTTACGGTGTCTTCGAATAATACGGCCTACCCGAATTCATTTCAGCAGCTTAATTCTTTTCACTCTCTCTGTATTCCACGTATATTTTCTTATCCAGGTACTTCTTTTATGGCCTCGACGTATTATTCAAAACATGTAAAGTGGAGAAATAAGTTTTCATACAATAGAAAATTAGTCAAAAAGACACAAAGCTTTGATTCACACAAGTTTCCTAATGAGCTCAAAAGAGAATACTTCCCTACATACATTGAATGAAGCAGATAAAAAGATTAGAGAGTCATTGTTTATCTTTACTTTGAAATCTTTTTAACTAAAACAGTAACAAAGAATCTGGATTTAAAATTCTCACAGATTTATTTCACTATTGTCATTTTGCCGACGACAACGGATAATTTTTTTTTTATTTTAACAGCTGAAAGACTTTTTAGAAAAAAAATAAATATATATGCAACAAAGACCAAAGGGAAAAATAATACGAGGAATCCAAGTAATTTCAAACTTTATTTCGAGTTCTTTATCAAGGAATAACAGAAGTATTGAAAATTGTAATATTTATAAAGATTTACAAAATGAAATAATATGAAATGGAAACCAAAGGAGGAGCGAAGATAAATACAAAATAAGATCATTAAAACAGGTAAATTCAAAAGACCAAAGGTTGACAAGAGGATTAAAATACCGCCTCGGCAATTAAGGAGCGAGAGAATCTTAACGATTAACCCCAGAGGTCAGGATCTAAAAACCAGGATAAAATAAGTACAAATGTTCTAAACACTTCACTCAAATGGAAATAAATACAGACACAAACATAAGTCTACATAGATGCACACAAAATAAAATAAAATTGTCTATTAAGATTAATATAGATATTTAGTGTCAAATTAAAAGTTTCGACAGTACATTGTGAATATAATTTAAAAAAATAACCATCGAGTTTACAAAAGCCAAGACTTAAATTAAAATTTGGAAATTTACTCATAAAGGTTGATTCAATAATATTTCGGGAAATTGTATTATTGTATCGTAATAACGATACAATTTCCCGAACCATAGATCTGGAACTAATGGTACTTCATCAGTGCATGGACCTCACTCTTGCTCTGAAATGGTCTTAAATATGACTATCATTTTAAATTATAGATGCAAATGAGACTGATACGTCTTTGATAAGCAAACTATATAAATTTGAAGACGACACATATATGCGTACTCATGTATGTATGTAAATATGAAGACAAAAAATCCAATCCATTATTGAAAAGCAGTTGAGGCTTCATTTATATGAAATAATAGATTTTCAACAAAAATAAAGCATTAAATAATTAAGTGCTCTCTCTAGCGACTAACTAGGAATATGTTTATACCATGATTCCATCACTTTTAATTTCTCGCCTGAAAAATAGCCATAATTAATGATCTTCGATGTACTAATAAAAAAAAGCACATTCATTAGCCTAAGATAACTTTCATACTCGGATAGAGGCTAACATTTTAAATCCAATGTATCCCGGCAAACAAAGAAGCCGTCGTATGCGTTCCATAACTCAAAACAGTAAACTTAAATAATGATTAAAATCATGGCCATTGAATTTTCTCTTGTCTTCTCTCGAAACTTACCCAATTCATGCTTTGTTTTCGATCAGTGATTCTCGCGAGAGTTGGTTCATCGGTCACGGCTAACTTCCTGCAATTATACGATGGAAAGTTTAGACCAGAATTATAGAAAATTTTAAATAAGAAAGTTTAGACGTGGTGTACAAAGTTTAAATATAAGTATATTTTAAAAAGAATTATATTGTGAGTTTGAAAGAAGATAAAAGTATTTTTATTATTTTTTTCAGAGAAACAAATTGAATCTATCCTCTCAGAAATCTTTTAACTCCAAATTTGAAGAATGTAATTCAATTACAGTTGCAATAATGGTGAAAGGAATGAAACTAAGCGATAAGCGATTTAAATAAAAATCCTCATAAGCTAAGATTGAGAATGTCACACTTGAAATCGTTGGATAAAGATGTCAAGGTAGATGCACTAATTGGAAAAAGATATTTCCCCCTGAAGTCCTTCGCAGTAATAAAAGCAAAGAGGAGAAACTGCATGAGAGGAGATTTGAACCTGTTTCTGTAAATAATTTCTTTTTCTAAAGATTTATGAGAGGTTTTCTTCCCAGGGATGAATTCTGAGTCGATTAGATGCTACAGCTCATAGCAGCCCATCGCTGAGAAGAGCCAATTTGGCTTCGAAAATAGGATGGGTGCTCGATTGGGCTTAGAAGTTCGATGGAGTGGGTAGCATTTTACTAATGTTAATCTGCGCTAATCCTAATCTATTGGGAAGCGATTGATTAAGATGAAAAATAGGATATTAGAATAAATTTCTCGAAATTATGACACAGAGGACCTTATTGAATGTGTTCCAAGAATCCTCTCATAATGACCACTTGAGTGCTTCTATCACTATTTGCTTACCTAAATTTTATATAATTCTATATTAAATTTCTATAAAGGTATACAGGCTTATATTTTTCACTGATTGAGGGAGGTAGAGAGAGTTTGGGGGGAATAGCAATAGAGAAAGATGAAACAATAAATTTCAATAATAGAAATGAATAAAGAAAACAATAAAACAACGTCGAATGAAGGTTGATTATGTTTATACAACCGATCGGTGTCAAAGAGGCGATATTATCCTCATTTGAAATTGGTTGTTTTGTGAAGACATTTCCCGAAAGCAGAAAAGACAAAGTAAATTAATCCCGACCTTAAAATCAGACCCAAGTTTGATTGAGGAAAGAGTCGCCGTTCTTGTTCTTCTCCCACACAGGAGTCCGCACTCCTTCTTGTTGGAGTGAGGTAGAGGAGAGCTGCCTGTCCGCCAGGGGAGCTACCTACCTATGGGGATCTCACAGCTTTACTCTCTACCTAACTTCACCTCTTTCTCTAGATATTTTTCCTTCACCCGATTTTGCGCAACCAAGATCAAGTAGTCTGCGTCATCGCTCTCTTCCACACATTTTGAGTAGCCTTAGTTTCACTGCGTTCTTTATGAAGGTGTTTGAAAGCTCTTTTAAACTCCAATTTCCTTCTGATGTTTTTAACCGGTTTTGACAAAACCATTTGAAGTAAACGAACAGATTTAACTTGTTTTAAATACCTCGGACATAAGAGGTGAATTGCATAGAATTACCGAGAGAGAAAAAGGAAAAAGTTAAAAAGTATCCAAGAGAGAATTAGGTTAGGGATACAGAAAACTATTAAAAATAAAAAGTAGATAGAAATAATAGAAGTCTCGATGTTAGGACCGGAATCCATGCGTTATTAACTCAAAATTCTCGATTATTTCTTCGAAAACGGTAAAAATATTCGAGCATTGAACAAACTCACCAAAGAGACCAAAACAAAATGCAATTTCTATTAAAATTTCTTTCCTTCAATGGACCCTAAAATGGAACTGTGGAAAGTTGAAAAAGCGAAAACAAAAAGTGTCTATAAATGCGCCGTTGTAGAGATCAACAGCCCCAAATGACCCGAAGACAGCTTATTTTTAGGGCAGCTTCACAATAAATGGAAGTCAGGGATTTAAAAGAGTTTATCTTTGTTATTTAAAAGAGTTACCTCATTTGATCGGTTATTTCGGTGTCACGAGACCTAAAAAGATTAAAAACACACCGGATTAGGTTTATTTTGAGGTGCTTCATTCAAATCTGGCATCCTTTTATTGGTGGCTAAAAGAAATTTAAGTTTTAATTAAATTTGAAGCATTTTCACCCTAAAAACCGAATGTCAACATTCAAATAAGTGCCTCAAAATGAGCCTAATGCAATGCGTCTTTCATCATAAAAACTACATTAACCCAACCTACCTTAATCTAAGTTAACACAACTTAACTTAAATCAACTTAACCTAACCTAAGATAACCTACCTTAACCACGCTGCACCCGCTATAAATTAGATCATGTTATTGGGCCAAGCATAAATCAAGATTATCCAAAGATGTAAAACTAAGTGATGAAAACAATCCTCATGAATTTACAAATAGATAAGGAAAACACTTTTCGGCCTTTCTTTGGTAGGATTCCTGTTCAATATCAAATCAATAACTTTTTTTAGCAAATCGTCTCTTCTCTAATTAACAGCCATATTAATTTATCTGAATTTCTTAATTTCCATATTGGCATCTCTTGACCGAGTTTATTTGTGCAAACTTATTTAGAGTTCTACCGTCCTTTATTGGCTGAGTTGCTGCTGACAGAGAAACAAGATAAAGCTGAGGGTGGTAATGGTTTGCTAAAGTTGTGTAATCAAGTACCTGCTAAGGAAATTGAGGAGGAAAAGTTTTGGGTCTCGAATCCGTCTATAGAATCGTGTAATCAATACAATCAGATCAAGTAATCAACGCAAGTTGTTGAAGTAATGAATGCAACGATATCAAGTAATCAAAGGAAGCAGATAAAGTTATCATCGCAATGAAATGAAATAATCAACACAACAAGATCAAGTAGTCAACGCAGGAGATCAAATAATAAACGCAGACATCAAATAGTCAATGAAATTAAATCCTTTAATCAACGCAATGAGATCAATTAATCAACGCAAGTAGATCAAGTTGTCATCAATTAAATAACGGGAAGGGATCAATTAAGCAAGGTAAGAAGATTAATTAATCAACTTAATGAGATTAAGTACTCGCCCCAATAGGGTCAATTAAATCAACTTAAGATTATCGACTAATCAAATTAAGGATGTCGAGTGATTAACAAGTCGAGAAATAGTAATCATCGACAGGAGGTTAAGTAATCTATAAAAGAATATTAATTAATTAACGTAAGTATATCAAATAATCAACACAAAAAGATTAAGTAATCAACGCAAGGAGATCAAATAATCAATGCAATGAGATTGAAAAGAGATTAAGGGGGAGTAAGTAATCAACAAGGAGAACAAGTAGTCAAGTTAAGGATATTAGGTAATCAACGGAAACAAATCAAGGAATTAAAGCAAGGAGATCAAGGAACCATGGCCAAGAGATCAAGTATACGATCCAAGTAGATTAAATAATCAACAAAAGATCAAGTAATCAAAGTAAGAAAATCAAATAATCAATGCCAGGATATCATCAACACAATGAGGTGAAGTAATGTAAAAAAGAAATAATCAAAGCAAGAAAATCAAGTAATCTACGAAAGGATATCAAGTAATAAACGCAATAAGATCAAGTAATCAACGTAAAGAGATCAAGTAATCAAGTCAAAAACATAAAATAATCAACTTAAAAAGATCAATTTATCATCGCATGTGATCAAGTAATCAATCTAATGATATCAGGGTAATTCTTGAAAGGAAATCACGTAATCCACCTGAAGAGATTAAGTAATTAAGAGCAAGGGATCAAGTAATCTACTTAAGTATATTAAATAATCAACAAAATATTAAGTAATCCTAAAAGAAAATCAAATAAGGAGAACAAGTATCCAACGCCAGGGTATCAAGTAATCAACACAATTAAATCAAATAATGTACACAGGAAGTAATCAACGCAAGAAGATCAAGTGATCAACGCAAGATGATCATGTAAACAACGCAAGAGCATCATGTAATCAAAACATGGAAATGAAGTAATTCAATAAATAAAAAAAAGAAAATCTGAAAGAAGTGAAGTAAGACAAAGAAACGAAATATGAAAGACACAGTAAGATGTATTTAGTTCTCTTTTCTCTCCTCATTTACTCATTTTCTCAGGATTTCTTTTTTGTCAATTTTCCTCTTCGTTAATTTAAGGTCCTCTCTCCCTCCTTTCATTTAATTTCATTACTTTATTTAATGAACTTTTATTTCGCGAGATTTCGGGTGAGATTATCTCTGTTGGTTTGTGCCTTTACGTATAAAATAAATACACAATCTCTTTATCCTCTTCTCCTTTCTTTCTCTCGTCTCTTTATTCACGTCTATACTTCGCATTAAGTTAGTCAGCTGAGAAGGAACGAGAGCGGAAATTTCTCTCCTTCCTTAATGTATTCTGCCGTTGCCTTGGCGTTGCTTTACTCCGGAAGCAGCGCCAAGCTTCGGCCCTAATTTAGAATGCGGAAGATTTCCGAGACTGGAAAAACGAAACGGTGGTTATAAGCATCTTTAGCAGCTCGTTCATGTCCGAGAGTCCCCAAATGGAGGCAAGACAAGCGTCTGGGGACACAAGACCAGCAGTCCTTTAAAGGAGAGAGGGAATGTAATCGACTCTTTCTCTCTCTCTCTCTTCCTTCGATTGAGTGTTTTCATGCAGAACAAAGCTAATTTACTGGATTTAGTCTGACGTTAATTATTTTATGGCTGTAGCCTTTGTTATCTTGTGATGGATAAGGATATTCCAGATAGCTGAATATAGGTTGTGTTGTGTTTAAGGGTGTGATTATTTCTGATTATTATGCAGAAGTGCAATGTAATCTTCAAATCAACTTGTAATTTACCATTCAATAGGAAATTGTACTCGATATTGAATATGCAAAATTTTGTTTTGTCGAGTTTTTCAATGTGTGTATTTTATATTTTTTCTCTGTACATTGACCAAAGAAAAATAAGAAACATTTACGAATAAACAAATAATAAGTTGGCTAAGTGTATCAACTGTTACTAAGTTTTAAAAGAATATACTTTTTCCTTACATTCTGTTCTGATTTATATATTTTTGACGATCTGAGGCTGATTTAGCACCCATAAATAATAACATCTTTGCCATTTACCTCCTTTATTTGTTTCTTTTTTCTTTCTTTTATTGTTTGGATAATTAAAAAGAAAGAAGAAATTACAGTAATTCGTAGCATTAAAATTGCAATTGCCAATAATGATTCGCGTTTATGCAATGGTAGCAAAAGTGTTTATTATTAATAAACACTTAAATTTCAGAACTTTAGTTTGGATTACTTTATGGTGAGGTAAATAAATAATTTTAAATAATTATGATGTTAAGATCTGGAGAGGAATTAACTCGTTAGGGGTAATATCTCCAAGGAGAGAATTACTTTCATGTTCGTCTCTTTTCCTTTGGGGATCTCAAGGTTTGCGCAGCCCTGAATTCCGAGCTATAGCAGATAGTCTCCCCTTTGAGTATTCGGGTATATGTACCATTTATGCATCTCCACATCCATTTAATTCACCATTTTATCTTAAATCTTCCCTGAAACTTTGTCATGATAATTCTAGCGGTTTCCGAAAAGGGAACTTTCACACCTAATAGCTACAACAGATGAAACTCTTTCTTTCATACATTGCCATAAAGATTAAGACGCAAGGACCGATGAAAATGTCGAAATGGTTGTGATGGTGGACCATAAAACAAAGTTTGCGTATTTTGCTCCTTTGAAAAACAAGTATGAAAGTGATGCAGATAAAAAAGCAAATGATTTTTTGATGTGTGTGATGAACTTGAATAAGTATTTGTGGTAAGATGATCCTGAGATAGTTTTGGTGGCGATTGTGGAAGAATTTTGAAAAGGAAGGGAGTGAAAGATATGAGAGCGACCCGGAATTTGCAGAAAGATTATGTAAGATATGCGAGATTTTAAGAATGATGAGTTAAGATGAGACTGACTGGGTTGTATGGTTAGACTAGGTTATAAGGGTGTATAATTCGATTGTGCATAGTGTGGTGGTTATGTATCCATGCCAGTATTTGTTTCATTATGAAAAGAGAATGAAGGGTTGTATGCCATTATGCGAAAAAGAGTGCAGTGTATGACAGGCAAATAAGAGGTTTCATTCGTTCGAATTTAGTGAGAAAGATTGGGAATAAAAGTGGAAAAAGAATGGATTAAATAAAATAGAAACATAAATGGGTCTGAAATTCGGGTGAAGGCTTCAGCCCCCTTCAGCGACCCCCCATGGCTCCGCGCCTGAATGGCGAGACAGTATCTTCCCAGAGCAATTTGATGCGTGGACCAGTAGAAGTGTTTAAATAGGTTCAGTCTGATGTATTAAATGCCAAATTGAATTAAGACGCGTAGAAGTACAATGTCTGAATGGCAGTAGGAAAATTTGTGCACCAAGTCTAAAGGCTTCTTGCAACTGAAGTATTTGAATTTAGTAGGAAGCGGAGGTGTGACTGTGGTTGAAAGAAGGCTTGTAACGATTAAGAATCCCTAAGTGTGGAGAAGAAAGAGTGGGATGTAATTTTCTTTGAGCAGTATTTTAAGGTGAATTGACGTTCTTAAAATCGATTAGTTAATCTATTATTTAATTTAGCATTTTATTAGTGTAAAAAAACAATCTCTGAGCCCCCACCCCCACTGTATTGGAGACCGACATGGTTTAGGAACATTCGTGAATTTTCGACTCCTGAGCGCATTGGGGAAATATTCCCCAATCCTGTGAACTCCTCTCAAGCCCCCCCATCCCCAGGGACGAGACGAGAAAGAGCCGCTGTGCCTCGCACCACCCTGTTAAATTATGAATCGCCTCCGCTTCCGGATTAAGATGTCTGGAGCTTGTGACTCCTCTCTTCAAATTCCCCATTCCCTCTGAGAATTGCGCATATAAATACTCGGTTTTGACTGGATTTCGAAGAGTCCAGCACGTACCTCAAGGCCGCGCTCATCGTCTCGTCGAAGTCCCGTGAGAGTTCATCAGACCGCAAGGCTTTCTCCGCCGTGATTCTGCCCCAGTCAATTGGTAGCTTTTCTGATCGGCAAGCCTTTGAATTTGCGCAACAGTTTTCCTTCGTTTAATGAAACCGAAGAAAATCCCCATTGATTAATTTTGATGAAATAAAGTTTCCTCTTCCAGTGGAAATACGAGTAATCCCACATTTCCCGTCGAACGTCATTTTGAAGATGGGCTATATTCATCGGAAGGCTGGTTCGGATCGTGCCTCACTTGCATCATTCGGAACGTGCCCCATTTGCCTCATCGGAATGTTCCCCACTTGCCTCATCGAAAGAAGGACCTTCCTCGAAGTCACCGACCCGTAAGACTGAAACCCCCTCCATTATTAGTATTGTCAAGTTTCCCCTTTTGATCTGAGCCTAGTAACGCTAACACTGGTCTGCGTCAAAAATGTCCCTGAGGGTTTTATAGGTGATTCTTAATGAGATTTGTCTCCTTAATTCAAATCAAGCATTCATATTGCTCAATCAGGTCTAGTTCTTAAGATACAGACTAAGCTCCCTAGATGGCGTTAGAGAGCTCAGTCTCTAGCTGACCGCGAGCGCGAGTGGCTGTGTGTTGCTTGCTCACTCTCCAACTAAGTGTTGGTTTTTTAATCCATGACTTTTCTCATCTATTAACAGTGTTTAAACTGTATTTCTAAAACTTTATTTATCTTTGTGAATTTTTTGCAGGCAAATACATTAGCAAAACTCCTCATATTTCATAAAAATGAATAGAAAGTGTAAAAACAGTCCTGATAGATTTTATTTTGTTTGTGGAAAGGTAACTTTTAGTGACCAGCAATGCACTATAACGCCGTTAGTAAAGTTCCTTTACAATGCATATTTTGGAATAAAGCTATGTGATCAAAACAAAAACTTTGCTCCACATATGTGCTGCAAAGCCTGTGTCATAGCCTTGAGACGCTGGAGTGAGGGCAAAACGAACTGTTTGTCATTTGGTGTACCTTTGGTGTGGAGAGAAGGCAAGGACCACATTACAGACTGCTATTTTTGCATGGCAAATCTTAAAGGTGAGATAATTACTTTAACAATTTAGTCCTTGACAAATCTAGAAATGTTTATACAAATCTTTTGGTAGCCTATTAAAATTGTAATTGTGTATAAAAATAGTGTATTATGCTGATAGAAAAATTGTGGTTAAATTGTATATAAAAAATGATTGCATTTAAAAATTGTAAATTTACCTGGTATGAAAAATGTGTATAAAAATGTGGAAACTAGGGTCGAGTGAATTAAAAGTATGTAAATTAAGTATGCGAAACTTTTTTTCAGGTGTCAATAAGAAGAACAAACACACTGTAGTCTATCCTGATGTTCCTTCTGCCATTAAACCACAACCACATTGTCCAGGAGTTCCAGTTCCTTCTCCACCTAAAAATACTGAGTTACAAGACAATATAGAAGATATAGAATTGGATGACACTGACACTTCAGTGACATATCAGCCTACGTCTACAATGACTTTGCCAAGACCACTCACTCAAGGTCAATTAAATGACTTGACTAGAGATCTTGGTCTTTCTAAAGAGAACGCACAACTTCTTGCATCCCGTCTTAGTGATAGCAACCTCCTCTCTCAAGAAACTACATACTTTTGGTTCAGAAATAGAGACGAAGAGTTTCGAAAGTTCTTTGCAGTTGATTCTTGCAGCTCTTTGGTGTATTGCAATGATGTAAAAGGTTTAATTGAGCAACTTGGCGTTCCCTACCAACCAATTAAATAGAGGCTCTTTATTGATTCTTCTAGCAGAAGTTTGAAGGCAGTACTCTTAAATATTGGCAATAAAATGGCATCTGTACCTATTGGCCATTCATTTCAGTTAACAGAAAGCTACGAAATTATGAAAGTATTGATTAATACAATCAAGTACTCTAACCAGAACTGGTTAATATGTGGTGATCTCAAGGTAAGATATATTTTACTTTATTGAACTTGTTAAATATTTCAAGGAATGTTTGTTTCTAAATACCAATGACAGAAGGATATTATACACATATTAGTTTCTCCCTACCCCTAATAAACTTAGTGAAAATTGCCTATGCAAAAAATAGAAGTTCTTAGAAATTATGTACATCAATATGCATCAATATGTTTTCTTTCAGGCTGTGTGCCTTCTTCTTGGGATGCAAGGAGGCTACACAAAATATCCATGCTTCATGTGCTTATGGGATAGCCAGGCGGATAGTCTTCACTATAAGCAAAAAGACTGGCCATCTCGACAGGCATTCCAAATTGGCTGCCACAATGTGGTAGGTCAACCTCTAGTCCCTCCCAAAAATGTTTTACTGCCTCCTCTTCATATAAAGCTTGGCCTGATGAAGAACTTTGTCAAAGCACTGAATAAAGAAGGCCAAGCTTTTAAGTATCTACTGTAAAAATTCCCACAGATCAGTGATGCCAAGCTCCATGCAGGCATATTTGATGGTCCCCAAATTAGAACTCTGTTAAAGGACAAGCATTTTTACACCAATATGGAAGCCAGTGAAAAAGAAGCATGGCGAGCGTTTAGTAAAGTAATCGACGGTTTTCTGGTAAATAAAAGAAGCGGAGAATATATCTCACATGTAAATGAAATTATGAAAAGCTTCGAAAAAATGGGAGCTCGCATGTCGATAAAAATGCATTTTATCCAGTCACATCTTGACTATTTTCCGGCAAACTGTGGAGATTATAGCGAGGAACAAGAAGAAATATTTCACCAAGACATAAAGACGATGGAGACAAGATATCAAGGACGCTGGGACATCAACATGTTAGCTGACTATTGCTGGTGTCTTAAACGCGACGAACCAACATCGCTTCACGAGTGCAAGTCATCAAGGACTTCTTTTCTTGGAAAATAGTTTCTTTGCACTCCTGGGTAAGCTCATAAGTAGTCTGTAAATTTAAAATTAATTAAAAGAAAGTCGAATTGAGTCGGTATTTTTTTATTACAAGTAATTGTAATTTATTAAATAACTTTTATATAAATAAGGGATTTTTTCAAAAATGACCCTTTTCTAAAAACAGTAGTGCGCTGTATCTCAGAAACCAGACCTGATTGAGCAAAATGAATGTCATATTTCAATTTAGGAGAACAATTTCGTTAGGAATCACTAAAGAAAACCGCAGGAACAGAATCTTTTCAAACGCAGGCCTGTGTAATCAGTTCATTCTATTTGAGAATCCTTCCTCATAATAATTATCTAGACCCTATTTCAATTTAAATAATTCCCTTTTGCTTATTATTATTCTTATTTTGATCTTTGTAAATAAAATTATATTTTTGTTAATTCATCTTTAACTAACCTTGAACGCTACTCTCGTCCTATCCAAGTAAATCTCGCCAACCATTTATGCACTCTGTCTGATTATTAAGGATTTGAAACACAACACCTCAAGGTTGACCTTCTAGTCGGTCGCTAAGCCATGAGAACAGTCCTTAAACGGTTCGCGTTGCAGTAGGTGATTAATTCTCCCCCCACCTCTACACATAATATAGGAGTAGTGTATGCTATAGAGTGGTGTACCACGACAATTACTATTATGATGGAATAAAACTCCTGTAAGTACTGAATTCGATAATCTGCTCCTATGTAGTGTACATGAAAAAATTAATGTTTTGTGTCTGTATCTTTCAGGGTTTCGACGCTCATATTCGGGTCCATAAACAATAAATGCGCGCCATTGTAACCTTTTCTTGAGAATCCCTTAAAATCTACGAATACCCTTGGCCCTTAATAAGGGTCTTGAATCCTGATGAGGTTCGTATAGCCTTAGCTCATTCGGCGAGGCCCTTAAAGACCCCATGAACACATCCTCATCTAAATTTACTCCACCTCCAGTTACCTATTCCACATTATTTCTCCAGATATTGATGTATACCCTTAGATTTTGAATAAGAAATATGTAAATATGTTATGACTTTAAGTATTCCTTCGCTGTTCCTTTCTAGTTTGACACTAGGGCAAAATATAAACCTCTAACTAATGTTAATCAATCTCAATCTCAATCACTAAAATAGAAAATCGCTAAGACATCTCCCCTGCCTGACACGCACATCTTTTTTTTTCTCTCCTCCACCTGATCGCGTAACCAGCATTCTGTCTGCACTTCTCTCCAACATACACAGCTGCCTATTACATATCCCCATTCTCACCAGTTCTCTTATGTTTTCCACTATTTCCACAAGTTATAAGGTTGCCTGCCAATGTCTTTTTGCCACCTTACAGAATTGTTCCCTTTTCTGTTATTTCAAGCGAATGAACGTGACTCTTCAGGACAACCACACACACGCGTGAATACATTTCAAATATATCAAATGCTCATCCACCCTTGAAAGGATTTCTACTTTTTCAACTAGTTATATGCAAACCTATTCATGCGGTATTTTAACGAAATCATTTCTGTTTTTTTCACAATTTAAAAAACTAAATAATTCAAGTTTACCCCAAATTTGTAAAAAATAATTACTATAAAATAAAGATCATAAATAATTTATTTATTTTAAACAATCTTTAGGAACGCTACTTCCCCAGAAATATACCTCATGGTACCTCGTTATTGACAATTTACTACCATGATTTTAATATTTTATCCTCTAACTCACCTTCAATACATTTCAACAGCTGCCGATCATAAACTTTTTTTAGCGATTCCCAAATCAAATAATCCATTGGATCGCATTTCGGGCTTTGTGGCGACTACGCATCATTAGTAATAAATTTTGGTTTATTATCGTTCAGAAAAAGCATTACTTGCTTTATAAAGTTGCCATCTTGCAGAAAACAATCATTTACTGGAAAATGGCCACGCAGTCTCACAACAACTTAAAAGTTCCAATAAATTTACAGAAATCACTTTGGTCGTTTCAATATGAATAAAATGAACAGTTTTGCCGCTCCAAGAAACATTTGCAGAGAGTCTGCACAGCTCTTTTTGTGAATCGCGCTGGCTGATGATCCAGTTTAGTCAGGGAAATTTCGCGTTCTCTGCATCCGACGTCCGTAACATACTTTTGACGTTTTCGGGGAATTTCTATTGTTAAATCGAGCTGATCGGTAAACAGTATCCTCTTTTTTCTCCTTTCACATTTTCGTTTTGCCTTGCTTATCCCTTTATTATTTATGTGATTCATGAGATTGGATGTTTTCTCCTTTAATGCTTTACCACTTCATAGTTTCCATGCGGTGCTTTAGTATTGCACTTCTTCAATAATCTGTCTCGCGGTCGTCTCTTCTAACCTCTTTCTTGAAACTCTCGTAATAATTCTCACTTCACCATCCTTTGTAAATGTAGGAACCTTTAATCTGAGAAGGATCCTCTTCTGAAAACGACAGAGTTAATGTTACAAGAACCTGTGGTGCTCGGGTTATGTAATAGGTAGGCTACTGGCACCAAATTTCAGGATTCAATAGGCCAAGCGAGAAACTCCACAAAATTGACGCGCGGTGGTCTTATATAATCCTGACAAAATAATAGGTGTAATATGAGAATAAGAAGATAAGAATGTATGTATTAATTTGCGTATCTGAATTTGTCTAGAAAATAAGGAATGAAAATATATATGTCAATAAAGAGGATGCAAGCAGTCGTTGCAGGTACGCGTGGAAACTCACAAAATACGAAAGCTGGAAACGGATATCAATTCAAGACACCCGAGTTAATAGGAGGAAACGCATAAACAAACAATTCGCTTCTTGGGATAGATTTATCAGAATACGGGAATCTACAAGGCAGCTGGGCAAATACAGATTCTAACTAAAGGAAATTGAAACACAGGTTTGTGACAAGCAAATTCTGTAATAGAAATCAAACTATTGGAGTATCTCGGTAAATTTGACACACCTAGCTATTTAGTAGCTCCGCCATAGGGGTGAAAACTAATGAACCAAGCGACGGAGGCTTGTCCCACCGATGAGTCTAGGCAACGCCCCATAGGTAGTAAAACTGTATATACAGTCGAGCATTTCAGTAAGCCAAGTCATTAAGAATTATTGAGAGAGTAAGATCTATTCTGTTTTAAGACATTAAGATTAATTCTTTCCCATCTTAGCGTTACGTAATCCTTTTAATTCGCTTAAATCCTGTCGCTCCAGAATTCAATACTGCGCGTTGAATAGAAAACTTGTTTGTCGCCCGCAAAGTTCTTCGTGACTTGCCGCTTTCCTCTTTAACATGAGCGTATTAGAATAAAAGCATATTTTTGCTACGTCCTTTCTCAAATTCCTTCTTTACCTCGATTACCCCAAAACCTTCGGTAAGCCCAGCCTAAATCAGAATACCCGCAAAGAATCATTTAAGGAGGCAGAAACTTAATTCACCTTCACTATAAATTGCCTCCCTATAGACCGAACGATATTTAAATGGGCAAACTCTGAAACGGGCGTTTCCAGCACATCTAAAATAATCTAGAAATTAATTATTTTGAATGCGAAAACAACATATATGTTGTCGTTTTTAAATTTCAAATATTTGATCAAAGGTTTGGTAGGAATTGTTTTGTTATAATTTGTATATATGACTACAGGTTGCCCACATATGACTGTTTGGTTAAGAGAAATCTTGGAGGTTACATTTAAATTACGAAACAGTGATATGTGCTTTTATTTTACTCCTCTTTCGGATTACATCTTCTCTTCTACAATTGTACATTTGATATGTGAAATGAAATGGAGACACATAAAAGATGGAATTATTCACTTCAAAGAAAATTAATAATGGGAATTAATTGAATTTATTGCACTGAATATTATATCGCTTCAATATATGTGCTATGAAAATAAAGGATTTACCTAAATTGTTAGCTAAGCTTTTTACCGTGTGTTAAAGTTCCTTGATTTCATTAAAATTAGAGGAGAAAATGGCGATTGGAGACGTAGGTTTTGGATCGTGTCGCTTTGTAGTGTTTGAAGTTAAGCGGTTAGTGGCGACCTTCACCTTGGATTCTAGCAGAGATGGAGACGTTTAATGTGGCCTTTTTAAATTTAATTTTACTTTAAGGCGCCTATAGTCAAGGGCATGGCCGCCGAAATTAGAATTTATTCTCTCCTTTTAGTCTGGCGTTACTTCAAGTCTTCTCGTTGGTAAAAGGAAAAGGATTGGAAAATAGGATGAACCCCTTAACTAAAGCGCTTCTTGACAGCCAGATTTTATACGAGGGGCGGTCAATAAGTTTTGCAAATCACGGGGAAAAACAGAGGAAGGGGGATGGCTGTTTGTGGGGGTGTTAGGACAAGTTATGACAAGTCAGGACCTGCAGTCGCACGCTCCTGCCTCGTATATTTAAGAAGCAGTAGCTGATCGCAGATCGTCAGTCACAAATTTTTCAACAATGGAGAAGGTTGAGCACCGCGCAGTGATCAAATTTTTGACCAAGGAAGGCAAAAATGCAAAATCGATCGATGAACGCATGGTTGAAGTGTACACCGACACTGCCCCTTCCTATGCAACCATTACTCGCTGGAATAGGAAGTTCCGCCATGGTCGTGAGTCTCTTGAAGATGACCCCCGTCCAGGACGCCCTTCAGACGTGACCAACGAACACAATATGGCCCGTGTGGAGAGGATCATCCTCTAAAATCGACGGATGAAGGTCGAAGAACTCGAGCGAGAACTTGGAATACCACATGGAAGTGTTATTAACATCATCCACAACAATTTGGCCATGACTAAGGTCTCTGCCCGTTGGGTCCCTAGAAACCTCACGCCCCATGATCGACTTAAATGTCGCCAAAGTCCACAAGGCCAGGGTTGCACAAGCTTCCTTGCGCGAGTGCGGAGTTGAGAAGCTCAACCATCCCCCTTACAGTCCAGATCTGGCCCCTAGCGACTACTTTTTATTCCGCCACTCAAGACTGCACTGCGTGGACGCCGGTTTGGGGATGATGAAGATGTCCAGCTCACCGTCCAGGAGTGGATTGAACAGCAGTCGGGAGATTTCTGGTTGTCGGGAATTCGAAGCCTCAGGGACAAGTGGCGCAAGTGCATTGAAGTCGAGGGTAGTTATATTGAAAAATAATAAAACACTTTTCCTCATATCTCGTTTCCTTATATCCGAATTGCAAAACTTATTGACCGCCCCTCGTACTTCCAATTTGGAAGGTTGCTTGACCTCTAAGTGAATTTGGAGGACGTTAAAAATATGCTCTTTGCTGTGGGGGATTGCAAGGAAAGCGATGGCGGGTCCCCACTTTAAGAGAAATAGTTGCTAAGGGAAATTTGCTTCCGGTGGAACCGAAACGAGAGAGAAACAATCATATCTGACTAAACGCGGAGAAGCTTCTCTTCTCTCTATCATCCTAGCAACAGCTTAAAGCTGGAGAGGAAGTCTCTTGCTCGTTCGATCATATAATGGGTGCGTGTGAATTCCATGTGACAAGTGCTATCTCAACATTTATTTATTGACCTTTGCATATTTTAATCCAGGTACTACGAGTCCGTGATACAATAGATCGCGAGATGGAGACTCATAGTCAATCTAAAACATGGATCCTCATTCTTTGTGGCACTTTCCTATTTCATTGCACCTCTGACCTGGGTTCGACGACTTCTCTGCTTTTACTCTCATGCTTTTGACGCCTACCTCGTGTACGACTTCTCTTCCAATAAAGAGATGAAAAATCCAAGCCTCTTCAATGTCTATTTCGGTTTCTAGAATTACCTCATCAGTAATTACCATCATCGAATCCCATAGGAAAATAATAATTTATTAGATTTAGTTGCATAAAATTCGTTAGCAATTAGAGCCAGAAAACGTTACTCATTCTTTTCTTAGCCTGCAGCAGTCTTCAATAGAAGGTCCGCTCCATTCCTCACTACAGTAAATTCATAACTCTTTCTTACTCTTTGGTGGACTCGTTGTTTTTATTCCATCTACATATTTGTTCCAAGATTTAGTTTTAGGCTCAGTGATGTCCATTTTAAAACGTTAATTTTGCAATCTCTAAGCTATTTTTTCACTACAGTTGTCTTATCCTTTAAATTCTGTCATGCCGCAATCCAAACTGCCTCCCTTACATCAAGTTCCTTGCTGATTATAGGTTTTCTTTTAAAATAACGATGTATTTTTTCTCATTTATCACTGAATTTAACAAATAGTCATTTATCATTATAAAAAAAGAAACTCAATAGACATTACGATTCCCACTCCTCCGAGCCTTACGGTTGGTATGGTACTTTTCTCTAATCGCTCTACCATATTTTTACTAAAAATCTTTCCACCAATTATTGCGAAATAGTCGAATTGTAGCTTGACCGTTCCATAATGCTTTCTTTAAAAATGTCTTGCCAAGGTGAACAAGTTCCTTTGCAAACGTAAGCCTTGCGGCAACCTGAATGTTACAAAAGTTATTTACTGAGCGACATTAATTAGGAAGGAAAATGGGGCTTGATCTTAGCACAGTTTTACTCTCAAAACACTCTTCTGCTCTTTAGGCATTGTATTTTCTAATTGCTGATAACATTACTAACAAACAACAAACAAATTTTATACCCCCCTCCCCATAAAGTGGCCCTACAAAATTTAGGACCTTATCATTCCTGCTTAAATAAAGACTGTCAAAAGAAAGAGAATAAACCACAACATTTTGTCTGGAACAGAGAAAACCTGCCTATGTAATTTTATATTGAATTGAATTAATTATTTATCACATATTTCTGTGTAACTGTTGACCACAACATAACTCTTATACCTCAATTCGCATCTTTTTGCCATTATCAATTAGGAAATAATGAGCTTCCCATTATTCTTACTCTTCCATCTTAATATAGTGAAAATAAGATCTAAAATCAAGGAAATTAAAAAGTTGAAAAGGTAATAACAAAGTATAACATGGTAGCAATTCTCTTTTTCCTCACACCAATTTCGATTTCGAATCTAATTCAGATTTCATATTGGGTTACTATACTGGTTAACAAAGAGGAGGACTTGATGCCCCCTGCGGAGAAAGCAAGAGAATCGAGCCACATGCGGAGACTCGTGGGAACGTTAGCCGGCGAATAACAGTCTAACTGCCTACCCTGTTTAATCTCCCCGCTGCATTGGGAAACGGAGCGAGTCGCTGTGCTACGTTGACCACCAAAGGCCCTTAAGCAGCGTTCAAAGGATCCAATTATCTACGAGATCCGGAGGTCCGTGGTTAAATCGCCAAAAAGCGGTGCCAGTCAAAAGGAACACCAAAGATGGTGACGGTTGGTGGTGTCTCTAATTAACAAGCCGACTTGGGCACCGCGGGGCCACACTCCTCACCACTCGCTCTTTCCGAAGCGGCCTCACCCCTCGCTCTCCCCGATGCGGGCTCACCCTTCACCCTCCCCGATGCGTCCTCGCCCCTTTTCCCTTAGATGGGGCGGTCGCCAGCCTATAAATAAGCCCCTGTACTAAAGAGAAAAGATTAATTCGAGGAGAGACGCTAAAGGATCAGTTCGAGATGTTCGATCCTTCCCCCAGTGCCGAATTAACATAGAACGTTAAGTTTTGTATCGGTACCAGAACGAACTATCCTTTATAAACTTAGAAGAAGTCTGACTGGATTACGATTCCTAGTGCCAAACCAAGAATTTTGGCAGCAAGAGAAGAGGATTATTATTCGAGGAGAGACGATAAAGGATCAGTTCGAGAAGATCGATCCTTCCCCCAGTGTGGAATTAACTTAAAACGTCACGTTTTGTATTGGTACCAGACCGAACCATCCTGACTGGATTACCATTCATAGTGCCAACCAGGAAGTTAGGCAGAAAGAGAAGAAGGATTATTTCGGTGCCAGCCCGAAGCATCCTGCACAGGTTTAGTAAGAAGATTAGCAGGACCTATATTCCTAGAGCCAAACAGGAATTTCGCAAGTAAGATAATAGAATAACCACAAGTAAGATAATAGAATAACCAGTCACCCTCGAGTGACTCTCAGATTGCGATCTTAAGACCGAAGAATTAGACATCGGATTCCCTTACCTCCATCCAATCTCGAAGAAAATCTACTATCGGCCGCTCCAGCACCCCGAAGCGCGAGAAAAGCCCTCTAGCGACATCCGGCAACCCCTGATGCTTTCTGTCATGTAAGTTAGAATGACCATTTATATTCGTATTGCGTTAGTATGAATTTATTACGATACTTAAATTAACTGAAGTAGAAAAAATTGTGCGTGAACCCCGTCATATTTACTAGTAGAAGAGTGTAATTTAATTTTATGTTCAACGCTAATCTAATTGGTTTGTTTACGTGGAGCATACTATTTTTTGATTTGGTCAGGAATAGTTCTGTAATAGTCCCAGTTTTAAGTATGGTTAACCTCTTTAAACTTATTAGGTGACTATAAATATTTTTATTGTTTTTTTTTGTAGTTAATTGATAGAGTTAAAATATATGTTTATTTTGGACTAATTTTGGTGTTTCAATGGATTCTTTACGTGTTTAACGGACTCTCTCCTTAAAACGGATTAAACGCTGTGACACTCTCAACAATAAAGTAATTAAAAAGTACACTCAGCCAATATTGAAGTATTGTTGTCTTTCATAATTAATAAGATCAGACTGGCACTCTAAAGCAACAACAACAATACCATTATACGACAATGTGGATACGAGTGTTTCCATAATAATAAAATAAATTCAAAATAAACCAGGTAAGATAAGAATTCCTGTGCCATAGAAAAGAAAATGGTAATATTCGAAGCAAAGTTTAAACTGTAATTTCTGATTCAGTCAACAAAAGTTTTGTTGTTTCCTGAATATAAAAATACGGCCAAACATTTCTTGTATGAACACAAATACTTGACATTTCCAGACAGACTCAAATGCAGTGGTAAATATTTAATTTGGTGTGACTTGAGAGAGCCATTGGACCTATCTGACACGTGTGTGACACATTATCAAATAGGAATTGATAAAGAGAAGTTTGTGGTTTCCACTACCATAAAGAGGTAACCATATCCTTTTTCAGTTATTTTTTTTCATCTTTTGCACAAAAGTTTAGAAAGGGAGCAGTTTTCATGGGTCCATCGCCGGTGGTTTTTAGCAATAAATCATTTTTTTTCTTCCAATATCTTTTATCTTAATGAATCAGAAGTGATCTTATTGGGAATGGTTTTCAAGTTCCACCTCTCAATGTATCCACTACATACTCTTCTCCACCACTTTGTTCCTCTTTCATTCCTTTTTGACCCCAATGGAAATCTTTGATTGGTTGCAAAGCATCGATTTTTATAATCTACAAAATCACGTCTGTGACTTGTAAAACGGTGTAGAGGAGGTGATAGTGGAAATACTCTACTAATCTATCGTCATTCATCTATCAATGATTATAGAGGGGAAAAATCTGATGTTTCTGAACTTAGATTATGCTCTTTTGGGGGGATCAACCGGGCATTGCAAATTTCCTGTTGCACTCGTTATGACTCTCTCAACAAAGGACACAATGATAGATTTGATGCAATTAGACACGTTTTTTATTGTTTTAAAATATAAATTGTAATATTAGTTAATGTGGCTGTCATTGGCAGCGAGCACGCGCTTCAGGCGAGACCTGTAGACCAAGTACACGTTGCGGAGGAAATCCGTTCTCATGTTGGCCCATACACGATTGACGGAGGACTTTGACTCGTCAACATTGCTGTGGTGAACCTTACAGCCCTTGCTCTCGACATGCGCACATAAGCCGTCGTCAAGGAGATTGAGGTAGGGATACTTTCGCGGTCAAAGGTTATTAGACCAGAAGTTCATGTTCGACCCCAATTACTCTTGCACTGTCTTGACCATGTGGGCCAGCCAAAACCAGGACAGGGCCCTGTATTCTGCCACATTGAGCCCCTAACCAGCCGCGGATTACATCAGAGGCGTCTTATTGCCACTCGAAGCCACGATAGCGAGTATCATCCCGGAGGCATCGTAGACATCCTGACTCTTGAGGTCGTTGAGATGGCAACCATAGCGCTCTCAACGTTGTTATCGCCTACGGTTGGTCAGCAGACGCCTTTCCATGGACCGCAGGATTTGACGCTATCCTCCTAGACGTCCCTGGACACCGTGGTCACCAAAGCGTTCTTCTTCTTCGCGAGCCTTGTCATCTTGAGCTTCAGAACAGTTTTGAAGGCCTTTCGAAACTGACGTCTGCCTGAATGTGGTCGATGTTGGAGATCTTCGCCGTTCTTACATCTCTCCGCCATTCTTTGGATGGTCATCCGCACCCAGAGATCCCGATTTTCTTCACTTCAACCTCTACACACCTGGGCAGAATAGAAAAGTCTTTTTAATTACACGTGCTAGAAAACTAGAACTTTGACTTTGTGTGACGGAAGTTTTCCTATCACACACGTGAACCTGTTAAAAGATAAAAAAAGCCCGGAGTGTAACAGAACTGTTGTAAAACGCTTATACGAGTACCTCAATATGTAGTAAAATAAGAGGCCTTTCATGTTTTCAAAGACGCCTTGATCGAAAGAGGCCTTTCAGGTTTTCAAAGAAGCCTTAATCGAAAGAGGCCTTTCAGGTGTGTCATAATTTTAGAAGAAATGTGTCTGAAGTAATGTCTAAAGACCAATTAAGGAAAAACACCCGTTGTAGGTCTACCTCTGGTTGAAAGGAGAAATGCCAAAATGCAGAGCTAATGAGACGCATTGTAGCGACACAACAGCCACAGCTAGGCTGTTTTGACCATTACCTAACATACTCACGGTCGTCTAAACCAGTTTCTTGAGAACTTCATGCTGGTAGATACCATGTACGAGCTGTAATTACCAAACCTCTCTTCTCTGGAATCAATATTTAAAAGGGGAAAATGGTCTAATGAAATCAGAACTGGACAATGGAAGACTGCGAGAAGCCCCTTAGTTTTATTAATCCCTGGTCACGTTTAATTCTATCCTCAGGATGTCTTTCCCTATGAAGTTAACTTAGAGAATCTTTTAATCACAACTGTCTGACCTTCACCTTTAACCATCTTTTAGGCAGACATATTTTGGTATTCAGTGAGGAAAAATCATTTATTAAGTTTTCACCCATCTTAAAAAATACCGTTATACAATTATAGAGTTAGTGATGATGATAATTTCCTCCCAGGTATTAGATAATTAAGTTAAGTTACAAAATGATAAAAAAACCTTTTAAATCACTTTTATGATCTTGGATTTGATCGATTGTAGTGAGTGAATCCATGAGTAACGCTGCAGCTTTGTCATTCTTATCATTAATTTAGGGATAGAAATAATCGAAAGCAGCTTTGTCTTTATACCAGCCTAGTCTACGAAGCTCGTAGCCTAGGTACTTATAGGCCTTTGCCTAACACAAGGCTTACAATTCGCCATACCTTAGTATGCACACTCTGGGCTATTAATTTCGTATTATTATTGTTAATTTGATGCGCCTTATGTTAAATATTCATTATTAGGGAAGGGTCCAAGGAGCACATTCCACCGTTATGATTTTGGACTTTTAAAAAGACAAAATTGTTAAGTTAACAACAGAAGGTTTGTGTCGTTATATTTTCACTTGCTTTCATTTTACCTTTTTCTTAAGCTGGGGGATATTTTATTCGGAAGTTTATAATTATTGGGAGATAAATGTAATATTTACGATATAATAAACATAGTTATTTTGTTCCTTATTTACATCTTAAAGGAAATATTATTTTTAGAGAAGTGAAAATATAATATTCATCATATACGGAAATATATCACGATGATAATTTTCCCTTTCCTGACATCAACAGTCAAAGCTCTCTTTGGTCACCTGCAGCGAGGCACCAGATCAAAGAAACTGCATGAGGTATACTCATATTTGATATATGACTACATATATATTGCAATGTTAAAATTCTAATGATGAGGTAGAGGTGGCAATATTTCAGCTAGCTAAACTCTATATCAAACCGTCGGAAGAAGCTCCTCTAACAATCCTGAGAGAGTAATTCATAATCCAGCTTTTCTAGCGTAAACAAAAGTTTAAGTATCAACTAGCTTCATTGCGTCAGCCCTCTCCGGTATCAGGGGCAGTGAATAAGCATTTCATACACTAAATCTAATCACTGCCCCTTCACCTCTTTCTTACTCATGCACCCCTAAATAACAAATAGAATTAAGGACTGGCTACCTCACCAGCTACACAACACAAAACTCAGTAATTAATATGGACAAATATATATATATATATATATATATATATATATATATATATATATATATATATATATATATATATATATTCGCAGAAAAGAAAAGTACCTACTCCACTATCCTATAGCACGATAGGGTCAAACGCAATATCCTATGCTCAAATAATCACTAACTAATCACTGCTACTCTGCTTAAGAGAAGATTAAGCGTAATTAATTATAAACGAATAAATAATTACTCGGAATTTTTCCAATTGCATCGTCTAATAATGTGACCAGAAGTCACAGAATTTCGGGCAAATATACATTTTTGTCCAAAACTAGAAAATAAATGACCAAAATCTACATTTTGAAAAAATTACTCGTTTAATTTCCATCAAAAGTGTACACAATATTCATTGAAATTTGACTGCGAATTTGTTAAAGATTCACTTTATAAAACAGTAAATAAAATATGTTATGAGGAAAGTATTGTAGATATAAAGAAGAGATGCGTCCATAATTAAAGAACGATAACTTCTAAATTCCAATTTACAGGTAAAATTTCGAAACGTATGCATGGCAACACTGTCCCACGGGTATTTTACAAAGCTACTGATCTTATACTCTTTGATCAGGATGGAGAGACAGGTTAAAGTAGACAAATGCATCTGAAAGCATGTTATTCATTGTAATCGGTCAGAAATTTGTGAGATGACGCATAATAAAGCTCCATAATGATACCTGGTCCCGATAGACTACGAGGAAAACGGATGTCAATCAATTCCCCGAGAACAAGCACCTGAATGTGTCTTGCCAGACTGTCACATGAGATAAGTGTCACGCATAACCCTGTTAAGAACAGAGTCATAAGGAAAAACAATGAAGTCGTTAGATTTGCCTACGATACTGAGCGTGTTTTGCGTAGTGCTGGAAAATTTGAAAAGTGTTCATCAGCGAAGAAAGCGAAATAATTCTCGAAACGGATGGGAAGCAGCATTGAAGGTGCAGTAAAAATTAATACGGCAAAATATGGAGGCGGGGAAGTTATGGAGCGGGGCATGGTTCCAAGAAATGGAGTATGGCCACTTGTCCTGCGGACTACAAGAATCTGTTTTCGTAACATGTGATCCTCTCTCCCGGACATGGGGAGTACTTGGGGTTTTTTCTTTGCAGGAAAATAGTTCCTGGCACATATCAATGAGAGTGAAGCAGCTCTTGGATGCCCAAGATCTCGACGCGATTACCTATCTTGCACGGATCACTTGCCTATGGAAGACACGGTGAGAAATTGATAGCTTGGAAACAGAAGAATGTTAATCATATCTGGTAAAGTTTGGAAGAAGAATGTAATAAAATTACGACCAAACAATCCTCGCCATTCAGAACAATGGCTGTATATTTCTTTTTGACATTTTCTTCAGTTATCTATCCGATAAATATGGTAATTTGTGGTTATCTTTGCACATATACTTAACGTACTCAAGTTTTGGATGGATCGTTTCTTCAAAAACATTCCTTTCTTAAGGATCTTTTAATCCTCTGTTCTATGAAATGAAACTTGAACTGTCTCAGAGGTGAATTTAAATGTCTTTTTTGTGCTATTTTCATGGAAATTAAACGAGTATTTAGCAAAGTTTTTTTTATTTCGGTATTTTTTTCTCTAGGTTTTGGATAATACTGTATATATATATATATATATATATATATATATATATATATATATATATATATATATATATATATATATCCTTAACTCTATAACTTGATGAATATTTGAAATTTTTGAAAATGTTTTTTTTTTTTGCTTAGTGGACAAGTAACCTTTCATGTTTTTGAGTTTAGGTTTATTTGAAACTTTTATTCTCAGGGCTGTTTTTTGTATGTTTCGAGCTTTTATCAAAGTTCTTTCTAAGAATTCAGAAAAAATAAATATAATTATCGAAGGATTTGGAATGAAAAAACATACAAATGGTGAAGTTCAAAAAGTGTATTAAAATCAGGGCTTTGGCGCTTTTTTACTATCATTTCGTATATAAAACAAATTTAGATGAGAAAATTTATTTGACGAAGGTTTTTCTATATTTTAAACCGGGTGAAATAACAAAAAAAAGTGTTGGGAAAATTCTCGACTATATATAAATCTTCAAGGGATAAAGACAATATAATAAAAGGTGAAATAACTTTAAAAAAAGGTTTCAGGGTATCTATGTTGAAAAAGGTGTTTAGGGTGTTAAAATAAAGAGTCTATAAAGGGGATTAAAAAAAGTGGTTTAGAATAGCAAATAGGCCGTAGACCACACGCCGAAGGAGTGCCTGTGGAACCAAGTTCTTTCTGTAAGAAAGAATACGAAGTATGGCTTGTATATATATATATATATATATATATATATATATATATATATATATATATATATATATATATATATACATGTATATCATCCTGACGAGCCGGATGGTTGCGGGTACTGCAGAAGAGGTGACTGGTTGAATTAAATGACGAGAATGGAGGAAAACGATAGTTTATTTGCCTCTCGACGTCCAGATTGTGAATTAATTAACAAAATAAACAGAGTCCGAATTCAAGTGGTTTTCTTGGACAAAAGACTGATGGTCAGAGAGCGGATGACATTGAAGTTCATGTTTTGTATTAGCAATGAACAAGCAAAGTTTGTCTTTTTCTTTTCCGGAATGAATATGAACAGATTTGCAATATTTACGCGCTTTTTAACATTGTTAATATAAACGGTTCGGAAAATGATATTTTTATCCTATATAAATAAATAGCTGTGCAATCCTTAATGGTTACAACATAAATTCTCTGTTCTATTTTCGACATCTAATTTTTCTTCTCGTAATAATTTCCTATTGAAATTGTTAAACTAATTATAATTATTTTTACCACCGTTGGTTCAATTGCTAGTGAAAAGAGGTTTGGTGGACTGATTTTGTTAAACGTGTAGAAGTATAAAATCTGTTCTCGGCGATTTTTAAAGTTTTGTATGAAGAGGAAAAGATAATTTTTTGCAAATAATTTCTAGTATAAATGATTTCCGTCATTAAATTGTAGATGCCACATTCTTATGGTTTGAGGGGAAAAGATTAAAATGTCTTTTTTATGCCTTTTGAATAAGGGAAGGATCGGTGAATATAAGCAGCTGATTCTTTCTTTGCTAAATATCTCGAAGACGGCTTTGTTTTGAGAAGTCCTGAAGACCTGGAATTGGAGGAAGGAAACCCCAGAGTGGCTCTCCACTTCACGAGGAAATTCAATAGAAGGAAGGATGTCCTAGCTACTATTAAGGACTGCTATCTGGTTTAGTCCCTCCGGCATAATAAAAAAAGCCCCTCTACAATTCGTAGACAAGTCAATTTGGGGTCAAAATTATCAGGTAGAAAATTCCTTTCAAAAAGTTCCATGAAATAGTTGCCAAGAGTAACTTTGTTATTACTGAAAAATTTATTATTATACGACTGTCATTTCCAACGAGTGCTACTTCTCCCCTTTCTCTCCCTGTCCTCCTCTTCTTCCCCTAAACCTCCACCTCGTTCTTCAGGGCAGACGGAGAAGTGAGAGAATCCGGTCTCTCTCACCCACCTCCCTCTCCCCTCGCTTCGAAAGGAGTGAAGGGGGAAGGGAGGAGGAGGTGGTGGGGGATCTCGGACGCTCAAGCCTTTTTCTCTCTTACACATTTTCTTCTTATCTTATCAAACAGACTCAAAGTAGTGTAATAGGAGCATCTTTTGGAATATTAGTCAGTGGCCAGACTCATTAAGAAACTTCTTAACACGTTTAAGTCTCGTTTAACGCCGCTTCTAAGAAAATGGAAACAATATAAAGGCTTAGGAGAGATTTTTGTTCTCGGTCAATGTTGATCATCTTCTCAAACAGATCGTTTGACCTTATTTAACCTTTTAAAGTCGAAAAGAATAGGGACTATTCCCCGAAAGCTTCAACCAAGAATATTCTCAATATCACTCCTTTCCTCCTTAGTCAGCTCCTTTTCTCTCTTTTACAGGGCATTCTAACCCTTCTCACTACTTGACACTCCCTTAAACAGCCATTAAACAGCCATTGCAACTTCACACAAACTTGTATTACACCCCTAAGTTTATCACTCACTCCATACATTCTTATCACACATTCTACAATTGCTTATACAGGTCTAGGAACTCTATCATACACTTTAAATCTCTTTTCCCATCATTCACACATCGATTACTCGCTCTAGATCCTCCATGTTCATCACTTATCATTCCCTCACACATCATTATTTTTTAGCTCAATCCAACTTTACCTCCACATTCAATAGACTTATCCCTTTACTCTTACTCTTATATAATTGCAACTATTACTTCATTTTTCCAGTTCTCTGCTACACTCTCACTTTCAAACACGGTCAACACAGGCAGACCAATCCTCAACATAGTCACCACCACATTTTCAGCATCTCAGTGACCATATCATCTCCTTCCGCTGGCTATCAATTTTCAGAGCTCTCACAGCACTCACACCCTCTTTCACACTCCTATACACCACCCGATTTACGCCCACGAAACATCTACACTTATATTATCTGGCATTCCCACATTTTATCATTCATCACTGTATTCTCGCCATCTTCTTTTAATTTCTTCATTGTTCATAAGTACCATACTATTCTAGTCCCTATGGTCACACATTTATTAGTTCATCAACCTTCTTTCTTCTTCTCATCTCCTCATTCTTCTTTTACCCAAACGCTTCATTTAGTTCCTTCTTACTCTTTTGAATCACTTGGTACTATTTCCTTATCATCTCCTTGTACGCATTCGACCACCACTCCCTGTCGTTCTCATTCTCACTATTAAGCATTTGCATGTACGCCTGCCTTTTGCTTTCCACTATCATTCACCCATTTGCTTTCTTTTTTACCACACTCACACACACATCATTTTCACCCTCCTTCCTACCTCCTTTGTTTCACCTCTCACGCAAAGATAGAATGACAGAGATGCCGAAGTGAAGAATAAAGGAGAGAAATGTAATGGCAGACAAATAAAATCTATGCATTTCTTTGACTACAGCGGGAAGCGGAGGAAGTGTAGAAGTGTAAGTTGGATGCAAATTTCTACCATTTTGTAGGGGTTCGAACTAGGTACCCTTTTTTATCTGCCTCTACAAAGGCACCTTTTAGCCACCGAATCAATCTCAATCTATTCAATCAATCTATTCAATTTCACCTGAATGCTTTAGAGATTACTCATGAAGGCAAACGTTCATTTCTATTCACGATATTCGTCGTTAATATTCACGAAATTCTTCATCGTTAATATTCACGAAATTCTTCATCGTTAATATTCACGAAATTCTTCATCGTTAATATTCACCAAATTCTTCATCGTTAATATTCACGAAATTCTTCATCGTTAATATTCACGAACTTCTTCATCGTTAATATTCACGAAATTCTTCATCGTTAATATTCATGAAATTCTTCATCGTTAATATTCACGAAATTCTTCATCGTTAATACTCACGAAATTCTTCATCGTTAATATTCACGAAATTCTTCATCGTTAATATTCACGAGATTCTTCATCGTTAATATTCACGAAATTCTTCATCGTTAATATTCACGAAATTCTTCATCGTTAATATTCACGAAATTCTTCATCTTCAGCAGAAATTGTAATTAAAATAAGTCATTATTCCGCAATGGCCAAATTTATGGCTCGAATTTGTTTCTTTTTATGCCTCGTCTCAATTAATTCCTGTACATTTATTTATTTATTCACTTTCTTTAATTGCAATGAATCTATGTCAAGCAGATTCCGTCTTTGTTTTTACATTTCAAGTACAATTATCGGTTTTTCTCTCATTTATTTCATTCGGTTAATTTTGCCACTTTTTCTCTGTCGCAGAACTGATCGAAGGACATCCCAAGAGGCAAGACTGTATCTTTTTAAGCTCTAGCTACTCTATAGGGGAAGGACATACAGTTGTAGAGTGGTTAATAGTCATTTCCGGGTGGATATGCCCCCTCCCCCCACTGGATGCAATCCTCCAGTGGGACAATCCTACTTAGATGTTATCCACGTCAGGTTAAGTTTCATTCGAACTTCCACTTCACAACTGTTGCGTGGACCGCTAGTACAGGATGGTGGTACAAAATTCCCCCAGCATGCAGCGGCCACACTTAATATTACCAGGGACCTGCAGCTCAGGCTGTAGGATCAAAGGCTTTCTTCTCCCTTAATCTCCCTTTAGCGATCGGAGGGAGAAGAGATGCCACCTGCTCCCGGCGACCGAGGCAACCTCAAAAATGCGGAGGAGGAAAAATATGAAATAAATTCGCTCATTTCAAAGTGTCGAGGGAGAAATTTCCTCATTCCAGATCCTCGAACTCTTAGATTGGCAACTCTCGTGAAGTCAGAAAACTCTATAATCAGAGATCTCTTCAACACTAACTGAAATTAATACCTAATTAATATTGAGGCCCGCACACACAGGTACAGAGGGCTGCTGCAGCAATAACTGTATTGCTATTGTCGATTATTGTGTGCGTATTATAATTTGTTTACAAAGAAACAGTATCATCACTATGAATTACATTTTATGCAGTAGTTCAGTGCGAATTTTCGGTTCCGAACTTAAGAACAGGTGACTTATTTATGTAAAATAGGGAACAAAACAATTCCAATTCAAAAAGCGTATCTTTATTTATAACCTCAATTTATGTAAAGTGCCATTGAATAGCAATTTATTTCCTTAGGTCAGAAATCATCGCTCGCGGCAAGAGGAGAGAAGAAGATTTATTAATGCACATGTAGGATTTAGCCCCGAGCGATAACACGTACCTTCCCTTAGTTCCCTTTGCATAAAGTCTATTACCCCATTATCAATAATTCCAAAGGCATTTAATTAATACAGTTGGTGAAAATCAATAATTATCGAGGCCAGTTTTAATTGAAACAGGTGGGAAATATTTGCCCGAAGCTGTATTCAAACATGGCCTATTGTGTTAGGCCCGGGGTATAACTAAGAACTGTATAAATTTAGAGCTGCTCATGAAAATACTGAATGTCAGAGGTAAGTATGAAAATTCTAATATATATACAAAATATTTCGTTCGCAGAAAAAAAATTAGATTAAGTAAATATTAAATATATAGTTCAAAGAAAATATTAAGATTTTGTTCAGTACGAGAAACATACTATAGTATTCAATGTAATGTTTGAAATAACTTTATATGTTGTCAATTATACTGCATTGTTGTCATGATGGTGCTTATGCTTATATTATTAATACCAATTTGAGGAATTTCTCGACTTATCTAAAAATTACCTATAAATTATTTCCCATATTTCTTCTTTTCAAATAAAGGTCTATTTCGGAACGGACCCGGCAGCGAAATAGGCGTTTGAGGTTATCGCGCGGTTAAGGTTAGGCTAAGATTCGGCTATGGCGTTTGATCCTCGTAGTGTGAGTACAACCCAAGCTAACCTAACCTGTTAGGTTAGGTTAGGTTAGGTTTTGAAGCACGGAATGGCGCAAACTTTTCGTGGATAGTTTTTCCAATCAGTCATGGTTTCTATTGACATTTGTAGCGATTTAACACAAATAACATTCGTTGTCAATCCTTTGCACATTGCGTAAAGGAAATAAACGATTGTCTCAAAAATAATTATTCTAACCGAGTGTCTTCCAGCAATCCAACACTGAAATTGCATTCACACTTATTACAGCGACTCCACCAACGCGAAGATACTAATGAAAGTTTCATAATATGTCCATTTTTGCCAAGTCGCTGCCTTAACCTAACCTTAGCCCAACCTAAACCTCGCAATAGCCTCGAACGCTTAATTCGCTGCTTAATTCCCTGTTCCGAAAAAGACCCCCAATTATACAGTGTCTACAAATACCCTCAATTATACAGTGTCTACAAATACCCCCAATATAAATCAACCCAACTTATGTTTCTCAGCGCAGACGCGTAGCTATTATCAAGGAATCAATTTCAATTAGGTCGAATGATCTTCACTCAATCTATCGCTTATCGATTGCTTCTGGGTCTAGATTTTATGATTATCTATTGCGGAATGTTCCTCTAAATTTAATGAGGCCTACTCACATAAGGTACGAAGCCTGTTTGAACTGTGTAACCCGGAGAAAGCAATATTCAATCATTCCTTCAGAGTTTTAACTAAACATGAAACCATTTTCTCATCATTCGGACTAGATTTTCGTCTTCCCCATTTTACTATTTCATATCTTTCACTACTTCTTTAGTTTCGAGGGGTTTCGTCATCTTTTGTCTTCCCATAAAATTGCGCCAAACCATAATTATTTCTCTTTTAAACTACAAAATGTGCAATTTAGCATTTAAAAACCTTTATAATTTTAAGCCCTTTAAAATATTTGTTGTGCTCTTATCTAAATCTAATTTTCCATCTTAACAAAACTGACCTCGGGCAAAGCTCGATGTGTATTTGTTTAGTTAGGGAGTTGCATCTCATCATAGTTTATCATATTATTATTTTAGATTTTACCAAATTTAGAAAGAAAACTACTTCTGTCTTATTTAATTGAGGACAAAATAAAAGAAAATCCTTAGAAAATTAGAAACTTGGACACCGTCCTGAGGATGACAATAAACATAGTTTGTTGTGGATCTTCCCGTGGGATTCCTTATGGCTCTCTTAATTCAAATAAAAATGGCCAACTAATGACGCCTCTTTCTGCTGCAGAGAAGATCCCCTTCCTTTTCACAGAGCAAGTTTCCAATCCCTGTTTTATTTCTTTGACCCCAAATGAGTTTGTTGTGAATAATTGGATTTGGTTTGTTAAAAAATATTACAAACTTTCCTGATCCCCAAATATATTCATGGCCATTTTGGATGGCAAAAGTTTCTTCACTAATTTTCCTCTTTCTGAGATTATTCAAATTTGCTTTATTTCTCTCTTCGTTAATTCTCCTTTAAATTGCCGTTTTTACTTCATTCTTTTTGTTTGATGGTGTTTTTTTGCGAGCAAATTGAAGGTCTGTAAGTGAGGCTTCTTTATTTTCCTGAGGTGGCAAATAGTTTTATGTGTTATTATTAAACTCTTTTGGCTTGAGGATTGTTCCATTAGTTTTCTTCCAGCCTTTTGTAGTCGCTATTAGGATGAGACCGTTTTATTATTTCCACATAACACACATAGTATGTTCTTCCTGAACTCTTTAAATTTAAAAGATTCTAATATTAATTAACTTGTAAGGTCGAATCAAAGGACACCATTGCCTTTCTTGACATTAAAATAACCCGAGAAAATCATCATTTCACGTCAAATGTTCTCACAAAATCCACCTTTTAATCTCGTTTCTTTGGCCTTTTATGCCAATTTGCAATGAATGCAATCCATTCCTGAGCATAGGATTTATGTTCTACGTTTGCATCGGTCAATTGGAATTTTGAATTCTTCACTAAGTATTCTGGCTCTAAAGTTACTCAAAATCGCTTCTTAAGAGATTAGCATCTTTCTCAATTAAAAAATACTCTACTTTCGCTTGATTACAAACCGCCGATAAATTAAAGTTTATTTTCCTCTTTCAATTCCTCGGTTCTGAATCAGGAAAATATAAAAAAAATGAATTATTTAAACTGTTGACATAATTTAAAGATCATAAAAAGAGTCAAGATTTGTGCTTAACGCTGCTAATCCACATTTAAAATGACTATTGTTTTCTTCCTAACTTGAATTGTTATTACAAATGGTGGAATTAGTTTAATAAACATTTCAAGAAGTTAGATACGAATGACTCTTCAAGTCAACAAGGCAACGGCCACCCCTTAGTAGGATTTATTGATCCATTAACCTTGATTCCAAACTATTCGTTTTTGACCAAGGGTAATTACCAATTAATGCAAAATAAGTACAGTCCAGAAATTACCCTGATCTGACCAACAGATTAATCCTTGTACAAAAATTAGAAAATATTTACATTCTCAAAATGTTTCGCGATTCAAGAAGTTGAGACCAAAGGAACAGTTTATAGCCTCAACAGACGAATAGTTTTGTTAAATGGGAATATTTAATTTTACATTTCTGGGAATACAACATACAAAGGAATATAATTTAGCAGATTTTAATGCAAATGCGTAAAATCTCACTTTAATGTGTTTTAAATTTCATGTTTAAAAATCAATTTCATGCGATACAACTTAATATTTTTCAGTCGCGACGCGTGATAATACAATAATTGTGGTTGTCAGGAACTAGTCTCACACCACCAGGTTCTTTGAGAAGCCAACAACGACCAGAAGACTGCCTGGCATCTTCCAGAATATTCACCTGACCAGCACTTGCTACACGGTAGAAACACAAAGTAGAGACGGCTTTTACAAAGAATTTTAAATATGTTCACACACCATTAATTAATTACTTTCTTTCACGCTCTGTTAAGAATTTATTGAATTTTGTGAATCAAATTGTAAATTCATAAAAGTCAACAGCCTTTTTCAAATATGACTACAAAATGTTAAGTAATCGAGTACCTGTATAGAAGCAGGAAGACAGCGGATTTTAAATCCAAAATCTTGAACCCCCCTTTGAGCAGATCTTAAGGTTTTACATCTTTAAAACGGGTTAAAGAGACAGGCAGTGATCTTTCAGGGGTGAGAATCATCCCGTTCCCATCAGAAATGACCCAAACCTTCATCAAGACGAAGAAGAACAGAATCTGGAGAAATCCGGGGGAGAGTGCAGGATAACTTGCTTTATAGACCAAAGTGAGCCATGTCACATGCAATAAATTATGAAAGATTATTTGAAACTTTGTCTATTAAAGATAGATAAAGTAAACCTGTATTTTAACCCTATCAGAAAGAGAAAAGTCGAAAGAGCAAAGCTGCCCATCTAAAAGCTCCTTGATGTCACGAAGCCTCCAGTTCTGTGGATGGATGAGAAGTTGCTCACTGTCAAGGCCTCCCACAACACAGAATGATCGTGTTTAGTAGCAAAGTAAAACTAATCTTCCGGTTGAGAGCCGGTTTCGGTGATGGTCTTGGTGGTCAAAACAGCAACGGGACAAAAAATACCTTTCATCTTCACTTAAAGAGGTGCTAAAATAATCGTGTTATTTTGGACATGTTAGAGAAGAAAGTGATTCCCTGGTGTATGCGACCATAGGAAATGCAGATGTTACTCTTCAAAAGGAAAGAGCAATCTCATAAACAACAAAAAACAAACAAACATGTGAACGCTGGTGCGGGCAAATTTAAAGAGGTTTTGGCCAAGGAAATTTGGACTCTCATTTGAACCTCAAGGACTTTCAAGGTTGATAAATGATTGGGAAGAGGGTCTCTACCAAATCTCATCAAAGTGTGGAAGGTTTTAAGTGTAAAATGAATAAATACTAGAAGGAAATATAAGACCTCATCGTTGAGGTCATACCTAGACTCCGTCATTTCATTGACGCTAAAGTCGCTCACGTTGTATATTGTTACATCATCTCGTCGAATATAATTTTTCTTTTGTTTGCGTCTAAGCACTAAATAATATTGGATTGTATTCTAAAAATAATTAAATAATTATCACTTCGTGTTTCCACCTTCTGCAATGTTAAATGAACTATAAAATGTTTGAAACAAAATGGTACCAAATATTGTGATTCTTTTTTGTTCATCTAATTTGGAACAACAAAATGATTCTTGATGAACACTATTTGGAGCAACTTAAATAAAAAAAGTGAAGACCAAGGAGTGCACCTCCATCGAAATAGTTTTACAACGGTTTCTTGAGGAAAGTAGAGACGTTTAAAAGATCACCACGGCCACACTTGTAACGGTCGCCACCTTCACACTCAGCTTGGTAAGATCTTAAACTCCGCCACATCAGCTATTTATAGGAGCTAAACTTATTGATTCAGCAAATATTAAGACAAACAACATAAATTTAATATTAAATTAGGGTTTTACTCTTAAAATCTCACCTAATTAATAAATTAATGAATTAATAGTGAGCAGCAGTTGTCCGGAGAAAGGATGGAGAGCACCTTGCTTATTTCCTGTCTCTCTACAAAAGCCCCTTTTGTATATTTGAGTTTAAAAAGTCCGTCTACATCCTTGGATGCTCTTTATATGCGATTTATGGTTTCCTAAATATCTTCATCAATTCTACAGCTACAGAAGATCTTCAATTAAAACTGGTTTAATAATATTTTGTAGGTTCAAGAATCCATCAATTGAAGATGTGTATCCAAAACACTTCTGCCATAACCTAATCACTCTGTCCTTCTACCTCAAATAAGGAATTTCCTATTAATACTAAATAGGTTAACTAGTTTCAGCCCCCCCTTTATTCTCATCGCCTGTATACACCCATTAAATGGTAAAAACCGGGTTAAAACTTTCTAAAAATTAATTTAAGGCGATGACTAAATTTTAGAAACCTATGCTTCCCTCAATTACCTCTTGGCTGTCGATCCTTACTACGAAAAAGAGGTGGAGGTTTAGGACGAAGCAAAGCTGTGTGAAAGATGAATGGTCGATATGGAATATTCCTTGAGTTATGAACGGAGGAGACATGTAACTGTACCAAATCAGTCTCTTCTTATGGCTACTTAGACGTTATTTTCACACCCATGCAAAGAAACTTGAAAGGAGAAAACATATTCCATCAGCTTTTCGCCGGAGTAAAAATTCCCTACCCTGGTTATACCAGCCAATTATCTGTTTTCATAAAGAAATCTTATTAATAAAAATAAAAAATATGTCAAATAAAGTTTTTCACTTAACCTAACCTAATGATGAGCCGGAGAGCAGAGAAAACAGTTGTGCAGAAAATTGAATTTCTTCGAGTAAATCTGATCCATTTTGGTGAAATCCAACAATTAATTCTTACCCAGGGATTCATTTCCTCCAACTAAATTGTTCGCTAAATGTTTATTTTTTTATTTTTTTGTGCATTCGCTACCACTCATCAACCCCCCCCCCCCTTAATATATTTAAATATTCGTTTTCGAAACACCCACAGATTCAAAAGAGAAATAAGAACATAGGGCCGCTCGAATTTCATTAAATTGGGTAGAGAAATAAAAGCAGATGCTAGGAATCACCTACTCTTTCCCATTAGTCAAAAGAAATCGGGGGAAGAAAATCAATTGTCACATAGCAACTTCCCGAGGCTGAAAAATGTTGCCCGAAATAGGATTTATTTTATATTCTGTCATTTTTTCTAGCGATATGTTTCGCCCATGTTGCTCTCTGAACTTTTATTCTGTTTACAATATCTGTGCCTCGGATTTATCTCTTTATTCATGTGTTTATTTAATGGTCTTTTAAGATTGTTTCTAAAATGTATGAGTTCGTGTTTCTTTGAGTTGCCTTCATTTTATGAGGGCAAAAATCAAAGAGTGCGTCTTCGTTACGCTCCCGAAAATGTCGTTTGGACAGAAGAACTTTGGGCGCAGGTTCATTTGAGCGATGGATCGAAGTTTAATGTAATTGGTTCCGATGGAGGAATGTAGTCCGACGAAGATGTGGCGAAAGGTTATTTCAAGCGTATGTGAAGAAGACAGTGAACTATGGAGGAGGCAGTGTAATGGTCTGGAGAGTGATCTCTGCTGCTGGTCCTGGTCCACTTATTCGCCCTCAAGGGACTGTCCATACTGAAATCATTCTTAGCCAGCATGCACTTCCACATCGCTGATCCTTGTCAGTTCAACCTCCTCTCTTCGTGCAGGACAACGCTCCCTGCCACACTGCGAAAAGGGTCAAAGATTTCTTGAGTGATAAAGAGGTTGATCTCATGGACTGGCCACCTCAATGTCCCCACCTCAACCCTAGAGAAAACGTTTAGAGGATTATTGGAGATGGGGCGCGAAGGAGAAACCCAAAGAACCAAGATGAACTCTGGGAATTATTGAACAACGAATGGAAAAAAATTACCACATCATTTTGCACGAAATTAATTCATTCCTGTGGTAACAGATGTCGGGAGGTCATTGCTAGTAAAGGGATGTTCACAAAATATTTATAGTAAGGGTTTCTTTTTTGTTCTTGTTCCATTTTACATTGTTTTTCTAAGTGACTCTTAACTTTTGGCCGCTGCAATTCGGAAGATAGTTTGTTTATTTCCTCTTAACTTACGAAATATTTAATCCATTCACTTGAAATTTTCACGAAAGAGAGATATATATCTAAATGTGTGTATAATATAGAGTCTCAATAATTTGTTAAGCTCCTATAATAAATATTTAAATACACTTGTTCTTACTGACCCTTATATTATGCTACGTGTATATATATATATATATATATATATATATATATATATATATCCTGTCTGCTTTTCTCACTCCTTGTTTCTGATATTCATGATTTTGATTAAATGATTATTTCAAGAAAGATTCCAAGGAAAATTTCGTGACCTCTCTCTACTTCTAGTATCGTTAATTGGTGAAAGGCTCAAAGGTTGTGAAGGCTTTGATTGGTAAGGAAGTAGAATCATCTTGCATAGAAGATTTGAAGCACTGAGAGGCCATAATCGGAGCTATTAACAACGTGATTCATCTGAGTCTTTTGAGCTGTCCAATAAGTAGCAGTTAAGAATCGGATAATAAATATTTGTCTGCTAAGACGACATTAATCCAATTAAAAAAAGAAAGAAAAACAAAAATTAATCTCATTTCTGACATATCTAAGCCTTCCTTTTTCCTCGAAAATCTCTTCAGAAAACGCATTATTTAATTAAAATTTCTCAAAATTGACACGAAAAATATGAGTAGAGCCAAAAGAAATGATAATCTGCTTTCCACATCTTCCAAGATTATGTCAATTATCTCAAGAGGTGAATGTGAAGATGACAGGTGAAAGTGAAGATAACAGCTTCTTGTCTCAGAAAAAGAGTTCAATGCCACATTGCTCTTAGGAGGAGAGAATTGAAGGAGCTCAATTCTACCTCAAAACCTCCTTGGGATTATTACACTTAGAAAACGTATGAATAAATGGGATAAGTGTATATAAAAGGCTAAACAAAAAGAGAAGATGAATAACGTTGATTATTTTTAATAAAAATCTGCTCATAATAAGGACCGGACATATTTAGAGAATGTAAAAAAAGGATTTGAGATGTTATTGTAGGCTTTAAATAGGCTTTTAGAGCCATCTCGACGATGTCCCAGCTTCCTAAGTCTCTAGTTCCCAGTCCTTGGTCTTTTTACTTCAGTTTGTCCAACTTCTTTCATTCAAAGTTTTAATCATTTAATATATTTTTTAATAAAAGTTTTCTATATATTTGATGTTTGTAAATATATAGCCAAGGACACAGAGCTTGTGACAAGGACAAACAGAGCAATGGAAAACGGAATCAGAAAATCAAGATAGGTCGGGATTTTAGAAGACTACATGATTAAGGTCTGTGGAGTCTATTAAAAGTTTCTTAATATCTCATTAACTTTTACCTTCAAACTCTGATCTAACTTTCAATCTTTTGTAGAAGCTAGGATGTGTCGGATGTCTACAGCGGGAACCGAATAGCTGAGATTAAGTGACATCAAAGCATCACGACTCTTTTTTCACCGATGCCGAGAGGATATAATAAAACGCCAGCTTCATTCCCGTGGCTTAATTATAATAAAAATGGAAATTAAAAATAAATATATATAAATATTTAGATATTTTATTTAGAAGCTATTTTTACAAAGTATACTCAAACATTTTCCACGACTGTTATTATGATATGAATTATTTTTCTATTTTTATTTCATAAAATGTTTAATGTCAACATCTTATTCTCACCTTTAGAAAATATTTTATAACAGCCCCAAATAAATTACCAATTTACAAAAATTGCCATTATTTATTTGTAAAGAAACTTTCCTGCAAATATAATTTGATCATATTCGGATTTTGAGAGACTAAAGAATGTTTATTGGAAATTAAATGACCATTTTTGTATTATAATCTTGAAAATATACCACATCAATTGTAACTTAGGAGTTTCTCAAATTAACATTGACATGAACATTATAAAAATCTTTATGAATGCTATAAATCCAAAATAAGTTGAGTTGTTTTATTTTTTAGGATCAGAATAAAATCAACACTCGAGGGACTTATTTAGGTATTTATTTATTCCGTTGCCACAATCACACGCACGATTGTACACAAAATTAAGAACCATTACAGGATCTAGCAAATTTATTTATTAATGGTTCCATTTTTTTCCTTTCCTTAATATATATGTGTATATATAAATACTGCCGGCCACTAAAGGACTCCTATAGAATATACCAGGCGTTGGCAAACCCTGGCACGCGAGGCATCTATCCTTGGCACGTGGAAAGATTCTTCCTCTCCTTTAAGCAAGGCCATGATCACATTAAATAGTATATATATTAAAATTACATATTTCGTAATAATAAAATTTAATATATTTCTTTTAACGCGATATTTACCGTATCTTTTGGGCATTATAGTCGCTTGGCACTCATGACCAGAAATTCTTTTTCTTTTAAATGAATTGGCCCCCAAGACCAAAATGTTTGTCGACTCCTAAAATAAACGAATAATATATCATATATTAACCAAGTAAAAGAATCCAAAATGAATATATTGCAATAGAAATGTTGCGGGGAATTGTTTGCAAAGACAAATTAATTTAGTCGGCCAAATGCTCAAGAGGTTCTCTGGCAAAACGAAAACGTTATTTATGCCAAATACAATAAATACATTCCATATATATTTCTTTACTTTCTGTATATTGAAAAAAACCTATTTATTATACAAATAAAGTATTATTCAGTTTATATCCAAAAATATATTGTAATAATAGTTATAGATATAAGAAATAAAACTAGATATCTCTTCAGTGATTTTCATTTCTTTCTAATTCCTTCACTACAATATGGAATATATTTTAGACAGAAGAAATGGAGTGTATGAAATGTTCCTATTCGTCTTAAATAGAAATAGGGGTCATAGGTTAACTCTGAGGTCTTAATAACCTCTTCAATGAAGTCAATTTAATCATGTTATAAATGGTTAATAAAGTTTGCAAAGGCCAAGAAAATCGCTTCGTTCGACTCGAGGAAGAAACCCTTTGAGATGGCTCCACAGCGCTGATTCCTGGCAGGCTGAGGTGGGTGGAGCTTTCGCTGTAAAGAAGAAATAACACGGATAAAATTGAGTGTATTGCGGAAGGAACTCAATTCATTCATTACCTAATTAACCACAGCTCAGAGTTTTTTACTAGCATCTCTCTAAGAGAGCATGAACATGAACCGACCTTGGCTGTGAAACCTCTCCTCTCTCTTCCCCCTTTCCTCACAATCTCAGTAAGACGTCAACTGAAAAGAGTGGACGTGTGTGAACTATTTGTCTATGTTGTGTGCTGGTGTAGATCAGTAAGTTGAAGGGAAGAGAAAAGTAGAGGATGTCTGAATAAAATAAAGGAATGTGATGGTTCGGAGGGAAGGAAGGAAGAAATATTCCTTACACAACACTTCAGATCTGAGCCACAAATGGTTTGCTCTTTTTACCTTTTCGGGGCTATGGTAGAGCCGAGTGGAAATACCACTTCCGGAGTTACCACATCAGTTATGGTCAGTCTGTGGTTGGAGGCTCGATTCAGCGTCATATGCTAAAGATCCCCTGGTTCAGATCCCACGTTAAACTGTAGTTGGCCACTGATAAATAAAAAGTATCTTAAATGACAACTTCTACCATTTATTACTATTATTATTACCTTTTGAGTCAAAGTGGGGAACCTATTAATCGTTAGCCACCAGCAGCCATAACCATTATTAAAGGAGTAATAAGTGATTGTCACCAGTCCATTCCGAATGTAATGGAAGTAGAGGGGAATCGGGAATTTCGCGCCCGTCTCCTCAATTTCTAGAGATAATGAAGAAGAGCGGACTTAAAAACCCGCGAGAGATCCTCATTTTAGAAAACTGATGAGATTCGCTCAAAACCTCAAAAGAAAACTTCCATTTAACTTCCATTGCGACCATTTTTCAAGGCAATGGATTCAATTTGCGATGACAACAAGTTATATCGAAATCGATCAATGGAGGAAGACAAATGACCTCATTTGGGATGGAGGACAAAACGAAATTTTCGATCCAATCGAATACAATTTGCATAAATTTAAGTTAAGGTTACAACTTTCAGTTAAGGTCACCACAATAAAGAAATTTGGTTATTTAGTGGTTGGTTATTACAGACAAGGAGAGAAACCCGCTGAACTCAACTGATGTTAGCCGCACAAATTAAGGTTTAATGGTTCAAACTTTTTATAGATATACGAGGGGGAGTCAAAAAGTTCTCAGATAAATGGCATAAAATTTTTATTTGTAATAATACTGTAATCATTTTTCTACATAAGCTCCATTAACATCTATACACTTTCTTAATCTATGAATCCAACGGTAAAGACCATCTTTGTAGAATTCACGGGGTTGTCTCTGGCACCAAGTAATGACCTGCTTTTTTGCTTCATCTAATGATTGAAACCGGGTTCCTTTTAGGTGTCCCTTTAAATTTGGAAACAGAAAAAAGTCAGAGGGTGCTAAATCAGGGCTATAAGGGGGATGAGCAAGAGTTTCCCATCGAAATTCCCGTAGCTGAGATCTCACAGCTTTGGACGAATGTGCAGGGGCATTGTCATGGTGGAACAAGATTTGCTTGCGGAGCTTTCCTCGTCGTTTTTTGGCTATTGAAGTTTTCAGCTTCCTTAAAACTCCTTCGTAATAGCTGGATGTAACAGTTTTTTGTCCTTCTAAGAAGTCTATTAAAATAATTCCCTCCGAATCCCCAAAAACTGTAGCCATTATCTTCTTAACGGACCTCTCTGTCTTGAACTTGATAGGCCCTGCTGCCCCCCTTGGGTGCCACTCTTTTGATTGATTTTTACTTTCAGGATCAAACTGATACACCCAAGTTTCATCTCCCGTTACGAGGCGCTCAAAAAAACTATCCTCGTTTGCTTCAATCTTGGTCAAAATAGCCAAAGAAAGGTTGGCCCTATGATTCAGCTGGTCTTCTCGCAACGCTTTTGGGACCCAACGTGCTGAAAGCTTGCTCAGGCCAAGATTTTCAGTTAGAATTCCAAATGCTGAGCCATGAGAGATTTCACATGCATTGGCAACTTCATCAATAGTAATACGGCGATCTTTATCCACTAGATTCCTCACAAGCTCGACATTTTCTGGGTTAATGGAGGTGGAGGGTCTCCCTTCACGTGGATCATCTTCAACTTCTTCTCTGCCCCCCTTGAAGCGCTTAATCCAGTCGTAAACTACCGCTCTACATGGCGAAGAGTCACCATAAACCTGTTGTAGAGCGTCAATAATCTTAACAGGCTTCCAATCAAGTTTAGTCAGGAATTTAATGTTCGCTCTTATCTCAAAATTTGCCATTTTATGGGTTCAAAAAAGTAACCTTTTTGAAGCACATCTAATACAAAGAGTCTCGACAAATTGAATGACGAATTTTGTAGGAATTGTTCAGAAAACATGAAAGTCGTGTTTGACCCTGTATTTACTTGTACAAAATCGAACATTTCAATAATCTGGCATTTGTCTGAGAACTTTTTGACTCACCTACGTATAAAGACAATTTGGCGGAGAGGGATCAAAAATTCACCTAAACCTAAAATATAGCAATAAATTTTAAAAGTCCGAACACTTTGCCTCTTCACGTCAATAGCAGGTTACGAGAGAAATATTCACTCTCATGTACACAAATCCTGGAAATAATACATACCAAATCATACTACAATGAGTCGAAGGCAATTTACATACATACAAAATGTTGCTATATCAGATATTGAGCCATACACAAGCCCGGTAAACTTACCACAAGATGGAATTTCCGCCCAAGCAGTTCATTATATAATTTTGTGTAGTAATTTTCCCTCGCGTCTTTTACAAACCTAAACCTGGAGCCAGAACTGGAAGGCTTCGCCCAAAAGGTCTTTATTTATGACCAAAGCCAACCACAACAAAATCTCAGCGACTGTGAAACTTTCCTCAATGGTTTGGTCATAAGAAAGAGGAGCTCGGAGGCAACGGACTGAATTATGTTTTCAGAATTTCGGTTTTATTAGTATTTATTTTTCATCAAATTTTTGTCAAATTATTTTGAATTAGTTTAATGGATCCTGAAAAACAAGAAAAGAAATGTATTCCTGTGTTCCAGTGGCTTCCTATACTTTCTAACTTCTATATCACCATTCAGAAATACAGAATTGTGTCAAGGCATCTGGGCGAGGTAATAGATAACATTACGGGACAAGTTTATTAATTAATTAGTAAAAGAATGGCCGCGATCCTCGCAAGGAATGTAACTATGCTAAATGGGTGGACGTTAATCGAGCGAAAATAAAAAAAGGAAATATAAATAAAGGCTCAAAAATTGTGTCCAAGATGGCGGAAATACGACCAAAACTATACCAATAACTCATCACTCGATTAAATCCTTGATATGAAGCCATCACTAATGAGAGCACACATTACACCTTTGCCATTACAGTGAAGTGAATGCATCAGAAGTATGAACGGATGGTGGAAAAAGTTTATTTGATGTATAAATAAATAATAGATTTAACTAAGATTAATAGGCCATCATTTGCGAGCAGAAAACTCACGAAATAAGCGACATATTAAAAGAGTTCCTGAGACTCATCATTGACTTTTCCATCCTCACTTTCTCGCTTCTTAAATGCACATGTAATAACTGGATCATTATTTGCGTACACACATACACATATGTTTATTTTTTCATAAATATATAATTTTGAACTTTTCAATTATAAGGTGAGGGGTAGAATAAATGAATGAATGAATGAAAGCGAAAATGTGCGAGAGCATTGAGAATAATAGTGATGCAAACCTCTTTGCTGAATCAATGTTTTTGGGGTTTATTAAAAATGAGATTAATTTCACTCTTTTAAAAAAGAAATTAATTTCGAATGATCTGATATTATATCTATTTCCTTTTCTTCTATCTATCAGCTCATTTATATATGTCGGATCTTTCTGACACTTCATGAAAAAGCACTGTGAATTTCCAAGGCGGGGATACGCCCTTCTTCCGCCCAATCCAAATTAGAATGCGAGGCTTTGCGTGCCTCCCCTTCCCCAACAACCACATATTCTTACTTCAGTTTATTTCACGGTATTTAGAAACTCAGGTCACGTTGGTCACGTTATTGGGGCCAAATCTGGAGGGACGAACCCCCGGAATAATACCAAATGCCCCTCCAATAGGACCTTGTTAATATAAGGAACGCCCGAAGTAGTCTCCTCTTCTTGCTTATCGGTCTATGTACTTTCCCAAATATTATCACGTTTCTTTTCCTACCCCTTTCTTCACGAATCTCTGAGCAAATTTTTACACAAGCGATGCCCTCAATGGTGGTCGCATTCTTAAATATTTTAAGGGCCAGATGAATCCTCCAATCAGAGAGGAAACAAACACCCGGAATTTGCTAAACATGTTTAGAATGAGGTAGATAGAGAATAAATGAATAAAGTACAGGGAGAGACGTGAAAGAAATGATGAAACTCTTAAGGTTTTATTTTCCTCGAATTGGAGGCGAAATTTCGACGAGGAAGTTTTCCTAAGGAGGGATTCGAAGAGAATGTGTGGAAGAGAGACGGAGTGAAAAGTGCGTGGGAGATATGAAATAGAAAACCTCGTGTATGGGTAGGAGGCCACACAATCCTCAAGATGACCGCCACAGAAAGGTCGCTCATGCCCCCCCCCCCTTACCTCCCAGTGAGGGTATAGAACCGTATTAAACTAAAGCTATAGCTATAGAAGGTATAGATCCTCTGGAGGAGAAGCTCCTCTTGGCCCGACGAGGCTTGTAAATGACCCTTTGATCATCCAGGCTTTTATGTAACGTTGTTCTTTTTCTCTTTTTGTTTTATCCTTTCGCTCTTTTTCCTGGGAGCAGAGTTCTTCTTCCCTGCTCAGCACAGTCGTCCTTCATCACTACAGTCAGTCACGCTTCCACAAACAATACATTTTATAAAACTCTAAATTTTAAGACGGTGCGACTCAACATATAAACCCTTTCTGAACATAGCAACACTTTCTCAACATAGCAAAGCTTTCTGAACATAGCAACGCTTTCTGAAAACCTGAAAACTTTTGAACATTTTCTAGATCAAAACAGTTGCAAATGAAGGAAATTGTTTGAGTTGGAGGACGAAAATTCCGGTCAAAATTATTTTGGGTGTGCGAAAGAAAATATGGAGGGATGAAACGTGATAGTCTATTTGAACAACTCAGTTAATTGCCCATTAAATAGTGATGCATTTTCTAAAAGCTAATTATTTTCTAAGTGCTGGATGATAATTGATATCGGTTTAAAAGAAAATGACAATAAATCTATCGGTCCTTTATATGCAGCACAGATCAATTCGATGACAGGTTTTAGTAGGTTTAAATAGAGACTATTTTTAGGTTCAAAAGTAATGAAAACCAAATGTTGAATTTGAAGAAAATGGGTCTAAATCTTAGTAGAAGAGTAGTAAAATTAGGTAAATGGAATGTTTTGGTTATATATTACTAAAGTAACCGAGTAAAAAGAATTTTATTCCCTTAGGACAGACAGGGAAGGTGTTCCATCGTCCTCCAATTTGTCCTTGTCTTCCGACTAACGCATCCGGCGACGGCTGGCGACCCTATGATTATGAAAGTTGGCCACTTCAAGCCGGTCGAGGCCTACTTAGCTGGCAGGCACCGGGACTATGGTATGCTTTATCAATTCGACTAATATTTCCACTTTCCTACCTGTCTCTTTTACCTTTAGTCTTTCCCTCCCCGTATTCTGGCTGTACCTAACTTCTTTGAGGACACTTGGGATCCTAGAGGTGGGCGAGGAAGATGGGAAAAAAAGGTGGGTTAACGATAGCGCTCCGCCCCTCTCTCCACTCCAAGAAGTGAGGAAAGGGGCGAGGGATGCTGGTAGTGCACGACAATGAATACCTTCCATACAACCCCTCCCCCTCAAAAGACGGAATCAATTATCAATTGCCATAGAAACAGCGTATTCGTTCTCACCCAACCTCCAAGAAGATCTCCATCACACGAGCTCCTTCAACCGGACTTGAGGCATCCAAGAAGAATACCAACTTAACCTTGTTAATATTAAGTAATATATTAATCGTGAGCATATTTGCATAACCAATCGTTCCATTGGTCACCCCCACCGACAGTCTCCACTCTCTTAAGGCTGCACCAAGCAACCTCATCGCTGACAGAGTTCCCAACGCACTCGCCTATTCAGAAACCAAACAACCAGCAGTCCTCTACCACGGACATGGCTTTTTTTCGGCGATTGAAGTGCCTCAGTCTTTACAAGAAAGGCCGAAACACTGGTTCTGTCTCTGCAAACTGGCATTTAAGGCAAGAAAAGGTCCTGTCCGCCAAGATAAACCCCGGGTGAACTTTTCCCATTTACCACCACACCTCATGGAAGCAACCGACTCGTAATTCGAATTGCCATCTTTCTGTTGTACCAAAGCCCTCTGATCAGCAACGATGGTAAAACCTCACAATAAATATCACACTGGGGGTGCTGAGGCCCACAACTCTCATTCAGCGGTTCTGAGTTGCTATTTGTGACAACGTTTTGGTATCACACTTAGACAAGCTTTCCTCAGTTATCTCCCCATTTTGGGGACACACATCCTTTAGTCGCTAGGGAAAGTTCAACCCCTCAGAAGCTTGGCAGAGACAACTGATCGCCTCTTAGTTCTGGATGTGTTAGGTGGCTAGGAGCCTGGCACCGCTTCGTCTACAATTCTCCGACCTACCGAGATTCACGTAGCTCTGCAGCCGTCCAGGAGCGCCCATCGTTAGCAGACAAGATGGACAGACTCATTGAAGCGGTTCAGAAGAGCGGCGGGGTCAAAGCTCGTCTCGAGATAAGAGTCCTGGTTTCCGCTGATGCTCTCGGTTGTCGGAGTGGCATAAAATAGGACATCAAACTGTTCATTTATAATTTAATGAACGCAAGATCTGTATTGTGCGCTGTACCCATTGCTAAAAGGTGTGCCCCCAGCTAACGAATGAAATGAGCTCCTTTATTCCTCAACCTAAAAGAAGGTCACTATAATCCAAGTGATACAGATTTCCATTCAGCGCGGGACTAAAAATGTAGAACTAAAAGCAAAAAAGAGCAAAAATCAAAATAAAAGATGAAAATAACTGAAAATACCATTATACAACACACGAATTTTTGTGTTTCAGACCCCAGAAGATAACCATCGACTGAATGAGTTGCACCTTTACACAAAAATATAATCGCGCCAAGAAAACACATAAAAATGTCTATTAACTCTACTAAATTATAATCTACAGGAATTGTAAGTTGTAAAATACACAAACACAACATATTAGATGAGAAGCTTTATTTAGATGACTGTCCTGAGGAGGGGTCGGCAAAGTATGGTACGCGGGCTAGATATGGCCCGCGACCGTTGATAATAATACATTACAAGATATATTAAAAACTAACTCCTAACTTAATTTGATATTGCGTGAATGCATTTAGTGGCGATGATTGCCATCAGGAGTAAGTCAGAAACGTAAGTTCATCTTTGTGCTAATGCCCCAGACGTTTCCAAGGCAACGGTTTTCCAAATACTTATGACAACAACGATATTAAGAATTTGAAAATATTAAAATCTTTCATAACAATTCTACCTAATAATTTGATACCATTAATCTTGCAGCCGTCTTTTTGGGGTCGATTTGTCACTAGATAATTTGTTTTTGTATTTGTTATCTTCTTTAGTTCCCATTTTAAAGTGAACATAAATAAAGATACGGTAAAAACCATAGAAAATTTAAATCTTTAGTTACAAAAATTAAAACCTGTTTGTGTAATATGTGTATACGATGTAGCTAGTTTGAAAGACTATAATTTGAAGAGTCCCTATGAGAGGAAACATGGTATATAGTCTGAAATTATCAGAAGAAGCAAGAAAAATAAATTGGGCCAAATGCCAATTTCTTAAGGAAGCCAAAGACACATTTTCACTAGCATTTAAAAACAAGATGGTTCATCTTAAAGTGACGCACATAATAAAATATAATAAAGCGAAGCCTCAAAGAGTTTTATGATGGTGAATTTATTAAAGTGCGTCGTTGAAAACTCATCCTTGAAATAAGAATAGATTTCAGGCTTGGGATCTGTAGTTTGTGGTTGCTTATAAGTTTGGTGGATGACATCTGTGTGCTTTAGTCATCCAAACTTGTTTAATAGTTTGTCAATCATAAAAGTCAACCTTAAAATTTAATTGAATCGGAGGAAATCATCTAAAGTTTGATTGTTTGAATAAATTTGTTTATTGGGAAACACAAAATTAGGTTACGAACCTGGTATAAATTTGAGGGATGGTCGCTACGCAGGTAAGAGAAGTCCTCCCACCAAACATAAAGTAGGTGGATCTCATGACGAGAGACAGGTTGGCTACCACAGGGCTAAAACGTGGCTTGGAAGAGATTGTTGAGTTTTCTTTTCTTTTCCCCTTGAAGATTGTAGGCAAAGTGGAATAGTTGTGAAGGTCATTCTTGGTGTTCTTTCGGGGGTTCGACGGAGGTCTGGATACCGCAGGATCGATCTGGTGAAAAAGATCAGAGTTTACTCCAATTAATCATGTCGGAGCCCCTTAGAATAATTACTAGCAATGAGTGTTAACATGACTGTTATTCTATCTCTCGTACACACCTTCACGCAATATTCTCAAAATGAAGAAAATCATTTATTTAGTTATTGACTGGGAATTAATTTAAAATAATGAGTCAACGCTGACTAATTATTTTCCTGTTGCTTGTTTATAAATAAAATTAGTTTCCTTAAATATTTAACTAAAAATACTTTGGTTTTGTTACAAGCAAAGTGTAATGTCAGATCGAAAGGTAAACTGGTGGAGAAAGATGCTAAACAAGACTGAACGAAATTAAGAGAAGAAAAAAAGTCATTGAATTTGAGAATTAAAAAAGGCCTTTTAGTTTCAATTATCAAATTGGGTAAATTTAAACCTTTCAATTTATAAATAAAGAAATGTTGTGAAAATAGAGATGCTGTTGAGAAGATGAAAAAAGACAAGGAAATACATATTTTAATGAATTATTCTTTACAACGATCGGTTGTACAAAGGATAGCTCAAGAAATGTGGATTGGTTGGCTCTTATTTTATTCATTTATTTCGCTTCTACCCCTATGTTCGTAGAAGGGGGTCCACAACGCAAGGATTTCTACTATGTTTTTATGTCAGCTACCATAAAGTAGACTCAAATTACTCTTAAACTCAACGACTTAATCTTGGTCTAATTCCACTAAGCTCTGTCGTAGCACAACCCCGTCCACCTCGAATACCGGTCAAGTGTATGTTTGGTTTAGGTGTAATATTACTACACCTTTAGGTTTGCTGTTGATGTGGTTGTTTTATTTAAATGGTTGCTGAAAGAGAGAAAGCTTGGGTGAAAACAACTAACGGATTCGCAGTCTCAAATCACACCTCTTTCCATTTCCATTCATAATCAAACCATTGCTACTTGTGTACTGGGCCCTCCTTTATCCCCACTGGGCCCTCCTTCATCCCCGGTCTTCGAAACCATTAAACATTTCAAAGTTTCCTATGAATTCATCCCAATTCAGGGTAAATTTCAGTGACAGGAAAATCTTGCCTTTGGTTATCTGTTGGTAGTTTTTAGCAAATGATTGGTAGTAGTTTCTTTATCCGTTGCTGCATCCTTACAAAAGATTTTTATGGAAGAACAGGTGGGCGTTAAGGACATGACGTAATAAAAGAAAGACAAATTATGAGCAATTATGCCTAGAGAGCTTGGTCAAATTTGACCTAACACTGGGTATCATTACACAACTCTTCGGAGGTGAAATTTACAAATTATTGTTCAATCAGTTTTAGTCCGTTCCTGTCACTGACATGACGAATTGCTTGTTTGTGCGGTCCTTATGAAGGATTGCGCTTCTATTTTTGCGGATTTCTCTGCTCAGGTTTTGACCGCCCTTCGACAGATAGCGATTAGGTTATTATTAGTCAAATGTGTCTCCATCGTTGCAAGTCATAGGAATAATTTCCCTTTTTGGAAAGCAGAGAATGATTTTCTCTTCTTCTTTTCAATGTTTGAGTTTCAAGGTCGTTTATTAGGCCAAATTAACAGAATCCAGATTCGGATTCAGTTCCGTCTCAAAATCTAATATAATCCCTTCCTTGGCGCAAGCTTGGCCCATCCATCCTTTCAATAGCTTTAGGAGATATCTTGGATAAACCAAAGAGTAAAAGTGATCTAGTTCAGCAACGGATCGATAACCCCTGAGATCTAATTAATCTTTCTTGGTACAAGGACTACGGTCCAGCACTACCTCTGGACCCCCAAATATCAAAAACTCTCAATAAAGTTAATATGTGGTCTGGGTTTCACCTCCAGATCTGGATTCGCCTCCAAAACGAAGCAACCCTTTCTTGGACAAAGGCCCACCACTCCACTCTGTTCTTTCGAAATCCGTCAACCACATCATGAGATATCTGTAAGCCAGGCAGACACACATCATAGGGTGATCAAACATATCTCCGCCAAATGTTTCAGGGGGGGTAAAAACCGATCCTAGGAAACCGTATTTTAAACTTGTAGCTTTAAGTAAGCCTAGTTAGGTTCCATTATGAATCATCAAACTTTCTAATAACTCTATTTTATCCTTCTAACATTAAAGACGAATGGTATCTGGTTGCTTATTACCAGACGCATTGTGAGGAACATTCTCAAATGCATTTGGGAAATCAAATACACAAAGTCAATTGTGCCATTTTCACTGTACGGTTTATTTCCAACTTCATAAAATTTGTTTGCAATGTTGAGTAATTTAAATTAATCCCTCTTCAATAGGCAATTTATGACACCATAATGTGATAAAGTTTTGCACATGATCAGAAACATTCTCATAAAACTACTCTTAGTTGTTTTTGGATCCCTGTTTTTTCCTCCTTCCTAAAACATTTTGGGGTCGTTTGAGATTTTAGGAAAGTTCTCCTTCGCTTATACATCCTTAACCTTTCCTAATAAGAGATGTAAATGTTTGCTGACTCCAGCTTTTATGCGATAATAAGGAATTATAGCGAATGATTTTATTATTGGCATATTATTTGCCACCATAGGTATAGTTCTATGGTGCTGAGAACGGAATTGAAGACTCTGGAATTCTGAAGTCCCATATATTTTGCTATTTCCACTTATGGAAGTATTAGAAGTCACCTGTAAGTATGGGTACGGGTTAGTAACTGGTAGGTACTGGTAGATAACAGGGAATACTAGGAGTTGATGTAGGCCGTTGACCAGGTAAAGATAGGGCTGGTGTAACACATGAGCCGACGGGTACAAGTCAGTTCCTCGTCATTGTGCTATCGCTCGTAGATTAAGAATAGCGTCTTCATTCTGTATAGAGACTATCTCCTCCTTTTGGCCTCTATCATCGCTGATCTACTTGCCTCGAAGTCCGCTGTCTCTTCTCAGATGATGGCAGGTCATCAGCGCTTTCTAATTAAGGACGAATTTATTGCTTTTATAGCTGCCAAGCAATTTTCCTGTAGGTCAAACATCTAAAAATATCTCTGTAAGAATTAATCAACATCAAAACGCAGTATCTGAGGGAAATATAAATAGTGCTTCGACCATCCACATGCTTAAGATATGTCACCACATTAACTGGTCAGAAACAGATACCATAATGCATATAAATGATTTTATTAGCAGAAATATCTTTGAATCGTTCCTAATCTCCAGCACAAAGGAGAGAAATGTAAATATTAGCCCGGGTTTGTTTTTCTTAGGTCCAGTCCTGTATTTTTTCCTCAAATCAAACTTATCAGGGGTCATAAAAAATCTGACTTTATAGGGAAAATATTGCTTTGTATAAATACGGTGTCTCTCTATTTTATAAGCCATTGTGAGTTTGAAAATGTTAAGATAACGAAAGTGCTACCTCAAATCGATCTTTCTTTTTCCCTAGGTGGTATAACCATATATATATATATAAATATATATATATATATATATATATATATATATATAATAATCGAAAATCACTTGACACCGTTATATATAATAGATGTATTTAAAGGCTCAAAGAAATAAAAACTGGTAACACAACCCGGAAAAACGCCGTGGTCATTTTAGCGAAGAGCGCTTGATGACACAGGTTCGAATCCAACTCCTTTATCCATTTTCATATAACCGTTAAAATAGTTTCCCCTATTGTCCATTTCTATAATTCTCCAATTTTCTTTCTTAAGCTTTAATGGACCACGTAATTAATTTCCTTAGCATTTTTCTGGATTCTGTTAGGAGTTTTAATTTAATGGGGCCTTTAAATATATATATATATATATATATATATATCGTGGTAGTATGCCATGTTGTATACAAGAGTGGTTAAAATCAACAGCGATGGCTGCTTGGTGAAGCTTGTGCTGCAGCTTTTAAACTTTTCCAAACTCATTCGTTTCAGGAAGCGAAAGGTGGGAGAAAATCTGGCAAGTGGCATATCTTTATTAGCCAAGACGTGTTACTCGAAACGTCGCTACCAAAGAGTTAAAATACTATAATGAACATCGTAAATTCAGCTTTCTTATTTAACCTAAAAATACCTCTACGCCTGGTAACGTGAAACTTCTCTACTCTCTTAATATATATATATATATATATATATATATATATAGAGAGAGAGAGAGAGAGAGAGAGAGAGAAAGAGAAAGAGAAAGAGAGAGAGAGAGAGAGAGAGAGAGTCTTTTGAAAATTAATTGCAGCAACTTCCATTTTTGTAAAAGTTCCATCAAACAATCATTTTACTCATTATGTGGTACTTTTTTAAATGTGGAGCTTCACAAGAATAAACACCCTTTGGCAATTAAAGGTTTGGAATTTAAGATTTGGCTTATTGCCAAATAACTCTCAGTGACAGCGTAAAGCTCCTAACGGATGGTTGTTTTGCAATTTTTACTGTTATTCTCTTAGACAAATTCAATGGATATTAATGGATTTTCTTAGACAAATTCAATGGATATCACACCAATTAAACGTTCTTAGATTGTAACTTTATCAGAATGTAGTGGATTGAGTGTTAGAAAAATTGCAGAACAATGTGGGGTCCACTATTTAAGTGTCAGCCGGATCCTGAAAGCCTACCAAGAAACAGGATCATTTTCTCCCAAACGGAAAGCAGAAAACAACTGAGAGGGACGACAGAACTTTGCTGCAAAAAACCCTAAACTTACTAGTTATGATCTTCAAAAGGAACTAGTGGTGCTGGAATTAGCGTTTGTTCCAGTACCGTGAGACGACGTCTTCTGAATGCTGGAAGACCGGCAAGAAGGCCCCTTCGTGAACAACTTCTTCCAACTGCAATGAAGAAGAAAGGTTGCAATGGGCTAGTCAACACAAGACCTAGACAAAGAAACAATGGAGAAAGGTTCTTTTCACGGATCGATCGCATTTTGAGGTAGAGGGTCAGAGATGTCAGTTTGTGAGAAGATCACTCGATGAACCGATTCGTGCGGGCCATATTGAACAGCCCGTTGAACACCCGTGTAAAGTAATGCTTTGGGGCTCCGTTTGTTCTGTTGGGCCAATACGACTTGTGCCAGTTATTGGAATGATGAATTCCAAGAAATACGTTGATTTAATTGGCAGAATTGTGGTTCCAGATCTAATCAAAGCTTTTCCAAATGGTGAAGGAATATTTCAGCACAATCTCGATCGCTTTCACGCATCTAAAGAATCAATGAAAGCATTTCAAGACGAAAATATTCAGGTACTTCAGTGACCAGGAAACTCACCGGATTTAAACCCAATCGAAAACCTTTGGGCTACAAGTGAAAAACCGTCTTCAAAACCACGACTGCACGCCTAAACCCAAGCTCATTAGCGCAGTAATCCAAATATGGTTTCATGACGAAGAAATAACGAATATTTGGGCAACACTGGTCGATTCCATGCATCAAAATGTATTCTTGAAGCTGAAGGAAGCCATATTATAAAGTACTAAACATAAAATATATCGATTCGCTTCACAAAAAATGGTTAACATGCGAGAAAGTGTTTTATTTAACCTGTGTTGCAATTAATTTTCACAAAACTGTATATATATATATATATATATATATATATTAGTGTAAATGGGTAGCAGACCTTCTTGTATGCAGATTATTGTCTTTTGTAGTTCATCTGGTTGATGGTAAACAACTTCTTTTACGTTCATCTCTTTTTTAAATGAAATGTGTTTGGTAAAAACCAAACTTGACTTAAATTTCTGATCTTTCGATCTATGCGATCATCTTCCGAGTGTCTTTCCTCCTTTATCGGTGAAGAATGGTGGAGTCAAAATGAAAAGGGAAATGAAAAGAAAATCCGTTTTCTTTTCATTCCTATTTTCATTTGTTGACAAATTGGAAAAATATATAAGAGAAGAAGAAATTGACTCCGAAGAAGCAAAGATCTCTTGGTTTTGGAAGTGAATTAAAGCAAAACCAAAGAAATCATGATGGCATAGAGTTCAATACCATCATTGTCCCCAACAATTGTTGTCACAATCGGGTTCATTTTCCAACCATCAGCTGATTATATGTGTAACATAACACACCCTCTGCCAGGTGGACCGACAGCGTCTCTCACGTTATCTGTCCATGAGAAACTCAAGGGTCACAAAGCATGTTTTACATAGGGATTTGTTCCGCCTCGGCTCCGCGAAATATAATTCTTTACAATTCATTTGGCACCTCAGGAATGGCTACTCATCTGGTTCAAATATTTATTGTCGTAAAATTGTACTTCCTCTAAGGAAAAATAAGTACATGTACGTTGGCTTTGCGTACAAAAGTGGGGAAAACCTCTCGGACAACCAGCGTACTTGAAAATCGCTTTTCCACTCCTCCATAACATAATCTTTCTATCTGTTGAGATATTACAATGCTTTGGTGGAAATAAGTTATACTCAGAGGGTGCAAGGTAGCAAGGATGAGGGAGAAATTCAAAACCTAGGTCACTTATCTTTTCCTAAGTCATGCGTGTCATGTGTGTGTGTGTAATCGATGGCATGAAGAGAAATTAATCTCGCTTCCTCCCGCAATTATAAAGGAGTTTAACAATTTAGAGCTTAAATTACTATATGCATTAAACTGCCAAATATCACGGGATAGCATTATGTTGTATATAAAGTTAAAGTTGGCCAACATGAAGAGAAATTTCCAGACCTGAATCAGTTGCGATCTGAAATCTCGTCAGTTAGTGTCAACACTCTCAAGGCTGCTCGTGGCGAGGCGCTGCGAATCATCGGAGCTCGAACAGGGCATGGTCAGACGGATGAGGCATCCCATTTCCTAAACTGTGTAGACATTCAACATTCCTCGAACTACGGTACAACATGTGCACCAAGAAGACCTCATGGAACACATCACGACTCATCATAGACAATGCAGTTGCCGACCACAAGTGGATCGTGACCATTGGTATTGGTCTGTTGTAACAGAAAAGCAGCACTGGCCTAAATCGCATCCATATTCAATAATGAGGCATAAAACTCATATCCACCACCTCATAACAGCGTACCATGACAAAACCACGACACCGGACAGCGCCACACCGGGGCTCGTGACAACGCTAATTGGATCCTGGTGGATGCCAACATATGATGTGGTCTGAAGTTTTAGTTTCAGTTGTTACGGGATTAGGGTAGGGTTCTAGTTAGGCGCAGACCACATGAAGCCATGGACCCCAGGGTTCACCAAAGCACCGTGTGGAGTGGTGGTTATTCAATACTGGTGTAGAGTAATGTGCAGGGGGCATGGGTTTGGTCCGGTGATTCATCAGAACAAATCACTGACCGGTGACTTCTATGTTGTAGTGGTTGGTGAGCATTGGCATGTAGTCCAACAAAGATGGCATATCCTAGCGGGAGAATGCACCCTATCGTAGAGCCGTAGTTACCCAGGATTAGTTTAAGGACCATTCTGTAGAATCCCCAAGAATACCGTGACTACTAGGTCCACCCAACGTGAACCAAATCAGGCATGTCTCTTTGTAACCAAGTCCAGTTGCTGCAGAATAAGTAACTATCCCAAGACTTTTGACACGACTTTGTATATGACCAGGGATTCTTTGGAATAGTTTAGTATCAGTAGAGTATGAATGGTGTATAATGCGAGTGGTATGCGGCATACTGCAAACAACATTAATTTCTTAAATATTTAATCTATAAAATGAGCTCAAGTCAAATTTATTCCTTACCCGTTTACCATTGATGAGCCAGTGAAGGGTAGGCGAGGGATTGGACCCCTCCGACGTGCAGGTGGCTTCCATAATATCGCCCACCTTGTAGTAGACCCTCCCTACTGAAATCCTGGGAGGGTTCCTGGGAACATCTTGGGAAAGAGAAGAAAAACGACGTCATAAAGTAAAAAGAGTAACAGTGAATTGAATCGGCCAAAACACACACAAAAGTCATTTTAAAAATTCTTCGCTAAAGTGGGAAGTTAAATAGTGAGTAAATGGTCGCCAAACATAAAATAATACAAATATATTACTACATATATCTACAAATTAAATTGATTAAGAATGAGAATTATTGCAACAATCAAACGCTTAAACATTAATATAAATTATCTTTGGCTAATTTCTGAATTTGATAACAAGACCCACAATGTCTTATTACCTTAAGATTTCGTTATAAAGTTATGATCCTCTCATTATTTTTCTTTCGCTAGCTACTAAAATGAAATTAGGCATTATTATAAATCAACATGCTATAAATGTCCAACAATTCATCCATCTTCGTCAATATATTTCTGTCGGCAATGTTTTTAATCGTTCTCGAAAGAGTGCTGAAGGCTGCAAATCGACCTTGTAAAAGCTGCTGATTTTGCATGCACGAGCGACGAAAATCGAAGATTATTCAAGTTTTCTTTTCTGTTGGCGAATATAAAGAAATTCGAAGGTCATTTGTGTAGATTAAGATGTCAGTGGGCAATATTGATAAAATCCAAATTATTGAGATATAAACTTAATAAACTACGGAAGGACTAGTATTTCTACAGTATTCTTCAACCATGTCATCTTTCCTCCTGCAAATCTCCAGATCTATTGGGAGCAGCATTGCTGTAAACTTGCTGCAAATTTAAAAGAGTAGGCGATAATCCCAACCCAATTAAGTTTCTTTGAAATCATTTTTGACCTTTACTTTGAAATCACGTTTCTTAACGAGAGCTTTACAATAAGTGAAATAAGACAATACATTTCGACAACGCTAATAACCCAAAGACATGTTTCAATACTATTCGGTATGAATAAAATCATATAAGTATTTTCAGGAGTGTAAAATTTATGAGGAGATAAGAGGCTAAGCCAATTAGTTATTCATTAAAGTGATATTTAATAAGTCCGAAATCCGCATTAATTCTGGCAAACTATTTCATCTCTACGGATTCGGCGGAGAATTAAAATTGAAAATTTGGTTAAAGACTTTTCCTTCTTATTCGTGGGTCATCAAAATGGCAAATGAGATTAATGTAGAGAGAGATAAAGCGATTCGTGGGAAGGAGAGGGACTAAGAATAGGGGATTGTTTGAAAATAAAAGTGAAAAAGCATGGAATTGCATATCAATGAAACTAGAAGTATTAAAAAACATGCAAATATATTTGGAGGTTAAATATAAGAAAACTTATTCATTTTTTCTTTCACGGAAGTGACTGAATGTATTTTGGGGGTATTTTGGAATGGGGGCATTATTCCTAAGGGCTCTTTGAAAGGCCCTTTCCTCATCAGGTGATTCATGGTAAGAGGGATGCATACTAAATCCAGGCCCCAAAGGGGACCTTATTTCATTGAGAATTATGGTTCGTATCAGGAGAGGGTTTATTTATTTTACTTTAGAGATCCATTCTATCAGACAAGAATATTTCAGGAGAGTTGCGCAACCTGGGTATAAAGACTATTTCCTAAACATTCTTACTCCTAATTTGAAGGTGTCTGGTCATTATTAAGATCAACTACAGGCGAGATTTTCTCATTTTGGTACCATAGAAAGTAGTGACATGGCGTAAGGTCCTGAACTAACTACAGAGTTAGTTATTAACTAATCCAACCTAAATTAATCCAAATTAACCTAGGTTATGTGGTTATTTGATGTTAGATTAGTAAATAATTACTTTCTATTTTGTTTGAAGCTTAACTTCATCGACGCACTACCTTCAATGGCCCATTGCTGAAGTCCCCTTAAATTACCAAACCAAGAAAAGGCTAAAAGTGAACTTAATTATATGGTATTGAATCACGGAAAATACTTTCGCTCTTAAAATTTAAGCAATTCGCTTCCAATATTTTGACTTTTACTTTTTAAAATAATGAGAATTGAGGCAGTTAGGATATGCGGCTATGAGAGCAATCTCTCATCCCATTCAGCACCTGGGGCTCTCTGGGGAAGCTCCCTCCTGCTGGGTGGGAATGAAAAGCGCCCTCCTGTGTACCCGATGGAGACGGAGTGGGGCAAGAGATTGGTATCCTAAACACTTAAGTTTTATTGTTTTTTTATTAGAACAAAGCCAAATCTCGTCCGGAGCTAATCATAACAAATATTAGATCGAAAGTGTTATGTAGAGGTTATGTAGAGGGAAAACTCATAAAACATACCTTCACCTAATTAATTTTGCTAAGCTCACGTTATATGAGGCTTAAAACAAAGAAAATTAAATGATTTTAAATTTTATTATAAATTTATCCCTCTCACCTCATTTCAATTTTAATTAAATATTTATTATTATTTGATATAAAATAACTTAAGACTAGATAACTAATTTAACGGTAAAGAAAGGAATTAGGAGAATATTGAGGTGTTAAGTATACTTTGTTGGCTCTTTCACTTGTTGAGGGGAGAGCAGTTGTCTCTTCAATGGAGGCAGAGGACTTTGGCTTTATTATGAACAGCTCTATTAATTCGACGTTATATTTCCTCGTCTTGGCCTCTTATAAGGTAGTTCCTGGAGCGGCGTTTTGTGTTTATACAACTACAAAACTGTTGTCTTTGTACTCGAGATATAAGTTTTATCATGACTATCAGCATTCTCTGTCGTCTTTTTCCCATACTTTCTTCTTTCCCCAAAGCTTCTATTACTATTCAGCTTAACATCTATAGCTTTTCCTGCTATATAATTGACTCTTTAGTATATGGATTCAACAATTGAACAATTAATGGTTGAAATAAAATGCTTAGGCCAATTTCAGAACGTCTGTTATTTGACTGACTTTAATGGAGGTGAAACATATTTCTGTGTTTATCTAGAATATGTAGTTCAGTTGCAGTGTAAATATTCAACGAATGATTCGGCAAAAAACAGGAAGAAATCGATAAAAAAATATCAAGGTAGCCTCTCTTAGCCTCCCACGCTGCATCAAGACGGCTCCGAATTTGGTCGCATGCGTCCTTCACTGTGTCCGAGGAAAGATCTTGAGTATTTCCATAAGCTCGTTCGTAATGTAGCAAACACAACAGTTCGTCTCTGTCTCCAAACTCGCTCAACACATAGTAATCCAAGGGATTAAAATCATGGGTCAAAAATGTGGAGCAGCATGAAGTCCGCCTGGCTGAAGAGACACCCAAAGACCATCACAGTTGAGAGGAAATTCATTTTCATGATGAATGGGATGTCGCATATATTGTAGGCTAAACACCTGACGATTTTTCCGCTGGGTTGTCTGTCGTAGGTTCTCTCTTCTACGTACCATTGTAGACTCAGATGTATATCATCTGCAAAGAAAGCCATACCGTGTCGGATTTCAATTTTTCATAAATTTGGAAAAGGAAACCTGTGCTGCTTGGGATTAACGCCGGTAGCTCCAATGCAAAATTCTCTTAGTGCTTTGGTGTCAATCAGAGGACGGTGCAGAAGATCAGAAAAGAGGTCGATGAGTCAGATTGAGGTTATGAGGGTATCGGTGCTTTTGGAAACTTCATTATAGGCCGTCTAATACGAAGAGAGCCACCAGATCTTTTGTGGATATTCAGGACATCAATGTCAACGATCCCCGGAAGTCAATGGCTAGTGACAATGGAGTATCGAAGTTTCTCATCAGACAGTTAGAGCTTGGAGACATCTGTTACTAATAATACAATTTGTGAAAGAGCGAACTTCTGTCACAGAAGACGAAGGACATGCGGAAGGAACTTGCTGCGAAGCTTGTGAACAAACTTAAACACCCCCTAAAGCCTGACATGCTCTGGTTCTTTTCAGAGGAGAAGAATTTCTGCCAGGACCAGGTGGTGAACTCCCAAAACAACATTTATCTTGCTGTGTCCTCCGAAGATGTACCGAAAGTCTCGAAGGCCAGGTTCCCAGTTCACATCATGTTGTTTGGGGTTGGTAGTAACAGCGCCAAGTTATGCCCCCTTTTATCTTCTCGGAAGGCCTCAGAATCAATACTGTGGGGTACATCAAATACCTGTGGTTGCCGTTTCTCTGGTCCAAGAGGGGAACGCTAGGAGAAAGTACGAGTGGCATTATGACTCTGCAACATGCCACACAGGCAAGACGACCCAGTCTTGGATGTCAGACAATTTCCTTCATCACATCATTCCGAACATCTCGCCTTCCAACTTCCCAGACTGCAAACCATTCGACTAAAATGCGTGGTGTGTGGTTTTGAGAGTGTGGTCAAGCCCCTGTGCAACACCAATATGGAGCTTAAGTTGAGGATAATCATACTTTTGACCGTGTAAAAAAGGGGGGAGAATCAAGAAGGCCTGCAGCAAGTTCCGACGACACCTGGAGGGCGTAGTTGAGGCCGATGGTGATTTCATGGAATGAAATAAATAATAAAATCCTTCAATTCTTAAACATGTAAATTTGTAAGTAAAAATTAACTCTTTTATTTTCCTTTATATTGAATTTATGCGATAAATTTCACATCGCACCGTTTAAGGGTAAGAAGAAACAGTGAATGCAGGAATTACAGTGAGGGTAAATCTGTTGATTGTTGTAAGTGAAGAGTTTGGATAAATTTTCAGTTGGTGGATATGATGGATAACATCGCGATTGAGAGAGGAATGAATAGTGGAGTTAAGTGCTGGTAGAGAGCTGGGTTGCAAGTACTTGCACTGAGAATTTCCCTGAAAAACAAGGGACAATAAATGCAAAATGCTTATTCTGGTTTACTAGCTGTAAAGAAAGCTAATGATCGGGTAGATAGAGAGGAGAAGACTGGGTACCCCTCCAATAGATAACAAGGAGTTAAACGAGCGAGGCTTCTCTTCTCCTCGTTTCAACACAAGTCACTTTCAGACCACTGTCACACTTACTTAGACACTCTCTCTTGAGGGCAGACCTAATACGATCAATTCCTTCCCCAGCACCAAGAGAAAGAAGTGGCTGCTTCCCTCGCTTCTACCTTAAGCTGTCTTCTTTCAAAGTCGGCTCTAACTTGTCATGAAGTTATCTATAATGCTCTATTTTCAGGTTAGGACTAGCAATGGCAAATTCTAGACACGTAGCGTCTTGCAGCAAAAGTTAGAAGGAAAAGATAGAAAAAAAACACTTGAAAACATGAAGTTTATTGGTCGATGTTTCGCTCGATTCATTGTCGCGAAAAAGCTCGAGATGAGGGGAACTTTAGCCAATAAACTTCAGAGAGTTCCAGTGGTTTCTATCATGGTTTCTTCTAATGACAGGTCACCTATTGTAGATGCACTTCTCTTCATCCACTGTCCTACTTTGGTGTCACAACTTTGTAACTTGAAATTTAGTAATGATTTGAAGCATTAAATTTCACTTTACTTTTTGTATGGTGACTTTTTAAGTGTGAATATTATAATCAATGCCTTGCGAGGGAATTCCCGTGGTCTTTAGGGGATCTAACCGACCACAAACCATCTCTCCACCCTTAATGACTAATAATTATGCCTTACCTAAAATTAAAGCCCTACCTTCCTAAATTTTATTTTTCTCCATCTAAATTTATTCCAAAATTTCGATTCTGCGAAAGTGTTTAGCGGTGCATTCCAGTGAAGCGAAATCCATCATTTCACAACTTCGCTTAGGTCAAGCTCATCTTAACAAAAAAGCTGCCCAATAAAGAGGTGGTTGCTTTCCAGACAAGTCCCGATAATGGCACATGCGTCAGAGAAGAAGTACTTTTGTAAAACCCCTTATCGAGAGGGAACGGAGCTGCCATATATATTCTGAGGTCATTTGGTCCGAGGATAAATCCCTTCAATGAAGCCCGAGAGAACTCCTCATGCTCTAATGGGGCGGAGGCAGCAATTTGCCTGACAAGGATACAATCCACTTCCGTCATTAATTGACCAGAAATCCAAGCAAATAGAAATATTCTAACTTAAATAATATTTACATACAAAAAAAAATAAAGAGTTAAAACCTTATTTCTAATAAGGACCGAGTTATTTCTATAAGGGTTAGGATGCCAGGTGTTAATCCCTCACTCCCTCACAATGGCTCGCAGCAGATTATAATCAGAGACTGACTGTCCTAGGTAACATCCGCGCATCCTCGGCAGCGAGTTCAATACGCTTATATCCTCTGTTTTCTGTCGTTTGTTGTCTACTGTCACTACCATTTCGTGTTGCCTAACCACCTTATGTTGATACCATTCTATTTCACGCCTGACGCCATTGGTGTGTCTTGATTGCCTCGCTCCTTCGACGAGGCAATCCTACGGCGAGTTACGACTCGTTAATTTTCTTCCGTTTGTCCTCTGTCCCTCCTCCGATAATTCTTTCCGCTCCTGCTTTTTACTTATTCCCTTCATTTTGTATATTTTTGGCCCAGTGCCATTAAATGATTCATTATAATTTCATTACAATCTTTTAGATGCAATCTTAACTTCTCCGGGTGTTTTTACTTATTTCTTATTGTATTTAATTTCTGAGACGTTATAATTTGTTACGTAAAGAAATGATTTCTGATATATTTCTATCAGCTTTATAATTTTTTTTTCAGATTATCTCTAATTTATCCCCTCTCTCTTTAGAACGTGTTTGTTTAAATATTTTCGAAAATCCGCATCATATCTACTTACTATCAAATTAATCTTAATAAGGTAGTTTAAGCCACAACAAATGGCGTCGTTGAAGTTTGAATATAAAATGGATGAGCATCGTATACTTTACAGTGCGGATAATAGGCTACTATATAAAGGATAGACATATTCCTATGCATTCAAAGTCATCCAGATTTGAGCACGGCAGTTGATAGCCGATTGGCAGTGAATGAAGCAATCTTTCAGTGTGCCGATATTTTCTTGATGGCGCTTCAAAAGTTGTCCTGAAAAATGAAAGCTTTTTGTGTTTCCGACTTCTATCCTCGAGGTCGAGATAACGAACCAGCAGTGTTGTAAGCGTAATTGCGGAATGACTCCTTAATCTATTTTTATAAGCAATAAGACAAACTTGTCTGGCTGCGGTGTCCTTTGTTCGAACCGTTAGTGAAACAATAGGAAAGGGTGAGTGAATTTAATCTTACGAGAGAGTTAAATACAATTGCATTCCTAATCAGCTGCAAGTAGATGATCAAAATGAATTCTAATTTATGGCCTTCACCATAAATGTGGACAAAGATACACAAATCTACAGCAAAGTATATATATATATATATATATATATATATATATATATATATATATATATATATATATATATATATATATAACCAGAATTTAAGGCTAATTGAAATGGTTTTAATGAATTAAGTCGTCCATTCAATAATTTTGTGGAAGGATTAAAGGTTTATTTCCCTATGGGTCCATTATGGATGTTAGTTGATTCCGAGGTCATCCAATGACAACAAATCGATGAAAATAAATAAAAACATTTTCATCTCTGCTCTTCCTTCAATTTTGCCCACCGTGGGTTCATTTTTGTCATATCATTTGTATGTTTAGTAATTGTATTTTTTTACTATTTCCGTATTTGTCTATTCTCGTACAGTTCTCGCTGACATTTTCGGTTTTCTTCCAAGCCCAGGCACAGATTCCGTCGTGCCACATTCCTTAAACTTCTTTATAACAGATTGTACCGTTGAGTTTAGGTGCAGCCAAACGCTTTGATGAAACTGTTTCCTGACTTGTGCAAGTCAATAATCTCCTGCTGTAAGTCAACGCTGAGCTCCTCCGTTTTTCCCATCAAGAGACTCACACGGATGAAACGTATGTGATCCACGTAATGTTTGTAGCTAAGTGGCAACGATATTTCTGGAACATTCCGGTGGGAGAATATTCTGGAATGCTCTATACATGAAATACAGTGTTTGAAACGTGTACTATGTAGCTTTTTTAATATTCCTGTTCTGGAATTGTTATATTACATTTATAGTTCTGAAACACATGTTTTGCATTCCTCTCCATGTTCTTACCAATATATATTCAACATGGCTTTGTAGTGTACAATCACTACACACACAAAGAAAGAGAGAGAGAGAAAGAGAGAGAGGGAGAGAAGGACAAATACACATTTTGCCAGGTCGAAGTATCAAAGATGGAATGATAATAGCAATAAAATAAGGTCGTTTGGAGACAGTTTGTGAACCAGCGGAATCCGAGTAGCTACGACAACCCGACCACAATTTAAGGCTATCACACCCGAGTGTGAGAGCAGATGGGCAAACAGAGTAATTAAAGCTGTCTGGAATGGGGAACAGAATCAGCGACAAAAGATGTTTCACTTTAATGTAAAATTTGATGAGGTCAGCTTGTAGCTTTAAACAAACGGAGTCTCTGTGATACCCTCGAAGGGGAGAGACCCCCAAATTAAGATACGAAGTGGGGAAGTTCAGCCAATCACAGGTTCCGCTGGACTGATAGATAGCTAAGCACCGCCTCAGCGACCCGAGGAAGGCTGAGCTACGCGTCGCAGTCAAAATGCTGCCTGGTATAAATAAGAGAACATTATATTCAAAGGATTATTGACACATTATTGATTGATTGATTCATTTAGTTATTCATTGATTAATTATTAGACTCTTAATCCACCTCTGAGCGAAGCTCCCTTATTCTTGCTCTTGCATTATAACTCGATTTATTATATTCCTTTGCGCAAATTAAACCTTTACCCTAAGTGTAACCATGTCAAAGTGGTATAAAATACAAGTGTTCAATTCTTTCACAGAGGAGCCTTTTACTTACAAACCTTGATGGGTTAATACCATTCGGGCCGTACGTCAAGAAACCTGTAAGAAATCCACTTTACCCAAAACCCTTATAGGATCGCCTTGCAATCCAAACAAGGCCTACTTACGCCAACCCTATAATTGTTGACCCTATAGCTTTATGCGACCTTCAAGAAATAAGCGCAAATAGTGGATATTACTTGGTGTACGAATAATTTCGTAGCTAAGTGTATCATGTTAGAACTCTAGAAAAGGTTTTAGATATTATTTATTAAATTAGTGCTTTTTTATCGTTTAGGAATGTTATTATGAATAATTTATACATTTTTATTTAATATTATAAAAACATATTGTTCATACTCTTCTTCAGTATTTACCCCTCTGTACTCCCTTCTAAGAATCACATTCGACATGTCTTCTTACTCTATGCGTTTCCCAAAGGCGTCATTGCCAGTACAGCGACAAAATATATTCAGAGGACTTATGGAGATGATGCAGTGAATGAAAGAAGTTGCAGGAGGTGTTTTCCCCATTTTCGAAGTGGGGATTTCAGTCCAGCGCAAGAACTTTCAGGGAACTCACAGAACAATTTACTGTAATCCATACGGGTGTCTTATGCCAACTGAGAGGATTAAAAAGGTTCCTGTGATTGGAAAATGGGTTCCGAATGAATTGTCCACTGAGAATCTGCAACAGCTTCTGTGAGTCATTGCTTTCAGGACACTTTCAGGAGCCACTTTTGGTGTGGCTGGTTACTGGTGATGAGAAGTGGATCCTTTATCATAACGTTGGAATAGTGAAGAAATTACTCTACGAACTGTTATATAACAATCAAGCAATTAATGCTAATCTCTTTTGCAATCTATTGGGTCGTTCGAAAGCTGCTTTAAACCAAGGCAACTCTCAGTTAATAGAGAGGGTGTCATCTTCCATCACAATAATTCACACAGCTCGAATGACCAAACATCCTTTGGAGGAGCTGGAAATATTGCTTCATCCTCCATATTCCTCGACCTTGGTCCTTCTCATTATTTACAGGATTCCAGAACCATTTGGATGGTCGTAGGATGACATCAAGAGAAGAGGTTCAAAACGAGTTGGATTCCTATTTTGCATCCAAACATAAGGAATTTTACAAGCGTGGCATTATAAGCTTGTTGACAAGGAATGAGGCTCTAGAGAGCAATGGAGGTTATGTTTAGGATTAAATATTTCCATAGTCATAAGTTGTTTCCATTTTTAATATATACCCTAAAATCGGAGATTACTCTCGTTTCATCTTGATGTATATTGTTTATTTCATGGTTATTCGTTTATCTCTCTATTTTTGTTTACGCAAAATAGATAAGAGATAAAATAGCACAAATGTGAAGAACTTCTGTGAATTTTGAGAAGGAAATTCAATCTAAAATGTATCTAATATCTTCCTGTCATCTATTTATCATCATCAAAATTTTGATATTTGAAATATAATTAAGAGGAAACTATAAAAACTCAAGATCTCTCATATCCCTCCATTGTATGACATCTTTATCCTTTATCTTCCTTCTTATCCGCTATTTTTCATCACAGCTCAGCTTTCCTATTTTCCCCCACACAGCTCAGATGTTGCCAACTTTTCATTTTTCTTAGACACTTTTTTTGTGGGGGGGAGAAAGCAATAGTAGGGCTTGTTTAGTTCTGTTAATTGAATTTGTCTGTTTGTGTTTGTTGTTTTAAGGTGCTTCCTATTCCACATTAGTTTTAGGGATTCTTTTGAGACTTTGTCTTTCTTCTTATTTTGTGTTTCCTTGTATTATTCAGCTGTGTACTTCCATTAATTTCATTCATATATTGTTCATCGCTTGTATATTGCTGATTTTACTGGAGTCAAGTGGATTTTCATGTATGTTCTTTGAATATGGCGCTCGAATTCTGGACTGAACATTCCTTGGATCGTAATGGACTTATATTTTTAATGGAAAAGATTTATTCTCTCTTGCTGGCTGTTATCTTTTATCCTACATCTGACCATCTTATGACCATCTCTGCTGCTGTTTAATTTTGAACATAGTGTTAGCAATTCTTAGGTCCTTGGCGAGTGTAAAGTCAGCCAAATCTTCTCCAATTTCATTTCGTTCCCACATGGAAGTCTTTCTTATGCATGACTAATTTTCTTTTCGCGAAGTTTGTATTAAAGATCCCGATAAAGGTTAAAATAGACCTTGTTTTTGTTTAGACTTGTCCTGATGTCATCATAGAATCTATCTAATTCCTCCTACTTACTAACAGATATCGGTGTGTTCACTTGAACGGTTTATAGGAAACCGACAAATAATTTATCTTATGTCCATTTTTATTCAAGTCATGCCAAATATATAAAATCTGCTGTTTTATCCTCGATATATCTTAGGGCTCTTTGAATATGTAGTCCCGACTATATAGATAAAGAATACACCAAAATTGAAGATATTGCTACCAATTTATGCTACCCAAAGTACTTTCTAGGAAAAATGTATGAATATAGCCAAAAAAGCATTTTATAATTGTAAATTAGAGACAATAGAACCTCGTAAAAACCTATTAATTTTACCCTATCATGATAATTTTATTTCTGTAGTGCCCATTCTAAAACAACTTAATATTAAGGTAGCCTTTAAATACAATCATACATTAAAAAATCTCTTAATAAAGCATAGCCCTAATAATGATAATAATGTAATTTACCGAATTCCATGTTTAGATTGTAATTTATTCTATGTAGACCAAATTCCAAAAATGTTTCCTTAAGGACCCAACAACACAAAGATGCAGTAATTAAGGGATATCTGAATAATGCCTTAGCTGTCCACAATTCCAAGATGGGACACGGAATTAACTGGTCAAAAACTGATACAATAATCCATAGTAATAATTTTATAAAGAGAAATATCCTGGAATCATTTTTCATCTCCCACACAAAGGAGAGTAATCTCAATATTAGCCCAGGGCTGTTTTCGCAAGATCGAATTTTATAACTTTTTCTAAAATCAGAATTATCTGATAGCATTCAAATGTGGACCTCATAGGGAAACGCGCTTAGTATTAATACTGTGCGTCTTATTTTTATTACCATTGTGAGTTTGAAAATATCGAATAGACGAAAGTACTAACTCCATCCGCCATTTATTCAGTTTCCTTCTGTGGTAAAATATTTAGATTTATAGTTATCACACGCTAATTTTCGTGATATTCCCCATATATATACGAGGGGCGGTCAATAAGTTTTGCAATTCGAATATAAGGAAACGGAATATGAGGAAAAGTGTTTTATTATTTTTCAATATAACTACCCTCGACTTCAATGCACTTGCGCCACTTGTTCCTGAGGCTTTGAATTCCCGACAACCAGAAATCTCCCGACTGCTGTTCAATCCACTCCTGGACGGCGAGCTGGACATCTTCATCGTCCCCAAACCGGCGTCCACGCAGTGCAGCCTTGAGCTGGTGGAATAAAAAGTAGTCGCTGAGGGCTAGATCTGGACTGTAGGGGGGAATGGTTGAACTCCTTGAATCCGCACTTGTTCAGGGCAGCTTGTGCAACTCTGGCCTGCTGGACTTTGACCACGTCGAGGTCGATCATGGGGCGCAAGGTTCCATGGCCAAATTGTCATGGATGATGTTGATAACACTTCCATCTGATATTCCAAGTTCTCGCTCAATTTCTTCGACCTTCACCCGTCGGTTTTGAGGATCATCCTCTCTACACGGGCCACATTGTCCTCGTTGGTTCCGTCATACAGGCGTCCTGGACAGGGGTCATCTTCAAGGGACTCACGACCGTGGAGGAACTCCCTATTCCAGCGAGCAATGGTTGCATAGGAAGGGGTGGTGTCGGTGTACACTGCAACCATACGTTCATGAATCTCTTTTTCATTTTTGCCTTCATTGGTCAAAAATTTGATCACTGCGCGGTGCTCAACCTTCTCCATTGTTTAAAAATTTGTGACTGACGATCTGCGATCAGCTACTGCTTCTTAAATAGAGGAGGGAGGAGCGTACGTCTGCAGGTTTTGACTTGTCATAACTTGTGCTAACACCCCCACAAAAAGCCATCCCCCTTTCTCTGTTTTGCCCTACCGATTCGCAAAACTTATTGACCACCCCTTATATATATATATATTCAATAATTTCAAAAATATTATGAGTAAGTGAATGAAATTTGCATGGTACATAAAGTCATGAATTTAATATATTTTATGAAGATTTCATATGATACAATCGTATATTTAAGAAATTATACTCAATAAACTAACAAAATGAAATATTGACACGTGCAAAATAAGAGAACAATCATTCAAAGAATTGCTTAGTAAGCAAATACTCAAACAAAGCAAGATTTGACAACGATGAAACTTAAAACAATTAATCTGAGACGTTGAGGACTTTGCTTTCTATTACTTCGGCGCAACCACGACCACAGCATCTTATTGCAGAGTTATGGTGTTATTTTGTTCCATTCTTGCACAACTTTCGCCAATAAATCCGTCACAGTTGAAAGCTGCTCGTCTCGAACTATGTCTTCAATGATCTTGCAGAGGTTACCAATTGAGATTAGGTCCGGGCTCTAAGCAGGCCACTGCCTTACTTCAATATCTTCATGTTTAAAATAGTATTTTACTCGCTTTGCACTATGGCGTGGAGCATTGTCCTGCATGATTACTGCTGGCTGGTTTAAAGATGCTCAGAGTGAAGGTATAACATGTTGTTATACGAGGTTTAGTTACACATTCACATTTAACGTTCCAATTATTTGCACTAGCGGACCAAACCCTTCGGAAAAAAACATCCCTCATATCTTGACGCTGCTTTTTCCAAGTTTGGCAGAGTTTTTAACACATTTAGAGTTATTAGAGTTATGTCTGTCACGCACAGCGCGTCTATCAAAGGGTCTGCCATCAGATCGAACTATATTAAATTTACTTTCGTCACTGAAACGAATTCTCTTTTAATCTTCATACCTTCAAACAACACGAGCTTCTGCATATTCGAGTCTCGCCTTCAGGTTCCTATTACTGATGATTGGTTTGGATTGGTTCAATTCTGAGAAAAATTGATTTATTCCATTTTCTATACTACCTAAAAATTGTTGTTCTCTCTCCCTATAAATTATTCCCCGTTCCTAATATACATTTTGTATTTATTTATACCTACTCACATCTAAGATAGGGGTTTAAGGTATAAATAATCTATTAATAATTTGTTTTAGAACATTCAACTCCCTCTTTCACCATTTTTGTGCTCATACAGGATCGGAAAAGACAATTCAAGAGAGACTAACAGTTTATTTTAGGGCGTTGGGGCGTTGGGGTCGAAAGGGCACTCTGATACTGTAAATTTTATTTATATTAGAGGCATTGACCCGGCTACCCCCTTGATCCCCTTGCGCCGAATCATCTAATCCCAAAGGTTTGAATTGGCTATTTACGTGCTCGCTTTAGACTACAAGTGGCACCCGCCATATTAAGTATATTTTAAAACTTAATTTGCAACGCGCGCAGCTGAAGAATGTGGTGGCCATGGCAATGGTAAGTCTCCTTGACAACGCATCAAACCTGCCTCAATACGCATCTGATCATAAGCGATTACGTCTTAGAGTTGAAGTGGTCATGAAGCGAATGGATAAACGGCAATGAAAAATGATCTAAGAAAAGAGGTATCAAGGTCGGCCGAGGACAGATGGTGCGAGGATTTGGTTAGAAAGGTTGTCATAGTGATGTCGCAAATAGTCGGGGGAATGGAGACTAACTGCGGTCGTCAGACAAAAGGCAAGTACAGCATCAAACGAGAGACAGCAGAGGTTTAACGTTTCGAAACGTGATTGTCTACAGTCGTCAATTAAGCGAGTTCCAAATTGAAACGGGGAAAATCGACTTCAGTCCTCCTTTAGGCGGCAAGAGCAACGGAACAAGACTTTTTTCTAAAGAAGTCTCCACATAAATCTTTTCTTCATTAACTTGGAGCAGGCCATCTTGAAGATTAGGGTAGGAAGACCATCTTGAAGATTAGGGTAGGAAGGCCATCTTGAAGATTAGGGTAGGAAGGGAACAAGTTATCAGATTTTACCGTCTAATTGGAAGTTAGTGGAAGAAATTCAAAAAAGCTTTTCTCTTTTCTTTCTCGTTCAAAAATAAGAAAAACATTTTGGTTTGGCTTAAAGGAAGCTTTAGGCAACAGCAGTAAATAATTACCAACCAGTGTTCTCATATCATCAAAATTGTGAGGCCGATTTCTTTCTCGATAATTTTAGAAGTTTGTTAGGAAATAGTTTTTTAGCGCTGAAATATTTATGGTAATTTGATCATAGCTTATCTTTGACCCTCAATGGCATTTAAAAAAGTTACTCTTGCGTCCTTTATCTCCCTTTACATGAGTTTCCTGTGGCTCAAATCAGTCACACCTTTCGCCCGCTCTTTGCGGGTTCCTTTCGTACACATTCACATCCACTAACATCATAAATCTCTCGACAAACTCTTCACATTATGTTGGTGCGGATGCGTCCATACGTTTCGTTTTAATTTCAGAAATCAATAAATTCCTCATTTTTTCTTAATTGCTGTCCAGAGTGGGATCGATCACTGTCTAAGAATGGCGCCTCGACGCTAACATTTGGCAAAGAAGTTTAATTCGATAATCGTCGCGAAGTTTTTGTTGATCCTTCTGTTAGCGAAAGCGGTTCTAAATTAAGGAAAATCAACACAAACTTGTTTGTTTAAAGGTTTTGCAACGGAAGAGAATCGATCTCGTTGGTCTTTTGCTATAATAATTTCATTTGAATTATCCTAGAGAAGAAAAATAGAGAGAGAAAGATAGAAATATGTGTAAAGTAGAGCGAAGGAATGAACGTCGTCCCTGGGAGAGAGGCAGAGAGAACCTAAGATCACAGAATACATTTCCTTGATTGATTGGAAACTCTCCAAGATTAGAAAGGAAACGCGAATGGGACAATCCAATCAAGCCACTAATAATGGGCCGGATGAAAATAGATAGAGAAAATGAACAGAGAGTGATTGAAATATCAACTTGACATTTCAAATAATTCCTAAATTATTACCAATTTATTCAGGGAAGTAGTGAAACACATTAATAACAATCCCCCAAATCAAAATAGAAAAAAATATTAAAAATAAGGGATCACTTCGTAAGTCCTTCAGGGAGTCGAGTTCTCGCCTCACTTTCTCGACCCATCTCGATTGCAACGAAACTGGAAGACAAAATACTTATTGTTCATTTTATGTTGTGGACCAATTCATTTCAACATAACAATGCAGGCTATTATCGAACTCATACTACAGGTGTTCTTTCATTAATTCGGACACATTTCATGGTATTCACTGGCTCAGCCATTACTCAGACAAGTGAGATGATAATTAACTCTTCTCATTCCCATAATTACCGGTTCCGAATATTCCAGAGGGGCTAAGAAGAGAAAACACAATTTGGAATAGTTTTCTTTCTTGTGACTTTTTGTGTAGCATTTCTAAACAATTTTGTTGATACCTCAACAATTATTGAATATTCCTAATTTTATTCTTTTTTAATTGTGAACGATGCAATTTTTCTTTCAAAATGATAAACGAGAGGAACAGTTGCAACCGACGAAGGCATTTGATATGAGCGGTAAAAGACCAAGGAAAGAGAGAGAAATAAGCCAACGGAGGAAAGGATGAACTAAAAATCAGAACCGAATAATAAAGACTAAATCACAAGAAGTTACTGAGAATAGGTGTAACTAAAACGACTGTTCTTCACAATGAAGAGCTGCTAAATAGATCAAAGCTCTTTCAGACAACTGAAGGGAAAAAAACGCCATTGATGAAAGCACTCTCCCACCATCTCTTCCACCCACTTCCGCAATCCAATGCAAGAGAGTGCTTAGTATAGACTCCTGGTACCTGGAAGAGCAACACGCTTCCCCAGCCCTGGTGACCCTGGCTGTTTCAAACTAGATTGAATCTACCTTGGCTTTATCACGTATACACATTTACATTATACACTTTGTCACCACTAACTGTATAAGACTCTTATCAACTATTTCCGAGGAGGGGGTCTGTTTCACCCCTCGCTCTTGACTCTGGCCAGGATGGTAGTTTTGAACATGTGTTCGTTCTTCGCACCCCTTTCTGTTTCTACTGCCACGTCATATTTTACTTCCCTACTTATACATGTATCTTTTACACAACCGCACTGAAATGTAATGTGAATAATGAGCAACCTTGCTGCTGTTAACATATCATGAGCACTCCAGGCTCCAACACCCAGGGTTTGATCCCCTGATCCAATTGCCTGCGGAAGGATCTGTGATTATTTATCTTTCACACATTTTTATTTTGTTTAGCTCCATTAATTTATTGACGATTTATGGACAATTTATAGACTTTGTGCTTTTTATACTCTCTTTGGTAGTACACTCGAAATTCTAGGAGAAAAAGTGCACTAAAAAGTTGAAAAGAAACCTGCTTCTGCACTATAAAAATGTCGGTAATTTTGATCTTTAAATTCCTTTACACTGGAGCAATTAACCTCCTCTACAGGTTGCTCGTTCTAAGTCTTGAAAATTCTTTGAGTTGTATAGTGTCCCGCCAAAGTAGTCCGGAACTTCCACCCGAGGGTCCTTGGGGCTCTCTGGCTAAAGGTATATAACTTCCAGGGGTCAAAATAGTCCAAACATGGAAGAATTTTCAACATCTCTATCAGTCTCATAGGCTCTATCGAGAATAGTCCAAACTCTTGCACTCGCTTCTGATAGTCTCTGTACCGAAGGAACAGGGTCAGTTTCGTGGAGCTGACTTGTACTCTTTCAAGGCGTTGGATCTGTTTTCGAAGGCACGGAGTCCATATCTTAAGTTGTACTCAATGTGACGTCGTACTCCAGAGTTTTTGAAGGGTAACACATTTTCTTTGTTTTGGAAACTGAACTGCCTCTTAATGTAACTTAACAGTCCATGAGCCCTTTTCTCTGCGACAGAATACAGTCGAGAGAAAATCAAGTCACTTTTAATCATTGTACCAAATGATTTCTGCACATTAGTCACACTTAGATCATGCCCGGGCTGTGGGTAGACGGACTTGGAGTTCACATTTGCGATATTCTTTTCTAAGGTAAGAGGTAATTCCCAGTTATCCGCTCACTCTTCTACCTGGCTCAAGTCATTAATCAACAAGTAGAAGTGTAAGAAGAGAAATTAATATATTTATGGATTCAATGGCATCAAGTTTTAGGTAAAATTGCTATCTAAATCTCACAGAGCGACTAAAGATGTCTACGGTTCCACAACTTAACATTTCATTATCCTTGGAAGGAATTTCTTAGGCGTAGTCAACGGCAAGAAAGATACTATTTACTACTTTAACCCTTTTGTAGCTGTACTTTTTATGCTAAACTCCATTACTTAGAAGGGAAGATAGTTGCAGTCACTTGACAGTACAAATCTCAGATTAGGAAAGATAAGTTTATAACATTTGATGTTTGGCTTTCAGCGATTCTAATATGAAGAGACTTTTTCATTTTCTCAAAATGAAATTCATAACAAGTAATTTATTTCTTTGTTTAAGAATTTTATACTTAGTTTTATTTTATACAATTATTTTATACGATTATTTTATTTTATAAAGAGGCAGGTAAAGAAACACGCGATCCATCATTGGTTTGCTTACAATTGCAGCTCAGACGATGGTCAGAGTAATGTTCAGTCCTATGCGAATATAAGGCGACGATCTCGGTCATTTCTTGGCTTAGTTTCTTCTTCCACTCTGAGGAAGCTCCAGACGAGCGAAACGCTAGCAATAAAGAATCCTGTACCACTTGTGGCTTCTCTTATTCTCCTTTCCATTTATTTTCAAAGACACCCATTAATAATTTTATATTAGAATCATTATCCCCATCACGTTTATTTAAAAAACGAATGAAAAAAATTAAAATATATATATTTGTCTCATAACTTTTGGCGATTAATATACATTGACTTACATTAAATTATTTCTATCCATTTGAAGACACTAATTCAGTCAAGTAAAAAACTAAAGAATAAAATACTAAAATATACGATTTATTAAAATACTCGATTTATTTCGAACGGAATTTTCTTTGAATTTACCTTTGATAATATCCAATTTTCTTTGCCTAGAACAGCGAGAAAAGTAATCTGTATTTAATAAGAAATCCGTCCAAAACGAGAGAAAGATAAGCAAATTACAGAATAAAGCAGAAAAATTCATAATTATCTCATAGAAAACTGATCAAAATATTAATAGGAAATATGCAATTCTTTGTTCTGATTCACTTTAGCGAATCTTCGACCGCAGAAATTCTACAATTTGACACATTCTTTTCGTCCACAAAATTTTGCCATCTACCTTTAATTTTCGTTGGTTTCCATTCTATAACATTTTCCTCCTCGAGTCTTTTAAATCAAAGGTCTGCGAAGGTTAATTCATCGCATCAATATTTTCAGTATCCAAGATCTGCTTCACCGTCGGTGCCTTGTGGCACTGCAAATTGCCTTGTATGAATACAGACTCAGGTTCTACAGATGTTCAGAGAAGATGAATCACTTGAATTTGATACAAATTTTTGTATACTTCAGTTTAATTTACCACAGAACCGGACAAAAGGAAGCTTGAAATAATACTTTAATTTATAACGCTGCCCCTCACAAATTCCATCATCTTTTAGGTGCATGATGAGGTAAATCTTTCAGCTGCACGACGCTTTGCATGCGACTAAAATCTGATTCTAAAATATTACATTTTTAGCCGATGAAAACCATTTACCACTTTTTACCACTCTGCGGGACATGCTTAGTATTGACCCCCATCATTAAATTATTATTTTTGGGGGGGGCTTAGCAGGAAATCACACTGCGAGCCCCACCTCTCCCAAGCATGATACCACACAAACTGTGTCCACTATTCAGGTTCACTTTTTATAAAGTTATAATTACTTTTGTACTTTGACCTGAATAAGTGTACACGAACATCTCAAACCATCAACTTCTTATGCTCGGAGCCGGTAACTGATCTGAATTGTTCTCATCATCTCTCGTTTCCGGGTCAATAATTAGGAAAATATTAACAGGTATTTTGCAGAACACCTGCTGGATGGCGGTGTTTCCCTTCAGAGCCAATGGGCAAGATCAATTATCCACCACCCTTAATCCGATTACACTGGAATTAACATTGCATCAACTCTCCAATCCTACACCAATCCATGGTTCGAAAACCAAGTTAGAGTTCTGCTTTAAATTGAGCTTCTTTGTGGTTGTGTTGTGTGTGGATGCATGACATTGTTATTCTGTATCTTATAACTTCGATTGTGTATTAAGTCTATATTTTATGACTACTTTGTGACTAAGTATGTTTTTTGCTTTAAATATCTCTTCTTAGTTATTTTTTAGACTTTCAGCCAATTCTTTTAATCTTGTCAACTCAGTTTTCTTTTCCTCAAGCAATTCAGCCTCAATCAATACAATCCAATTTGTTTTTATTATTGTAAACAAACCTTATTCAGTTTAATCTTCTTCTCCCTCACTCTCCTACTCCCCTTCTTCAACGTTATTCTCCTCTATTTAACCAACCTTCAACGTCCTTAAATTACTCCAAAACATTCATCTTTGTCGTTTTTTGAAGGCTAAACATTGACGTTGGCTGTAATGGAAGAAATAATCCATCTCTCTTTCCCTTTTAATGAAAACACTACGTTTGTGTATGTGTTTGTTCAGGTTTAAGGCCTCGGGTTTGTTTGCATCTGCACTTATATTTTCTATATTGCTCTTTTTCACTTGAGTTCGGCAGCCAAACGTTAGCGGCCAAGGCAGGACTCTATTCTTTCATTACCAACTTTGCCTTCATTGTTTGAAACATTGCCTTATGCATTATTTCCTTCACTATTTGGTTACACTGAGTAGTAGTATTTTTACTAAGGATAGTTTTAGTAGTTTAATTTTAAGTGAATTTCTTGTGCTCATTTCAGAATGCTCACTCCAGCTTGCCTCTATCAAAAGACAAGTGAAATAAAGGAGCTTATTTCCATTTTGAATGTGTAGCAAACAACATGACTGTAAGAAGGAATTAGGAAATAACTTTTAGCGCTAAATCACTCAAACTCAAACCATACTCCTCAAAATACCACACATGTTTATATAATTGGTTTCAATTACAGGTTTATAAGAAGAAGCAGAGACTGTGCGCTCCACTTACATACGTAAATTAGATAGAATTTACCAATCTCTCGGAAATACTTATCTAAGCTATTGTTAAACCTGTTAATAACATCGGTGTACCCGTTTGTTTTGTAAGTGAAACATATTTTGTATATGTTATTATCACAACATCTTCCATGTAGCTTAAATCCATTGTTTTATGTCCTACTTGACTTAACTAGCTCAAAGACTGAATCAGTTATTATTATCAAAACCGATAATTATCTAAATAACTTCCGCCAGTTCATCCATGAATCCTACCAGTCGCCAAATAACTGCAAATTGAGCTCCTTTAATATTTGCTCATATTGTCCATAGAGGTCACAATCTGGAATCCATCTTAATTGCGCAGAAGAAGTTCCACCGTGTCGGTTTCTTATGTTATTTCTCCTTTTCGTGGACATAGCGATAGATCTACCCATTGGAATGTCCTTAATGTGAAGGAATTCACACATCTCTCTCTAGAATCGCTTGTTTTCCTTGCCTTGATTTGTTCCTATGCTCCCAAGACGCGGATTTGGTCTTGGGATAGGAAGTGGCTGATGAACTCCGTGGCATTGACCACGTTCCTATTCAAATCTCTTCTGCAGGGGCGCCACTGCTCGAAGTACCATCTCCACCTTACGAGTTGCTTGAATCGAGTATGGTGTTATTCATTATAAGGCATGACCTTCATCCCTTTTTTTTCAAAGGATATAAGGTGGTTGATGACCTCGTTGGAGTCCTTCTCCGACATACCCATCCCAACGGACCTGACGTGTATTCCTTAAATGTGTGGCTGTCACAATCAGGAAATTTCAGCAAAAGGAGGACACGTCAAATATCACTTATTGCTGAAATATACGCAAAAATGTTTATTTGTATTATGACAAGTATGAAATAAATGAATTTCAAGCATATCCCTTATCTTATTATCTGATTATCTTTCAAGGTTAAATGGATTTATGTATGTGTGTATGAAAGGATGGATTTACATATGTGTTTGCTAGGATATATATATATATATATATATATATATATATATATATATATATATATATATATATATATATATATATATATAATGTAAAGGATGAATAGAGGGATGGATCTCTGTATGCATGTAAAAAGATAGATGATGGATGATTGTGTGTAGCTGTATAAATGTTAGCGACTAGATCCACTTCACCGCCCAAACAGCGAATCTTCGATGCAGAAAAGAAACGGGAAGGAAATAATGGAGAAAATACCGCCAGACCGAACGGAGAAAAGAGGATTTCTTAATAGCCCGGGGAGAAAAGAGAACCGGGGGACTCCACCTATTTGGGAATGAGTGAATGGAAGAATGGAAGAAGGAAAATGATGGCAGAGATTCGAGGATGAGGATGGCAGAGACTAGCTTGAGAGTTTCGCTATCCTCCTAGCGTACTAGGGATGGGTGCTGCATCTCCAAGAACAAAGGTTTAAAATGACGGCAGGTTATCTTTCAAGAGTAAGGACCACCCTATCCTGATCAGTGGGAGCCCTATAATTCACCATCAGCAAGATCAAGCGATTAAAAGGAGGAGGAGGTGCCAGACAATTGCTTTAGATGCAAAGGTGAACCACGTGACCATGCAAAAAATGCTGAAGGATGATCTGAAACTTCGTCCATTCAAGAGGGCTAAAGGCCATCTCCTTTCTAACCCTTCCAAAGCGTACATAGTCAAAGTATCAAAGCTGCTTCTCCAACGGCTCCTCGATGAAGTGTAGCCTCCAGTTCGATGGACGGATGAGACGTTGTTGACTGTTGAGGCCACTCAAAGCACAAAATGGTCGCGTTTAGGCACAAAGTAAAAATGAGATTCTGGTTTCAATAGCGGACATCTTTCAGTGGACAGAAATAAGCTTAGAGATTGTGTGGCCGGGTATAAATAAACGGGCGAAAAGAACCCCTTATCTTCATAGAAGAGGGTATAACGATCAATCAACATGTTTATTTGGTCATTGTTTATAATAAAATCATCCCCTAAGTAGATATTACTATAGGAAATGCCTGTGTCGCCCTTCACCAAGAAAGAGCAACGTCACACAGAGCAACCAAACAGCCAAGAGGGATTGCCAGGACAATTTGAAACGGTTTTGATCAAAGGAAATTTAGCCTCCTCGTTCGCCTAATTTGAACCCTATGAAATTTGAATGGTAATCGATGCCTGACTACTAAATCTCATCAAAGTGTGGATGTTCTGAAGTGCAAACTGTAAAAAGGGTGGACGAAAATATCCGCTGAATCGCTGCTTACCACAAGCGCTCGTGTCATCTATGCAAATTGACTTACTATTGACTCTTGGTTACATCGTTCTATACCATAGATTTTTAGTCACGGGTGACTCTACCTCTCACTATGTCGATCGGTCCCTCCCTGTTTTCTTTTTATTGTTTTGGAAATAAAATTGTAGCTATTGGGCCAATTCTAACGAAATTTGTAACCCTTATGTTCCTTTGCATTGTCTTTTGAATGATATAATTGCAAAGGTTCTCCCAAGGTTAGCCCGGCCCTTATTTTGTTTTGGCATTAACATCATTACTATTCTACCGATTCTAATGAAATTTAAATCCTTCATGTTGTTTTTCATTTTATTTCCAATAATATAATTGTCAAATTTCTCCAAAGGCCGCCGGGGAATTATTTGGCAATAACATCATAACTATTCTGCCGATTCTAATCAGATTTGAAACCCCTGTGTTGTTTTACATTTTCTTTCAAATGATATAATTGCCAAGATCCGTTAAAGGTTAGCCCTTGAATTATTTTGTTTTGGCAATAACCATAAATTTTTGGCCGATTCTAAGGAAATTTGATACCTTTATCTTGTTTCCGGTAATATTGTTGTAACTCCTTTGAATTTAATCTCTAATAACATTTCCGTGAAAAACCTACCAATAACTCGCATCGGAGCTGCCAAGGAGTCTCTCTCGTAGGATGGAAAATCTGCCACGACCTCGCACTTGAACTCCCCTGACGTCTGCTCACTCACATTCCCAAGCATCACCGATTTCAAGTGGGATTCGGATTTCTGAAACGAGAAAAACCGCCATTAGCGAGAATGGACCTCGTGAGAGGGAACTAAATTACAAGATTGGACCGATGGATTGCATCGCTGTCCATCTCTTTAAAGACGACAGGTCCGGAGACGCTCCTAATTCCAGAGATTTGTGTTAACGCTCGCGAGATACCCGAGGTTCCCACGGGTTAATTTGGCTAGGTCTAAAGTTCACAAGGGGGTCTGGGGAATCTTGCAGTTCGTTGAAATAAGTTGTTGTTCTGGTTCCCTGGGCCCTGTTATTCTGAGAAGCCAAGACCACGTAGGTATGCCGCTACATTACCTAGACTTTACCAAAGTTGCAAGACATTGTTAATGTTGTGTTGTATGAAAGCTGCCAATACAAACATAAGATGCGTGATAGTTTAGGGGTTGGCTTGATAGAGAGGGGTTAGCATCCATAGGCTGAGCAGTGGAGCCCGGAGCTCTCAGGTACCACGTCCTCGTTATCGCCCCACAAACCACTGTTGGAATCGGTAGAGTTGTTTTGTGGTTTCGCTTTATTTGATGATTGAGAGATATTTCAACTGTGACGAAGGTTAGGTAGGTTGTTCGAGGTTGTTAGTTTTATTTGATGGTTAAGAGTTATTGGCAAATCTTAGCTCAGGTTGTTAGGATAGATCAGGTCAAGTATAGCGAGTCAAATTTAGGTTAGGTATCCAAACCTAACCTAACCTAACCTTCATTTTACCTCGCACTCCTTATTTTAATACTACATCATTGAATAACGTTGATCTAATTCGTTATTTGGAACCTTGATTTGGCAAATTACATGTAAATGGTTGCTACAGCGGTTGAGTCTTAGAGAGTTTTCCATTTAGGCAGGGCGGGGGGAGGGAGCATTTCCAAACAAATCTACGTTGCCGTTTTTGGACCAATTCACCTTTTAAGAAGAAATGGGAATGGGAACACCACCGGTGCCTTGTCTTTGAAAAATGAAAGTGATGAAAATGAGGCTAGTGATGATGAAACGGAAGATGTGGTAGAAAAAAGGTTATTGTATAGTTCAGACTTAAAGATTATATTCCATCAAGAAGTCAGTCACACAGTGATAGTGAAGAACAGAAGCAGTCTGGTAAGAGAAGAAAGAAAGAGTTTTCACCTCCACCTCAATGAAACGACCATCTTCCACTTGTGTGGTGCACCCACACCCGATTGTATTTGTTAATTCCGTTGATTTCCATTCAACCTCTGCAATCTCCACTTATACCACTTCTGCTACCAGTACAACGACCCCTTCTACCATTGCTATTCCCGCTACTACACCTTTTACTACTATTGCTACCCCTGTAACTGCTCCTTTCACCTCTGCTACCCTTGATATTGCTCCTTCTACCAATTCTGCTGTCCATGCTACACCTGTTGTTGCTGGTGATAGTAGACGTACTTGTTGTGTTGATGATGTTTCAACTACTGTACATTTTAATTCCAGCACACTGTCAAATCCGGCTGGGTTTAGGTGGGGCTGTCGCCCACAGTGCAAACGAGTAGCAGCACGGACTATTGTTGCTGCCACCCCAGAGTCGATGCAGGTAACCCAGAATGGAGCCACCCTCGAGAAGTGTCTTGGGTTGTTTATTGAGGATTATCTTCCATATCCTGTTTGTGAATGGACCAAAAATAGGATTGCAACTGAGGCAAGCAAGTAATCCAGTGACGCTCAAAGATAAAGACCAAGATGAATTACTGGCATTACCGGGGTACTGATATTTACGAGATGCCAAATGGACAATCATCTCTCAAGAAGAGACACGTGTGGGCCGTTGAGATCTTTAGCCTCTTTGTACCGGGTTGGTAAGTCCCAAGCACGTTTTGATTTCTTTGCGAACATTTTGAGGTTTGATAACCCAGAAACGAAAGGAGGATGACAGACACGTTTGAAGCTATTAGGAAAATCGTTGATAGATTCATCAAGAAGTGTGGGAATCTATATAAACCAAGTAAACGCCTGACTATCGAAGAGCAGTTCCTGGAGTTTCGTGCAATATTAACCTTTAAGATGTACATACCGAGTAAGCATATAAACTATGGCATAGAGCTCATTCTCATCAATTGCAGCAAGTCAAAGTACCAGGGTTCAATACCTTACTTGTGGAAGGATAAGCCAATTATTAATGACGAAATCGGCCTTGGTCACTACTTTACTAAAGTTCTGACAAAGCTGTACTACCATTCAAAACGAAATAACACAACGGTAAATTGGTTTACGTCTGTGCCACTCGCGACTAATCTCTTGTTAGAACCTTTAAGGCAAATAAGAAAGAATTACCAAAGGAGATGAAAAACACAGAGAATCACAAGCTGGGGTCAAGTGCATTCTTCTCTACAAAGGAGATGACCTTGGTGTCATACATGCTTTGCACGTCCGGGAAAAACATAAAAGTTGGTAGTGTTACTTTCTTCTATGCATACACAGCCAACACTTGGCGAAAATATAAAGCCGGAAATAATTGACTATTACAATGGTTCAAAGGTTGGTGTAGATACATTTGACCAAATGTGCGCCACTTAGGAATGTAACCTAAATACTAGAAAATGGGCCCTTTGTATCTTTCACAGAATGTGGCAGTCATCAACTCCTGACTTACAAACAATGAAAACATGACCAGGACAGGTGAAAGGAGACTCCTTAAGCGTCGATATAGGCTACACCTGGCACGAATTTTTATCAAGCAATGGGTAGAGAAGAAGCTAATCTCTCCGACCTTTCAATACCCTTAAATATTTTGTCAAGCACCTTCTCAGACCTCCCATCGCCAGGCAGGGATGAAGAACCCCAGAGATCCAGTGACTGCAGAGAGTAATACTTCTCTAGTTCTCTGCTCAGAGTGCCCAGAGCGATTTGACAGAAAAGACAAGCTTCAGGAGCCTGAGGTCTCACAAACTTCAGTACCAAACCCCACTACCCTGCCTGTGGAGACTGTATCCAACTTAAAGTAAGGAAATAGTCTGTTTATTCATCTACTTATCTACTTCATCTATATATCTACATATGTATGCATCTACTATCATTATTATTGTTAAAATTATTATCTATACATACAAAAGAGGGATATATGTGGATGTTTCTTTTGCGAGTGGGAGGATGAGGTTAAAAATAAATAGGTAGAAATTTAGACACGTTTTCATATCATTTAGTTTGGATTTTGAGGAATAAAAAGCTGTCAGAAAAAATATTATTACATGCATCTCCATTTTTGTCTCAAAAAATATACCCCTTTTTTATCTCCCTCTATCGTAGTGACTTTGAGCTGCTAGTAGGTAATTCTGAGCAAACCAGGAGTGTGTTTTCCCAAAGGTCTGTGTGTGTGTGCGAACATAGAATTTCTCCATTCCACTGTTGTCAACTGAGAGATTTTAGTTTATTCTCATGTATGTTAAACTAAAATTTTAAGTTGATTTTATAAAATATCCATTTGCAATTTACTTTCAAAAAATCAATGTAGAGATCAGAGAAAGGAAGAAAGGTTCTGGATTAATTGTAATTTTACCTTTTCAATAATTTCTGCGCAGAACTTTTTGCTTTGATTACAATGGGTCTGAGACACCCGACCTTAGTGAACATGTTCCGTGAAAAACACATTATTTTTATATGGTTAATAAAGAACTTGGTTGTATTATCCTTCAGAAATCCCTGTATGGCCTTAAATCATCATATATATTTGTGGGACGCTGCACATAAATTAAAGGACGAATATTACAATTCATTACGGGAAATCGACAATCGTGAGGCTGAAATAAGCAAATATGTGTGTAAAAAGAGACACCGAATAGTTTTTTCAAAAGGATGGTCGTCTAATCGAGCTTTTAAATGGCTACAAATAATATTCATGATATTTTTTTTCACAAAAATATTTACTTTGGTCACTTGTGATAAAAACATTAATGATGACGTTTACAAATTTCGATCATAGTGTGACTCGGCCTTGTTGTAAATTGTGCAAAGATATTCTTTTGAAATGGTAGCTCTAAACTCACTTGACTCACACAAGATTAGTTGAAATTGTGAAAATTTGGAGGAGGTCAAGTCACACAAAATATAGAGAATATTATGCGATCGTTCTGCGATGATTCTGAGGTTAAAATGTCTCGATGATTATATCTGTAGGATCTTTATAATTAAGTTTTCTTTCTGATTACTTAATCTAACTTAACAAAATTTAAAATGAATTGAATATACCTAACACAGCCTAACTTAACCTAACCTATCTTAACCAAACCTAACATAAACTAACTTAATGTAGCGTTTCCTAACCCAACCTAACTTTAACTAACCATCTTAACATAAATTAACCGAACCTAATTCAGCCTTACCTAACCAAATCTAACCTAACAAATCTTCTTTAAGTCCACTGGAAAAATGGAGGTAAAATGAATGCAATTTTATATCTTCCAGCGATCACATATTTCGCCTTCAGCGACAAAGATGAACAATTTGAAAGTTTGGGAAAACAGTTTCATTTTGGAAGAATCGATACGAAACTGGTGCCATTAATTCTGGCGGGAAAGGCGGCAAACGACGCAGTTTAGGACTTCTAGCAACTCCTTGTTTGCACCGATAGTAAACAGAGAGAAAGAGAATCGTTCAATTAGAGACAGAGAGAAAGAAGGAAGAGAAATAATAGAGGAGAGAAAGGTGAGATAAAGGGAGAAAAGAGAAATATAGAGAAAGAGAGAATTAGTGTATGAGAGTGAGAGAGAAAGAAGAGAAATGAATTGGAAAGAGGGATAAAGGGAGAGAAAGAGAAAGACAAAGAAAGCGATTGAGAGAGTGGATGTTTATGAGAGTGAGAGCGAAATAAGAGAAATAAATAGGCAAAGAGAGATGGAAAAAGAAAAAGAGAGAGAAAACATGAATAGCAAAAGAAAGAAAAAAAGATAAAGAAATACAATTTGCGTGGTTTTAGATGACTTTTTTGCATTTTTCTGCTCCACTCCTTCTTAATTCACAGAGAGCAAAGCTCATTTCGCCACTAGTAATTGTATTTGTTTTCTTTACTGTTTAAGTATAGCAGATTATGATGTTCAAGGCTCACTAATTACATCTTTAGCCCAAGTTTATGGATACGGGTCTTAAGGCCAATTGCTTCCTCACAAATCACGTCTTTAAATAAACTAAAATCTGAAAAAGCAGAATTTGGAAAGTTTTCTCGGGCGGCAAATAAATAAAGGAACTGATCGAGTCATAAATATCATTTTCAGCGTTTTCTTTTGCCTAATATTTCCTGATATTAAACTTTTGGTCCTCTTAACCGATGAAAATATTTTGGAAATATATTTCTCCTTTTATTTATTGCTAAAGATTCTGATGTATCATTAATCACTCGTAAATTAAACAAAGTAGAACTCACAGATTTGATTACAAAAATGCGTCTGAAAATCTGCGATGGAGGGCCAACACAAAATTTGGCCGGTTAACGGCGGTCTCTTTTAACATCAAAATCAATAATGATTTCCTTAAGGAATGATTAATCACATCGGCAATTTATATAGCTTGCCTTTCAGCTGAAAATTATTAATGAAAATAAATAATAGGAAAAAGATAATAATTTTATGATAATGTCGAAATATGGCCAAGTGTACGGGAATATGTGCACACAGGCTCTAAGGTAGGCCAAGCAAGGCGACAACTGTTATTGTTCTAAGAGTGCGATTTAAATAGATAGCGGCAGCTGCCTGACTAAGGAATATAACAAACACAATGACAAAAATAGATTTTTAATACACACTAAATAAAAGGCACAACAATAAATATGGATATATATGGGTACATTAAAAAGAAGGAATTGAGCTCCAAATACTAAATAGATAACCGTGGTTAGGGAATGGGTATAATGGGGGATTGAGGGTAATGAGTAATTTAGTTCCTTTGAAACTCGAGGGTAAGGTAGGGCAAACTTGGAGGAGGTCTTGGTGACTTTGATTACTCACGGGTGGTAGCCACAAACCTGCAGCGGGTAGGGCTACTTTCTCGAACTTGTGTTTTGCGAGATGCGGGCCTCTTTTCCTCAGGAGGTCACCGAACGAACTTTTAAGGGAAGGGGAGGGGAGATAACTTCTCCACACTCGGCTTGAGCAAGCTAACGGGCCTCTTGTCCTTAAGGGGCGACAAAATCGGACATTGTGTTGGCGAGTCCAGAATTCCCTTTCAACCTCGCCGACGAACCAGGTCCAGTGGTCCCGAGCGATCACATCCCCATCATCACCACCATATCGCTTGCGACAATGCTCAACCCCGGCACACTTATAAAAGGCTACGCAAGATCTAACTGAGAGCAATACAGATAAATACTCAGCAATTATCAGCCAACTGACGTGGGTGACACAAATCTCGAATAAATTGATGAGGAGATACATAGATAAGATCACTAATTTCCTCATTCAAGCAGAGGAAAGATCCGCACCCATAATCTCGTACAAAACTCTTCCACAACCTAGGTGGATGGAGGAAATGACGGATATCGCCATGAAGCACAGGGAAATCTATGAGGCAGCTAAGCAATGAGCTAAAAGAAATTATCCTTAAAAAGCAAAGAGGAATTTCGGACAATAACATAGGCAGATTAGATAGAGAAAGAAATCCTGTAAATCTTTTGAATAACATCCAAAAACTTAGGAGATTTCCTCCCAGCCCAGGACACGGATAAAAGAAGGCGACAACATCATAGAGGATCCGGAATCTCTCGAAAGAAGCTTTAGAAGACATTGGAAAGAGATTTTTGCAAAATCTCCTAAGAAGAATGATGATTTCAACCAGGACTTCGAAGACCAGCTGCTCGAAGACCTCAGAACGATGATACACAGGAACACCCACACCCGCAAGTATCTAGAGAAAGAAAGATGGTTAACCACGGGTGCCCTATCACCATTTTAAGAGACCATGAACACCATAAGATCCTGTTCTGGGGTTACGAAGAACACCCTCATGAATGCCCCACGGCAAATTATTCAGGGCATGGTGAACATTATGAACGCATCCTTGAATACAGGCTACTTCTCAGACGGGTATAAGATGGCTGAAAACATCATCTTAATCCCGAAAGGGAACAAGCCCCCAGATCAAGTGGCTAACCATCGCCAAATCTCTCTTTTCGAAATACCCGGCAAAATCTTTGAGAAGATTATAACCCGCAGGCTACAAATTCAACTCGACGAGCTAGGACCGCATAACCGACAACAACATGGGCTTCGTCCATAGAGGGGCACAGAAACGGCCCTGGCGCTTCTAACAAAAAAGATCGTATATTGTAGAGCCAAGAATCACTATGTATACATCGTGCTGAGGGACGTGTAGAAGGCCTTCGACAACGTCTGGCTGGAAAGACTCCAATACAAGATCCTAGTCCTCTAGTTAGACCCAGTTCTGGAAAGAATCCTTTGTGACTTCGTTATGGGCAGAATTGCGCGTATCATGATTGAATAAGACAAAAGACCATAGATCGAACTCAAAGCGGGCGTTCCCCAGATAAGCTGTCTGAGGCCTCTGCTTTAACTGGTCTTCATCATCTACCTCCTTACTACGATACACATGGAAACGATGTATCTGCATCTCATAGATGACGTTACACAGATCGTCCCCAGTATGGTGAGGAAAGCAAGGGCGCAGGCGATTAGTACTGTAACAGAAATCTCTAATATCAACCAATATAAGAGAAGATGGAATTTTTGGACCAATAGGGACAAGTATAGGATCCTCGCAATGAGACGCAAGTCGACGTGGCCCATCCTTATAGATGGAAGAAGATACGGATACTCCGCCGAAATCACCGTCCTAGGCCTAAAAATCTCCGACCACGGATACTCGAGACACTACCAGGAGAGGCAGGATATAGCGAAGATAGAAATCTCTAAGTTATATAGTTTTAAAAACATTAGCTCGGCCAACATCAGGAAAATATACCTGATGTTCATCCGGGCTAAGCTCATCTACCCTACGGTAGTGACTTAAGTTGCCAGCAAGACCTCTATGAGGAGGCTCCAGCGAGTGCAAACTTCTGCATCTCTTTGCATCAACCAAAGCAGACGGAGAGAGTATCTTGGGCAAAGGGACCTGCACCGCAGACAACGTCTGGAGGCCATTAATGTCGCCTCTCACAAATTGGCCAAAAAGGTCTGGCCAACATTTGCCAATGATATCATCCCAGACCTAAGAAGAACATGTGGCAACTTAAATATCCCTGCAAGATTACTTGAGAAAGTCGCCCCAAATCGACTTTTCCCAATCCCTACACTCTGCACCGAGAAGAACACTACACCACTATACACATGAACACGAGAGAGTAACGACACAACATTTCTAATCACAACTAACGGAAAAACAATTTTTAAAAAAGAAAAAAAAGGACAAAACTCAAAATCAGAACACTAATAAAGGCACGAATGGTCAAGCATACACCAAGACTAAATAAACAAAACAAAAAAGACAAATGCAAAGAAGAATACACAAAACAAACAAGTCAACGATAACAGAATAAAACAGGAAAAATTTGAAATCAAAAGTAAACAAATACCTACAATGCCCCTTAAACCAGGGCAAACCCTTCCTACCAATTTCATCATCTATCTCCTACTACCACTTATATTACGAGTACCTTCCACTATTGAGTACTCAGAGACTCTAGGAACGAGATGAGTGAGGACCATTACCATAGCAATACAATAAGAAAGTTTTCATTTCAGGAATACCCCCCCGCCCCCCTTCCTGAAGAAGAGGCGCCCCCGGGCTGAGTCAACGTTCATGAGTGAAAACCTTCTGAGGTCGTGGCTGAGATGACCCCGAACTGACAGTTCGGTGAACCGACTTTGCCAGAGAATGGTACCACCTCCTCCTTCCCCCAACCACGAGGGAAGCCAAACAGTGCGGGGGAAGCGTCACTTCCCTCGCTCAGTGTTGTTCCAAGGCCAAATATTTACCGATCACTAAATGGTGAAAATTCGAAGGAAAGAAAAGTTGGTTTGCGAGCACTAATCCCTGACAATGGGCCCCTTTTCCCCAAAAGCCCCTAAATCCACATCGAAGGATTTAATTAACATAATAGATCGAGTGAGCGATTGACAAGTTGATCGAAAGGACCAAATCCTTTTCAGTCATTAATTCATCCCAAACTTTGCAAAGGAAGTCAATGGCCATTAGAGGGACTCGATCAATGGAACAAAACAATATAAAAATGGATTCAAGCCAAAGGTTAACCAGCATCCCTCATGGTCTAAGAAGTGTGTACTCATTTATTGCAGGCAAAGCTGTTGCAAATATTTAAATAATAATCCTATTCTAATAACCATTTGTTCAAAGTTATTTTTTTGATTTTATTAAATAGCTTCGCTACGCCATTGTGAACGATATATCCAAGAATTACTGATCAAAAGAGGTCAAAACTAATGATATTTGTGCGGCTGCATTTATCTCAGTAGAAACCGATCTTTACAAATTAATAATATAATAAAAAGGGATAAAATACAAAGCGGGAAAGGAGGCGAGAGAGAAGGAGAGATAAAGTAGTCAATAATGGAACCAATAAACTAAAGAGACAAATCGGCCTTTAAGCCTGAATCCGAAGTAGACATTCAAAGTTTCGAAAGTGACTACAAAGAAAAAGCAAAATGATTTATTTAAAACAATAGACACGAAAAATCCGAGAATGATTTCAAAAGATTGAGAGTGATTGAAAAGAAATCAAACTAAAGCACTACCAAAACAACTGAAAAAGCAAGTGAAAGAACGTGTAATAAGAGAGAACAAACTAGACTTGGATCGTCACTTACCAGAACATCAATGCCTGGTGTTTCATAAACCGTTTTCCGCTCTGGACTCGACGGACTGAACTGGTAGAACTGCTGGTTGTCTTTCCACCAATTTAGGGAATAGAGCGACTTTCCCTCGAGGTCGAAAAGGCAGCTCAGAGGCACCTGGCCCCTACTTCTGGCCATCAGAGGCACTTTGACACTCAAAACTTGCACCCCAAAAACTTCTGAAATGAAAAAGAAAGCGAGTAGAGACACAAAGATCGAATTTAGGGGTTTTGTTTAGCTTTATAATTTAATCAAGCTTTATACAATATCTCTCTCTCTCTCTCTCTCTCTCTCTATATATATATATATATATATATATATATATATATATATATATATATATATATGTATACGAGGGTCAGTCAATAAGTTTTGCAATTCGGATATAAGGAAACGAGATATGAGGAAAAGTGTTTTATTATTTTTCAATATAACTACCCTCGACTTCAATGCACTTGCGCCACTTGTCCCTGAGGCTAAGAATTCCCGACAACCAGAAATCTCCTGAGTGCTGTTCAATCCACTCCTGGGCAGCAAGCTGGACATCTTCATCATCCCCAAACCGGCGTCCACACAGTGCAGCCTTGAGCTGGCAGAATAAAAAGTAGTCGCTAGGGGCCAGATCTGGACTGTAGGGGGGATGGTTGAGCCCCTCGAATCCGCACTCGCGCAGGGGAGCTTGTGCAACTCTGGCCTTGTGGACTTTGACGACGTTGAAGTCGATCATGGGGCGTGAGGTTTCTAGGGACCCAACGGGCAGAGACCTTGGTCATGGCCAAATTGTCGTGGATGATGTTGATAACACTTCCATGTGATATTCCAAGTTCTTTCTCGATTTCTTCAACCTTCACCCGTCGATTTTCGAGCATCATTCTATCCACACGGGCCACATTATCCTCGTTGGTCACGTTTGACGGGCGCCCTGGACGGGGGTCATCTTCAAGGGACTCACCACCATGGCGGAACTCCCTATTCCAGCGAGCAATGGTTGCATAGGAAAGGGCGGTGTCGGTGTACACTGCAACCATGCGTTCATGGATCTCTTTTGCATTCTTGCCTTCCTTGGTCAAAAATTTGATCACTGCGCGGTGCTCAACCTTCTCCATTGTTGAAAAATTTGTGATTGACGATCTGCGATCAGCTACTGCTTCTTAAATAGACGAGGCAGGAGCGTGCGGTTGCAGGTCCTGACTTGTCATAACTTGTCCCAACACCCCCACAAATAGCCATCCCCCTTCCTCTGTTTTGCCCTACCGATTCGCAAAACTTATAACTTATTGACTGACCCTCTTGTATACATATATATATATATATATATATATATATATATATATATATATATATATATATATATATATATATATATATATATATATATATATGCCAAATTATCTCCACTCTCTCTCTCTCTCTCTCTCTCTCTCTCTCTCTCTAATCCTCCTACTTTCTCCGTTCTCACTCTCCCTCCCTCTTCATCCCCCTCTCATTCACCCTCGCTCTCTCTACCCCACCTCACTCTCCCTTCTTTTGCTCTTGATCACGCACAGACACAAACACAGACACAGACACTCACACTCTCCCGAAGCTAAAGAGCCCAATTTTCCGCCCTCATCCCTGAACAATAAATAATCGACTCTCGTCTTCACAGGAAATCGGCCTCGAGGGAAAATAGAAAAAGAATTTAACCACAGCAGAATTTTCCCCTCTCTTAAATATGGGTTGGGGGTTGTGGGAGTGGGGGAAGAGATACAAGGATACTGATTGCTGAGAAACAACTTTAAACCTGGCACATCTCCTTGTTATTATTATAATTATTATTTTAATTTAACTGAATGTCCCTTTTTTCTGCAGTTCCGTACCGGATAATCGGCATAAAGAGCAGTAGGACAATCGTTGTCAAACTGGTTGGAAACAGAGCCAGGTCTTCGTTGGGGGTGTAGTTAAGTGGCGGCAGGGAACTCATCGCGGCAAAATGGAAATCCAAACGTACAAGTTCAGGGGATTTTTGAAGACGCAATAGCAACGAGGCCGAATCACGCATGAAGTTGGTAAGGGGAGATTTGTAAATAAAGTGGTGAAGTTGGGGAAAGTGAAGATGTGTGAAAGAAATATAGCCGCAGATTCTCTTCAAGGCATTGGGGACGAGAGGCAAACTGTGGATGTGGGGTGGGGAAGACACGTAACCTTCCGGATGTCACCTGACATCCCCTTGCCGGCTCGGATGAGCGGAGTGTGGACCGGAAACTTCTCCGGGACTCTTTGAGGGAGGAGTGATGCGTTTTGTGCGTGGAGGAAGGACATTATAAATATAGGTAGCACTTATTTGGTCGCTAGAGTGAATGGGGCCTCGTACATTCCGAATCATAAGGATGGCCCCCCTAAAATGGCTTGAGTTTCCTTTTCCCGCTGGTTATAATCCTTTATTCATCGTTCAGCCTCTCCTTTACCGAGAAAAAATGATATAAATATTTACACAAACCTACACAAACCTACCTGACGGCTCCATTCTGTTCGAGACAAAAAGTTTGCAAAGCGAGAAATTAGGCGGAGGGAGGGGGCCTTGCTGGAGGCTTCTTTGTGTGGTCAAAGGCCCCTCTCAAACCGGGGTCCTTCCGCTCCATAAACTTTGTGACAAATCACTCGGGCCAAATTTCAGCCTCGGATGCAGAAGGCGCGGCATTTTAAGGCCAATTCTGGGCTCAGGTCAAAGGAAATATTAATTATGGCATCGGGTAAAGATAGAGGAAGAGAGGTGGGTTGGGGGTGAGAGGGCTGGGGGGAAAGGTTTGATTTGTACATTTTATGAGCCCCTTCTCAGACGAAACAGGGTATTATTATATCTTGTGATCCAAAGCACTACTCGCTCAAGTATATGGCAAAGGCAACAAGGCCAACTCGACCGGGGAATCCATAAAGCAACTGCCCCCTGCCAGCCGCGTCGCTTAATTTCCTTCACTCTGAGAAGCAGCTCACAACCCGCCTGAGCGAAACCTTCGATCTCGAGATACATATTTGGTATGACCTCAGAGAAGGCAAATGAAAGTCATACACAAGAAATTCATTTCTACATCTTCTTTAATGCAACAGAATTACAGTAAGAATCTTCCTTGTTTATTCTCCTCTCATTCCAATCCTGCTTTACAGATTTTTATTTCAGATATTTTCTTATATTTATTACAGAATATTAATCGCCCCTTCGAGTCATTTAAAATTCACTTAAGCTTTGCGATTATTCTGACCTCGGATGAAGTTCGATGGTAGAAGCTTTAAAGACTCAGATCGTGACAAACAATACCCCCTCCCCGTACCAGGAAATTACCACAAACTCTTTAATCCAATGAAGAATCAGTGGGGCTTCGCGTAGCAATTTGAATTTGTTGTCTTACCAACAAATGAAATGTGCGAGGGCCTAGGTTAAGGTTTCTTCCCTGATTGGTTGTTACTTCTAAACCAAATAGGTATTAAATCAATTTTTGGGGTTTGTTTTTATTCTGGTAGGTCATTTGAAACTAAAAAAAGGGCTGCAAAAAATGCACTTAGAAGAAATTTAATCCCCCCGTGCATTAAAACCTCAATATGTAAATATCACATTCCCTAATATATTAGTGTTTATTGTTACGCTTATTTCCTTTTGGGAACCAGATTTACAAACTCAAATTGAATCAACTCTTTCCTCTTATGTTCTACAACTCATGAATTCACCAACATCATTTTGCCAGGATTCGTTTATGTTAAAGAGGAGGAAAATTCTTTTATTGAAAAAAAAGAAGAAAGTTAAGAGATGTGCCAAGCGAGGCTATTTTTGCTCGGAAGACAATGGGTGAAGGATTATGTGTGTGGTTGTAGGGAGATCCTTATACTTCCTCAAGGAGAGAAGGAAAGGTGAAGCCTTAAAGTCATTCTTAATAAATATTCTTCTAGCTTCACTGCAACATGGGGGTCTCTGCTCGAGAGTTGCGTGCCCTATTCGCTTAAAGACATATAAATAGTAGTCTACTTGACTTATATAGTTTCCACACTTTTACTTTCCAGCGAGCAATGGTTGCATAGGAAGGGGCGGTGTTGGTGTACACTGCAACCATGCGTTCATGGATCTCTTTTGCATTCTTGCCTTCCAAGGTCAAAAATCTGATCACTGCGTGGTGCTCAACCTTCTCCATTATTGAAAAATTTGTGACTGACGATCTGCGATCAGCTACTTCTTCTTAAATAGACGAGGCAGGAGCGTGCGGTTGCAGGTCCTGACTTGTCATAACTTGTCCTAACACCACCACAAACAACCATCCCTTTTCTTCTGCTTTTCCCTACCGATTCGCAAAACTTATTGACCGCCCCTCGTAAGTTGGCGGCGGAGAAGGAAAACATTGAAGTCCCACATGCTCACTTCATACGATCTATTTCTAAGTTCAGACATTAACTTAGTCGCATTACAATGCTCTTTCACATATAAACACACTACAATTGTCTCGTATACAACAAATGAAGTGTTACGAGCGCTTTAATTAAGAGAAGGATAAGATCCTTCGAGTCGAGCCCAACATTTAGAAATGGGTGTCTTGGAACACTTTATGACTTTTCCACGTGTTTCCGTTGAATTGCCTCTTCCATATTTCTGACCATCTGTTTTTTATAAACATTTTCGATAGTTTTCACAGTCACTATATTATTTTGGCCAAGTCCCTAGTTTCGTTTCAACGGTAAATTTTACATAAGAAATTAAGATTAAGATAAGTTATTTATCTTAAAAGGCACGAGTCCTACAACAGGTCTCTGGGGGTGGTCGGATAAGGTGGATGTGTTTCAGTGATCTCTGTTATTAATCCAGGTAATCTTTTTTTGACTGCGGTTATTACATAAATAAGTGCAAAAATTATTAACACCTAAATAGGGGGTTAAGGAGTCAGAATCCCTGTTTACTATATAGTAAACAGGGATTCTGACTCCTTAACCCCCTATTTAGGTGTTAATAATTTTTTGTTTTTAGAAGTAAACGGGGGTTCCAAGGTTAGAACCTACTAATAAAAGGTCAAGTAAATAATTTAATATTATTTTATGGAACCGCTTCTTTCGTTTAGACTGAGCCTTTTCTCTGATGAAATGCAGATCTGTGAATCCCTGTGTGAATATTCCAGGAGGTTCAAGAAGCTTCCGAGGCAAGTTCAGGAACATTCTTGAAACTTCATCAAATTCTACCAAATTAAAGAAATTCATTAAATCGAGCAAGTTTTGGAAAGTTTCTTTAAACAAATATTATCCTAAAAAATTCCAATGAATTTTTAAAAGAGAATATACAATTTCTACCATGCTATGAAAATAATTACAGCTTTTCATATATTCTCAATATTTCTCCGAAATTAATTATACACTAGGATTTTTTTACAAATGGGCAAATTTAGAAATTCATTGCCGTACCTACAAAAGCAAAGTTTGGGGTTCAAAATAGACTTTGTGTCATTTACTTTAGTTACGAACAACCGAGAAATAACAGTTTGGACCCAGAAGCAAAAAAAGTGATTTTTTGTTAAATAGTGTTATGCAATTGTACACTGCATTGAAATTGCCTGGGAGATACTCCTCATTCGCGCCAAGTAATCGACTGCATCCATTTGATTGTTAACAGGCTGATGAAAGTGGCAGGATATTCAAAACTTTGAGCACACCGAGGAATTTCATGTGAGGGGGGTTTCTTTTTCCGTTGCTTACGTGATTGGAGGAAGAAGAGAATAAAAAAGCTTCAACGCCAAACTCGAAATTTGTCGGCGCCCTGTCAGCTTTGCATACAGTCTAAGGGCGGCGCGTTTTTGTTCGTTGTTTTTTTACTTTGGGGAAACTCGAAATTACCTATTCAAGAGGACAGTACGAAACATTTATATGCAATCAATAACCACCGTTTACTTAATCACCTTAAAAAATAACCACCTTTTCCTTAAAGGTCTAACCTTATTCAGGTTAAATGCAGTTTCCGCCAGGTCCGTTTTAGAAATTACCATTAAAACTGATACCGAATCGGATATCCATTACTTCAGTTCATGGATAAAGTTCTTTTATCGCTAAAATTATCACTTCTAACATATCATTATTTTTTATTATAGAAATAAATATAGGCGCACATCAACAAGTGCATATTCGCGAACCCTATGTTTAATATTCAAAACATAGATGCTGTAATCTATAATTAGCAAATGACGAGTAGATTTTTTCGAATTTATTTTTTGTTTGTGTGAGGTGTGTCACAAGTATGCCGCAAAGTAAACCTTTGTTCCTAGAGCCTCAGTAACAAAGAAACACTAGTTTTCTACCAGGTTCGTATAAGTGACCAAGTAAGCCCTTATCTCATTAATCTATGACTCAAAGCGAGTTTTCTCGAATAAATAACCGCGAATAAAAAGTCTTTGTCTTCATGAATTGCATACGATCGTCAAGTTCCGAACCATTCATCTCTACAAACCAACATCCAACATGCACTGAATACAATGCCATCTAGCCTAGTATTTTCCGAAAATAATGCTCAAATTTTCAGTGGCTGCGTGGAAGAGATACGTATCTAATGCGCAAAATTTTGAAGCGGAAAGCAATTTATCGGTCCGAAGTGGTGTAGTCCTACGGCAGTGGGAGCAATATTTTTAATTTTACAAATAACTTTGCCTTCGCAGTAAACAGGGATTTTCAATTATATGGGTACACTCCATGTTAGAATTGCCAGTTAATCTGCACTAGACGCAGCTATGGAATGCGTTTATTGTAGCAATCAATGAGCCTAACTGATCATGCATAAACAAATTGCCTTACACTTAACATGAGAAGCAAGAAATTAAATTGATCCCTCTTTTATATCCAAAAGAAACACTTGAAAAACAGTTTCTATAAGACGTAGACATAAGTTTGGGGGGACACACAAAACCAAAGGTTGTTTTTTGTTGCTATATACCAGCAATTTCCATCCAGTGTGACGCGGTAGATTTGAGGAAAGTTGATTCTCCCTCAAACAAAAAAGATCAATGAACAAATTTTGATCTTGTACGAATGTATGATGAAATTTTCGTACTTGTGACACAATAAAGTGTCCTGCCGTAACAGAGTGTCCTACCATAGCTATAGATTTTTATTAATATTAATTACTTCGTTTTCTACTTTCAATATGTCTATCCAATATTTTTGTTTCTCTTTAGGCAAATTAAGATTTATTAGTTTGGAATTTAGATTTGATCCATAATTTCTTTTTAAGTTGAGGAATTTAGGAAGATTAATTCTTAAAGCGACTGCAAGTGTGCTACGGGAGATTTAAGGAAGGTGTCCTATTAACGCTGATGTTAACAATTGATATGTAATTGCTTAATAAATGATAAATTTAAGATGTTAAATTTTTGTGTTTGGCAAATAATATTTCTGTTTTTCATTGTTGTGTTTATTTCTTGTTAATCAAATAATTTGATGGGTTTCTTTAATGGTATTTGGATTTAGAAGTTAAGAGCTTTATTTTTTCTTGTACACTGAAGGTTTTTCCTTTCTTAAATTTATTTGTGGTCTATTATTTTTAAATCTTTACTGTATTTTTGGGAGGGTGGGGGAGGAATGCAGTATGAATTTTGTCTTACTGAATTTTATATTTATTTATACTCGCAATGAACACAGTAATAGGTCGCGGCTTCGGACAATTGAGGAGGACTTGCAGGTTTTCCTATCCACCATTCGGCCTCAGATAAGGGAAATTATGAAGCAACGTCAAGGAAGAATTTCTCATTGATATTTTTAGGTATCTATCATGAAGCTTTTAATTTTTACTCATGTTCGTACTATAATACGTTTGGACACTAAATTAATAAATGATTAGCATTCCTAAATTGTAAACATTTATTATTATTATATATGTCGTGGTCTGACATTATATTATATCAATACCATATTATATCTATGGGGGAGGGACCAATAACTTAAAGGCGAACCGACAAGGGGACGGAACGCCACGAGTTTCAACGGGCCGAACAGCGAGAAAGAGTGCAACGAGGTCAGGTAAAATTTGGGCAATGGCAAAGCTCAAGGTTATTTAAAGAGGCATGTACAAAAATATAATTTTATTTACATAAAAATAAGAGAATTTATGGGCAAAATTAAATCGGTAAACGAGGAGGGAATTGCAGAGTTTTTAATCAGACTATGAAGTTAAAATTTAATGTATTACAGAAGGAGACCATTCAAGTGGGGAGGATTAACTCAATTAGGTTGCGGAAGGGGAAGAGGGGTTGGCTTACGGAGGATTCCGGATGAGACGTCAGGGTAAGGCTTCACGGATGTCTTCTGCACGTGAGGCGAGGTCGCTCGGAGCTTCTGAGCGGGAAGTTAACGTGATGCCGGTTCTCCAAAAGAGGGGGGCGGTAACGTCCGGTCCAGGGGAAAGTATTTCGGCCACCCGAAAACGAGGGGCGAACATGGAGGGCTTCGACAGGAGTTGATGAGTGGAGTCGGAAAAATCGCTCGGTCGCGAACTTCAAATGAAATTACCTCACTGGCTGGGGCTAATTCCAACACACAAAAAGTTCAGCCGTCACTTTGCTTTGTTGTTAGCACCTGACTTGGGACTGAGGAAATTTTCTTGGGTCCGGGCGAGACTTCTCAACTCTGTGTCTTCCACATGGAAGACGAGCCATATATATATCCGAGGCTCTCCCCGCGGGGGGAGGGGGCAAACAGCGCTACTCTCGAATGGCCTCGAATTTTCACGCCGAGGCGATTCTAACCCGCGTAAAGGTGGTCCGTGGTGGACGCGGTTCAAGGCTACCGCTTGTGGAAGGGGGGAGAGGCTTACCCATTTAAGCCTAACCAATTTCTAGAATCTTCTCCAGCGCAAGGACATCACTTCCGTGCTGGAAAAGAAATTCCACGTGGAATTCCCCCACATATATGATTAAATGTATGGTGTGTCTCGACCCTATTACTACTCCCTGGCTTGATGTGCCGCGAGATAAAAAAGGTGGTAAAGGTCTGCTGCTCTATTGTAACAACCGTTAGCCAAATCGTCTCCATAACAACGCGTGACCAACGTTGACATTAATCGGGACAACTCGAACCAATTCATCATCTAAGAATCTTGGCCAAAATGGGACAGCTTTGTTCGTACATCTGAGTGTTTTGCTCTTACGAACTTCTTGCATCTCAGTCCCAGCTTATAAGGGTAAATATTTCTTCTATGGCAGTTTCCCTCCCCCTAAAGTATGGGTTGATGTTTCCTTCCTTTACACTTTCTTTTGATCACTTTAACATCCACCCACCGAAAGGAGAAGATGCTTAATTAGGAGGAGGGAGCAAATTGCTAGGATCTCGAGATGGCTAGTTTAGTAAATATGGGGGAGGGGGGGGGGGAGGTATAGAGCAAGGTTTGACATTTTTGTTTAGGTTCGGTGGTCCCTTTAAATAAAGAGCCAAAAATGTAATTTTTAATCTAATCGTAAAACCAACGAGGGCATCCCACTTAAAAAACTGTGTGAGAAGAGATCTTTAAAGATTGTTAAAATACAGGGAGTAAAAATGTGCGAAAGATAAGAGCCGCACTATTTCCTGCGAGTAGTGTGGCAGAAAGGGTAGGCAATTATCGAGATGTCAGCTGCAGCGTATCGTCCTTCGCTAGACCTGACTCTCTCTTGTACGAAACACAGAAGCTGCGAAGTGGATTCAAATGTCTGACCTGACCCGACCTCGTATTTGAACTTTGTTGACAAATTGGGGTTAAGGGGTGGTTTTCAAATGATCCCTTTTATCCCTAGATCCCCTCATATGATTTATCGTCCCCTAGATCCCCTCATAGGATCTCGTTCCTGCCCTAGATCCCCTTCTTTTCGCATCTTCTCTCTCCCAGGAATGAAAATTGCCTCGGTGCTCGGGCAAAAGATCCGTTCATTTCCTTAAATAAACCTCCTCATTCCCCTTCATTTTGAGATTTAGCTCAACATCTTCATGTGGGGGGTGGGGTGGGGGGCATTAAATAATGTTTCTATAGTTTCTTTCCCTCTACCATTCATCGGATCAATTTTAGATTCTCCCCACACACTGACCAACTGTAGAATCTACACTCAATTCTACACTCCGCACCCCGATACATAATGTCTAAATGATAAGACAAATGAAGCAAAATAATTAGAGTCAAAACCATGAGAGCAGTGGTGGATGCACAAGAAAACAAACATATTTAGGCTATTGCAAAGCAATGGGTTCGAACCCATTTAAGGCCAAACGGTCTCTCCACATAAGTAAGAATTCTCTTCTGCAGCCAGGCATTTTCTCAATTTGAGCCTTGGTCTTGTTGCAGTACCAGAAGTTCACTGAATGGCTGACGGTTCTCTGAATGAACCCAAGACGTTGCAACATTTGTCGGTGTGAACGAGAGACCCGGGTCGGACTACTGCTTGCTCGAGGGGTAAAAGCGTAGCCGGATGTCTTCGATCCACGACCACCAGGTAGGGAACCACTGGTGTCAACTAAACCTAAAATCCACAATGGTAGCGAGGCGCCCCACCATGAAGGTATTTTGGCTTGTGAGAAAAGCAAGACTCGTCCACATCCACAACCCCGGGACCTCCTAAAGAAATAATAGGATTCCCTCTGAAGTACTTGATACATACTTCACGGAAGAAGTTCTAGCAGTCCACTATGGTCTTCGAAATATATAACTGTATGGAGGCAGACTTTTCTCCAGTATTTTCACCCCCAAAATAAATAGCTGAGACGACCCAAGTCAGCAATGACAAATTTGACTTTGCGAAAACAGATCAGGTCTGTAGTGACAATGTTGACTTGTATTTTGAAGTCTTTCACTTGGCATTTCCATGCATAACCCTCCTTTGTTTTTGCACATTTCATCCACTACATTCTTTGATGCTAAATTGCGCGATCAACCTCACGTTTTAAAATTCCATGTTCTTTTAACTTGTTAATCACAAGTAAAGAATCGCACACAGCTAAGGAAGAATCGCACCTTGAAAGGTATCACGACCCATGGGTGAGAATATAATTCATAATTTAGCATTCACAACAGGTCACCACAGTAGTCACTAAGTATTCAGGAATGTCGATATCCTCTTCACTTTGTAACCTATTACATGCCTCCTAAGGAATAACCATCAACTATATCTGTTTTAACTGGTTATTTTAACTAGGTAATTAGTATCACGAGCCATGATCAACTGTACAATGTCTACCCCAGCAACACTCGAGTGCACAATTGATACTATTCATCTTCTGCGCAACCTCTTTGGTCCAGAACGCGTAAAGTATTAAGTTGTAGCTTAAACAATATTATATTAGAAATGGTTCTCCACAGAATTTGTCTTCTTGAAGTTTACATTGATTTCTTACGAGAAAATACCTTGAATTCAAGCGAGTATAATTATAATGTTGATAAATAACGAGTGTTCCAATAAAGTGGACCAATTTTAAATGTAAGTTAAGTTCAAGCGTTTAATGATTTTTTTTCTTTTTCTTTCAGATTTAACAACTTCAGGCTTTGGCAATTTCAACCATAGAAATATTAACAATCGAACAACGTGTTAAAGTTATCGAAGCCTATTACGAAAATGGCCGTTCAAACAGAAACGCATTTCGGGCACTTCGAGATTTTTTTGGTCAACATAATCGTCCAACCGAGAGTGAAATTGGGAAAATTGTTCGTAAATTCAAACAAAAGGGATCGGTGGCAGATATGAAAACGCCATTGCGTGCTCGTTTACGCCGTTCAGCTGAAAACATTGCTGCAGTGCGCGTGAATGTGGCCGAAGATCCAGACACCTCTATTCGTCATCGCGCGCAGGAATTGAACCTCTCCACAACAACGTTACATCGAATTTTGACAAAAGATTTGTCTCTACACGCTTACAAAATTCCATTGACACAAGAACTGAAGACTGCTGACCATTTTAGGCGCCGTACATTCGTCAATTGGGTGCACGAGCAAAGACAAGCCGATGATGATTTTTCGCAAATAATCATCTTTAGTGATGAAGCCCATTTTCATGTTGGTGGATTCGTTAATAAGCAGAATGGTCGCATTTGGGCTGATGAAAATCCCAGGAAGATTGTTGAAAAGCCACTGCATCCAGAAAAGGTCCCTGTTTGGTATGCATTTTTGCTAGCAGAATCATTGGGTCGTATCATTGAGCGAATCATTGAGCGATACCGTGCCATGATAACCAACTTTTTATGGCCTGAATTGAATTCTATGGATGTCGAAGATTTGCAGGTTTCAACAGGACGGGGCCATACAGCCAATGCAACAATGGCTTTATTGAATGAGAAGTTCCCAGGTATCATCATCTCTCGAAACAGCGAGGTCAATTGTCCACTACGAACGTGTGACTTGACGCATTTAGATTTCTTCCTTTAGGATCCTCTCAAAAGTAAGGGCTATGCCAACAATCCAACAACAATTCAACAGCTGAAGGATGAGATAAAGAGGCATATTGGTGAGATTGAGGAGCAACTATGCAGAGACGTCATCAAAGTTTTGACCATCGAGTGGCGGTGTGCCGCCGAAGCCTTGGCGGACATTTAGGCGATATTATTTTTTAGTCATAATTGCCATGACTCAAATAACATGATTCAATAGTGAAATCAATAAATTTTGACCAATAACACTGTTTGATTTACTGCGAACTTTTATCCATCTTAATGGAATGCCCTTTATAAGTTATTCATAAGTTTCCCGAAATTATTTCACGAAAGCAAATTGAGGTAAAAATAATCTAAATACATTAATTTAAAAATGTGATTTTTTTGCTTCAACGATCGCCTTCCTAAGATGTTGATATCTCACTGGGCGTATCTCGATTGGTGACGTCATATATGTCGGTTCAACGAAACGGACACTCCATAGTCGCTTTCTCAGGACGGGCGCTTGTTTTAACGGACTTCTTTTCCTTTAAAAGTCGACTCTTCATCGATCAACGATTATACTGAGACATGTGGGATCTTTCTTGAATCTACCAATAACAAAGTTTGGTGCTCGATCAATTTGGAGAGGAGTTAAATATTCTCGAATCGGATCAAACCGAGACCTTCACTAACTAATAATCACGGAATAGCGATACATCATAAGTTTTACTAAACGAAATTTCCTTTTGGTTTTACTGTTTTTTTCTTTTACCACACTAATTTTACATTTATTGCTCCGTATACATTCTACAAAGGTGAAATTTGTTATGTCAAAATATAAGGAATAAATCTAACTCAAAATGTTACCCATAATTCATGGTGCCATAATTTATTATTAAATAAAAATGGTTTTCTTCGATCTCATGTAATGACCCATTAAATAAAACTGGTCGCGCTCAAGTGTCTAATTTATTGAAGAAGATTTGTTTGCATACAGGTTTTACTCTTTCCTTTTTTAATAAATTTAAACTAGGAATGTTTATCAATAGTAAGGATAAACTCTATCCCGAGAGTAGAAGCATGGTCGCCTATAATTTCAATTGCCCTGGTTGTATCCAAGGGAAAGGAATAGGAAGCACCGTGCGCTCCTTGATGGCCGCCAGACTGTTCGCAAGTCGCCATTAGCCTTAAAACAGGTAATCCTCTTTGTGAAAAAGAAAATTCAACAATCTTCTAACATAGCCTCAGTTGTAAAACCGAGTTATCTATCAATAATTATAAATATTGGGATTTAGTCAAGACTCTACGTCACCCAAGACTTTAGAATCGCTATTTATGTATCAAAAATTATAATGATTCTCTCAATTTTGACTTATCTTCCTTCCCAGTGTCAATTGAATATTAACCAACTTACTTCCGTGCAATTTCTCTTCACTTTCTCAGTCTTCTGCGACTCTTCACTTTGTATGGTGGGCTTTTGTACATTTGGATTAATTATTGTGCTTATTTAATCATTTTATTTTTGATTCGTTTTTGGAGCTTTAATTTATAAAATCAACTTTAGTTTTTCAACTTTTATTTCATATCGAAGTTTAAAATTTCCTTTTCCGTTTTATAGTTGGTACCTCCCAAAGATGGGCGTGTATATAGCCCGAATACTAGTATTTAATATATATATATATATATATATATATATATATATATATATATATGTGTGTGATCTCTGCTGTCACAACAGACGGACTCAAGAATACAAAGGCTTGAATGCTCCCACGCAATACAAACGAAGATTGTTAAACAAAGAAGCAGTAATGAAGCCATTGCCAGACGTACTGGCACACCAACTCTCTTACTAAAAAAACACTTTTTCTAACTTTACTCTCTTACTATCTCACACCTATTTCCCATCTTTTATAAAAACTAAAACTAAAACTATATATATATATATATATATATATATATATATTAGGTAGAACTGAGGTAATGTTCATATATATATATATATATATATATATATATATATATATATATATATATATATATATTAAGTAGAACTGAGGTAATGTTCAATTGTCCATAAAAAGTTTTAGATAGTATTTATTAAATTAGTGTTTCTCTTTATCTTATCGTTTAGGAATGTTATTATGTGTAATTTATGCATTTTTCTTTAATGTTATAAAAAATATTGTTCATACTCTTCTTCAGTATTTACCCCTCTGTACTCCCTTCTAAGAATCACATTCGACATGTCTTCTTACTCTTTGCGTTTCCTAAAGGCGTCATTGCCAGTACAGCGACAAAATCCATTCCGAGGACTTATGGAGATGATGCAGTAAATGAAAGAAGTTGCAGAAGGTGTTTTCCCCATTTCCGAAGTGGGGATTTCAGTCCAGCGCAAGAACTTTCAGGAAACTCACAGAACAATTTACCGTAATCCATACGGGTGTCTTATGCCAACTGAGAGGATTAAAAAGGTTCCTGTAATTGGAAAATGGGTTCCGAATGAATTGTCCACTGAGAATCTGCAACAGCTTCTGTGACTCATTGCTTTCAGGACACTTTCAGGAGCCACTTTCGGTGTGGCTGGTTACTGGCGATCAGAAGTGGATCCTTTATCATAAATTTAGGATATTGAAGGAATTATTCTCCACGAACTGTTAGATAACAATCAAGCAATTAATGTTAATCATTAATCCAATCAATTTGGTCGTTTGGAAGCCGCTTTGGGTCAAAGGTGACACTCCTTGATCGAAAGAAGGAGCATCGTCCTCCATCACAATAATGCCCGTCCTCGAATGACCAAAGAGATTCCTCATCCTTATTCTCCTGACCTTCCTCCTCCTCATTATCCCATGTCCAGGATATTCCAGAACCATTTGCCTGGTCTTAGGTTGACATCGAGAGAAGAGGTTGAAAACGAGTTCGATTCCTATTTTGCATCAAAGCCTAAACAAGCAAAGCATTCCTGAGCTTGTTCACAGATGTCGGAATGAGGTTCCAAGAAAGCAATTGAGGTTAGGTTAGGTTGGGTTAGGATTAAATATTTCCATAGACATAATTTTTTTAAATTTTTAAAATCGGATTTATTCCTTCGGATATTTGTGTGGTGAAATTTGGAATCAATTAGTTGCAATCTAATTCATCTCACCTCATCGAAGCCTAGCTCAGCCACTACATACAAGGCTCCCCTAGTCATGAGGGTGGAGTGTTATGAAACAAGACTTGAAATGTATCTTTGTATATTGTTCCATGTGTAGATTTTGGTATTTCAGTAAGAGGATGTTCAAGAGCCATTTTAATCCTGGTTTATCCACGCCAAGGTGAGGAAAGTTGAAGAGATTCGATGTGTTGCAACCGTTCGCTTTACTTCACCTTTTATATTACTCAACCTTTCCAAAGAATTCCATCACTAAAATTCTTTCTTTTCATACAATGGTCTTCATATTTAATTTGGGGGTTTGGGGGCACTCGTCAGCTCTTTAGAACTTGCAACCAAGTTTGGCAGTGCCCTGTCTGATGGCTGCCACCTGGCTCGGTTATCGCATAACTCAGAGTGAAATCTTGGCCCTAAATGTCCATGTCAGGAAAGAGCCACTTAGTATGAGGTCGCCCTCTCCTATTTCCCCTCACCTTTGGTGTCATTCCAACACTTGGTTTTGCTCTTTGAGTTTTCTCGTTTCGCCAAATTCTCTTTCTCTTTATATTCCCCAATTCTTCGCATTTATTCCTTTTTCTTTATTATTTTACACAGCAACTTCTTCCTTTCCTTCTTTCCCTTCCCTATACGCTTCAGATTGACCATAATACCACGGACGATTGACTCCATTCTTTCTCCTTGGTAGGAATTTAATCTTTTTCATTGACTTGCCTTTTATCATCCATCGCCTTTTAGGCGCCTTTTATTGGACGATCGCTTAATTCTCTTTCGTCAGTATTTATCGCGTCATCGCCTCTGGGAAGTATCAATGAAGGTCTCTTGAGTTTCCTCTTCACAGAAGGCGATATAAATAAACTCCCAGCATAGACAGGACCGTCCTAAACTAGAGAACTAAATGCACAAATAAAAAGATTCTTAAAAACTCGTTTAAATTCTAGACAAATTCTACACAATATTCGCTACAATTTGCCTCTGATACTGTAGTAGTTTCATTTTGTAGAACAGAAGATAAGAAAATAGGGGAAAAATATTGTGGCTTTGAAGAGATAATGCGTCCCAAACTAGAGAACGATGACTTAGCCGTTTAGACGAAAAATTCATAAAGTATGTATGGTGACGTTGAACTACCAGTAGTGTAGACTGGTGCTGGTAGTTTTACTCATTTATCAGGATGGCAAGACGAGATTGTTAAGAAAGCAGGTTGTGTATTGGAAGAAAGAGAGGGTGTAACATTTCGAGGCAGTGTACAAAGTGTGATTTCAAGGAGAATCGAGCTTCGTGAGAATACCCAACCATGCAAACGGATCATACTCCATAAAATACACCCTGGTAAGATCGCATGATACAGTGAATGTCGGTGAATGACAAATTGGAGAGTATAGTCGATATTATAGGTCAAATTGCCAAGAAAATCAATCTGAATGTAGGTAACCATACTTTCCCTCCCCCTTTGAGAGAGGCGGAACACCTAGCAAGCTTACTAGGTAAGAAAGCAATCATAAGTGAAAATATTTATGCAGCTAGGTTAACATTCGCTACTGAGCATGTATTGTGGAGTGCTGTAAAGTTTTTATTGATGAAGGCAAATTTAAAGTTTTCGGATTGGATTGGAAGCAGCATATAAATGGTCGTTTAGGGTTTATTTTTTTATTTTTCTCTTGTTTTGTATTGTAATAATGCAGGGCTAAGCTTAGCGGAGTCAATACACCAACTCCCATTTTAGCGAGTTTTGGTCATATTATGGATGTGTGTCCGCCAGAGCGAACCAATATCCATATCAAAGGTGATTTACCGTCGGATAACCCACAACCCTATCTATCCTTGCAACTGTCAATTTTGAGCATTAAAACCATTAATTACAGTTAAATCTTCAGTGCAGTGACTTATCTGCGTTGTACCACTTAAATCTAGCTTAAAAAGATCACCCAGGTATTTCATGGCAAAGGAAACTATCTGTAGCTACAGGACTATAATAAACATGTTGCTTATCACTTTCATAGGCAGGATCAGTTTAAATTTGGGACCATAACCTCCTGAACAGGATCTCCTGAGCTTTAAAGGGCGAACCATTGAATAAAATTCACAAGAGAAATAATTTCGCGCGCCAATATTAATTCTGTCAATGTGAGAAACCCTCGAGATCGATCTCCATAACTTATTTCCCACTCGGAATTGTGTGGAAGAGAAGGTCAGGAATCAGTAAACTTAGTGTCTTTTCAACCTAAGAAGGGGGGGATTTTAAAATGATAACTTCCACCTAACAAGGATGGTTAAGATATTTATTAAACAAATCAGGTAATTAACCACTGTCAAGCTTCTTGTTCCTTTACTTCGGCAATCGATCGCTTAGACGACCAAGCGGGAGGTGAAGAAGTTCATGTTTACAGGAGAGAAGGCAAGAGGACTGCGGGCAAATGGGTGAAATGGAGTGGAGCAAAAGATTTAGACTGAAAATTGGAGAAGCTCAGTCTTGAGTTGTGTTGAAAAGTTATGGATATTCCAGAAGATGAGAAATAAGAGACATGAAGGAAATGGAAGAGTTCGGCATAATTTAAATACTCCATTAGCGTGAAAGGTGTAGGAAATTGGTTGACGAAACCGAGTCTCTAAACGCTCATTTAAACGGATAAAACTACAGTAGGGAAACTTGGTGGACTCCACCAGCACAAAATTGTAGTGAAGAGTCGAGGAAAAGAGATTCCGCCGCTGAGGAGGATCTCATTTAGTACTAAATAACGAACATTCTCTTGGCCAAAGAGGGTATTTATGTAGTATTATATAAGGTCAGGTCAAAGGTCACCTGAATTAACACGGATATATCAAAATGTTTTAAACGCAAAGACTGAAAAATTTCGGCGCTCATCGCGAGCTAACAGCAATTGGTGGTGCGTTGAGTTTGATGTGTGGGCGCGGGAAGCTCCATTCACACACGCCGTTCCTACAAGGACAATCACAAGACTGTTTTCTCTTCCTACGCTCATATCTTTGCATACACATAACTGCGAAGGTGATTTTAGATCCACATTTCCCTGAAATTGAACGGGTAGCTCTTCCTTAGGCCATGGAAGTATCGGTGTTGGTCCCATCGGAATGTGGCAATCGTAGTGAAGCGCCTTCTCTCCCTGACTACCATTCACATGGCATGAAACAGGTTTCCTTGTTCATAAGCCTCTATATGAGATTCCTGGTTAAAATTTAGCTAGGTTATTTGTACAAGGTAAGGCGAGGTATCTCAAAACCTTTTTTGTAATTCCAATAAATCATTAATTTAACTATTAATAAAAGGCAACCAATATTCTCCGCTGCCTTTGTTATATAAGAACGAGACGGGGAATTTCTCTAACCTCGTAAAATATGCTGAGACAAGAAATTCCGAAGCAAAAAAGATTGTCCCTTATAATTTTGTCTCCATTGGCAAAATTGTGTAACCATACACATAGCTACAAAGACCTGACAAGTATGGTTAGCATTTAAAAATGAGAGGAAAAAATCATTGGTAAGTTCTTGGTTTCATCACATTTTAAAGCCGTTATCTTTCTACCTTCTCAGTGTTTCTAAAGTTAAGGCTCACTTCGAAAACCAACTAAAATACTGCGGACTATTTTGAGAAGCTTTCAGATTGCCATCGTAAATTTTGAGTTTGAATTGTTTGGGACATTTATTTTTTTATACCCAGTAATTTGGGGAATTGGAAGAGATTTTTTCAAAATTGTGATTATTTCGTCTCGTAAGTAACAGTTTATAGGTACTTTAAATTATACACTAAACTAAAAAATAGAGAGGCTGTCTGGCTACGAATTGCCGAAGTAGTTTCGGCTTTCGCTCTCCTCAAGTGTATATCAGTGGGAAGAAGGGAAGGCAAACGGGTCATAGAAGGATGAAAAACTTCAAAAGAAAAGAAACGAAATGAAATAAACACAATAAGAAACTATTAAGAAAAACTAACGTGGAAGGAGTCTTAGATTGAAGCCAGCCCAGTTTTCGATCGGGAACACAAATCCAAGTTATTCGATCAAAGGCTCTCGGCCGTTTATGTATTAAGTAAGGAACAGTTTTATTATAGGAATTTATTAAAGTTGTATTAACTTTAAAAATATTTTAATTATAGTCAAGATAAATAAAAATCAATTAGCGATGCATTATTAAATACAATTAGTCGCTTTATATAAAATTTTGGCGTTGTTAAAATCAAATTTATGATCTGAGATTTGTGTGCACAGATGGACCAGTTGAAATCGAACCTCGTTTGATATTGAAGCGGTGCATTGCTCTCCTCTTACCAACGGGGCCAGATCCCCCTCAAAGAATAAGATAAACCCCAGCTTCAAATTTGCGAGACGATGCCGGATTAGATATTTTATATAGTAATTGAATATCGAAAGGCTATTTTAATGGCGTCAGTAATAGCGTATATTTGTAGTGGTTAGAGAGGGAGCAGAGGCAAAAATTATATATATATATATATATATATATATATATATATATATATATATATATATATATATATATATATATATATATATATATATCTTTAGAATGAGGATGGTGGAGGTGCTTTGATCTAGTATAGAAACCCCACCTTCATTTAAAAAAATGACTGATCTGACGTGAATATAGGTGGGTCGATGAGGCCGTCGAGTTATTCTCCGTGGGCGTGACCACACTTGCTAGAACGTCTGAGCGTTTGCCCGTCCGTCGTGGGCTTCCTTGGTGGTGGGGCAAAGGTGAGATGACCCTCATAGAAAAACGCATTCAGCCCAATCTGGCCTTGTTCATAAACAAGGCTTGCCTTGAGGTGGTAGGGTTGCATCCTTTCCTTGGTCGTGATTTAAACATAAGCTTCACCTGAGAGGCCAATATTAAAAGCCTTATCTCTCTCGTAGACACGCCATGTAAAAGCTTTGTTCCGTGACCTTCAGGGCCTGCAATGCTAATAGTTTTACCTCCATTATTTACCGCTCCTTTATTCATTCTAAGCAAAATTACGGATGCAAGCTCTACGCGTTTGCAGCCAAGGGTGAGTTGCGAAGGATGGAGTTGACCCACTGCACACTTCTCTCTCTGACAACAGATTCATCTGCACTGTAGAGAGCCTTACTCTTATGGAGATGCACTAACTATTTTTAATTATTTTTACACATTGCATTATGTGCTCGTACGCGCAAGCACTGCGCCTTCGATAATGCTTATACCTCCTTAACACTTCAATCGCCTTAAGGCCAGGCAACTCCCTTGACAGCTTGATGTAGCCTGCGAACTGTTAGTGCCACTGGTTCTGTCCAAGATTGACCAAGGAGACCACTAATTCAGAACGTTTGTCGCCCCGTCTCAGCTGCTAAAGTTTCCACAGTACCACGAATATGTCCTTGAATTTATTAGAGTACAGTTCATGTCACTCTGGAGCAATGTCAGTGTACAAGGATATTCCATGCGCTGTTTTTGTATTTAAGGCTGAGCTGGTTGCAATATCCTTCTCAGAACAGGATATTAGGCTCTGAGCTCCGAATGAGAACTCGTCAGGGCCAGTTCGGAGACAGTATTGTGATGTAAAGCGAATCACAAAACGCCCTGATTAATCTCGGGTCATCAGAATCTCCACAATCCTTCGTTTGCGTTTTGCCACTGTGGTCGCAAGCCAAATGGATCTCTAGATTATCTCCTTGACATGTGGGGTTGCGGGAAATGAGTACAAAAATGGGGGAGGCAAAGAGTTCTCGAGGACTGGGCCCCAGAGGAGCATTTCGATCTTCTTCACACTGACTACGTGGCAAGAATCAAGTCAGCCCTCCAGGCTGCCGGTCAACAAAGATAGAAGACGACCGAGGGAGACTCATTGCTTCGTGCCATCGCGCACCATCTCGTGGACGTAACCCTTAATGCCCTGACGGCTTCAGGTTGTCTTCTGTCGTCTTTAAATTAGGTAAACTCGCGGAACGCGCCGTCGTTTGATGGAGAGCTTCCCTCCACTTTATTTCACCGTGTGCATCGTCACGCAGACTCTTCTGCACATTCTTGTTGTCCCAGTCTGGGTGATCTTTGCGCACGGTAACTGCTTAGTATAGAATGAACAAAGTCGCTGCTCTTTGTTCTTTGTGTTTACGACGAGTTTGTGCACAAAGACCCATGGACTCTTCGATTTTTTGGAGGAGGCTGGCCTCCTTCTTTTTATTTTACCCATCATGCCAGTGCTAGGTCTTCCTGGCTGTAGGAGGCAAGTGGGTCTCCCCCCCCCCACTCCAACGCCTGAGCATGTTTTGTTTCTACTCTTTAGTATTGTTTTTTTATTATTTTAATTATTGTTTTTGTTTGTTTAGTTTTTTTAGATCAAATAACCTAATCTTACGTAAAGGCTTTTTTTCGCCGACTTATGCCCCTGTTGGCAGGCGCCATTTGGGCATCTTAAAAAAAAATCGTTCGAGAAGTGGTGGATTGTGAATTATAGTGACTCACAGAGTGCGCTGAAACTCCTCGAAGCTTAGCAACCTCAGCACCCTTTGTTCTCAGCATCCAAGACGCAACGGCTGTGCAAGCCGAGAGGATATGATATAGTCCGTTGAGTTCCCTGAGATTGTCCTCTGAGTTCCCTGAGATTTTCCTCTGAGTTTCCTGAAATTGTTCTCTGAGTTCCATGAGATTGTCTTCTAAGTTCCCTGAGATTATCCTTTGAGTTCCCTGAGATTGTCCTCTGAGTTCCCTGAGATTGTCTTCTGAGTTCCCTGAGATTGTCCTCTGAGTTCCAGGAGATTGTCCTCTGAGTTCCCTGAGATTTTCCTCTGAATTCCCTGAGATTGTTCTCTGAGTTCCATGAGATTGTCTTATAAGTTCCCTGGGATTATCCGTTGAGTTCCCGGAGATTGTCCTTTAAGTTCCCTGAGATTGTCCGTTGAGTTCCCGGAGATTGTCTGTTGAGTTCCCGGAGATTGTCCTCTAAGTTCCCTGAGATTGTAAGTTGAGTTTCCTGAGATTGTCCTCTGAATTCCACTGTGATTGTCCGTTGAGTTCCATGAGATTTAAGGATTGCTGGAAACGAAGGTGATGATGATTGCGCCAAATAGACTGCAAGGCCTAGGCGACCAGAACAGCCTTTCTAGGTCCATGGCAAAGAAGATGGGAGACGGCCCACGGCATCTGTTGTTGTGAGCCATTTCATTGTTAGGGTCCCGTGGGACCTCGCCCCCTGCATCGACTTTTCAGGTCATTTTGTCTCGTCTTCTAATCTGTTGCAGAACCATGGGATGGAAGGTCCCCTGAACCTTACTATGACTACCCCTTAGTCCCTCAGACCTGCCAACAAGGTCTGGTCGAGTGTCCCAGTTGGGGGGATCACCGCGCGCACCACCGGGACGAGCGGGGACCACATGGCTTTTGCCGTGTACTAGGGGCGGTTTCGGACACTCCTGATTGTGAACTACTTGGGGTTTGGGAGGACGCAGGACTCCTCCAGGGTATTGAGTAGTAGGGTGGACTCTCTGGTCCCTGAAAGATCGGTCCTCCCTCTAGTACATACCTGAGCGAGCCTTTGTAGGTAGTTTTTTGTCTTTGCTTGTTTTTTTTATTTACAAGTAGATTAAAAGTAGACAGCAAAGTCGTCTTCTGGGGTTCCTTATGCATGAAGATGTCCTGTTTAGGATTTCCCTTTCCATCTGGTGCTTTAAGGCAATATCTCCTACCTATTTCCACTTCATTCTTTTTGCTATATCTGCCACTCGGTTTTGCGCTCTTATCCATGCATTAGTTTTCTAGTCACTGCTTTCTTTCCCTACCAGGCTTCTTTCTTCTCCTTGTTTTCCTGAGTTGTCCTCAGCTTCAGCGTCCTCGTTGCGTTCCGCTTTTTTCCTTCAATCGGAGGAAATAAGTTTATTTCCGCAACGGAAACAGGAACTGTAGGTGCATCATATTTCCTTCCACCTCTTTTCCTCCATTCCTCTCTCTATTCTCTCTGCGCATTCATTCAATACAAGGAAATTGCCCTCCCTCCATTGAATTGCAATTCTCTCCATTGAATTGCAAGTCCCTCCATTGAAACCTTCGGAGGCTGAGTCATGTGATAAGGTGAAACGGGACTCTCGCCAGCGCCGCCTTGGGATAATAAGCCTTGGCTTGGGGGACTAACTCTTACTCAGCCTGTGGGACTCGTCCAAATTTCCTGTTTTGGGGACATGCTCGTAAAGTGTGTGATGAAGCTGGACAACTGAACATGTGGAGAAAGTATAAATCCCAAGCGATATGTGAGGAGACTACTTAAGGCGCTTGACTTCGGGATAGACAGGAACACTCCAGAAATTACCCAACCTCAAATCGTAAAATTTCACCCTAAAAAATGTGTAACCGGGGGGGGACATGGAATTGAATGGATGACAAGTGCATCGTGGTCCACCCACACACTTCATCTCTAGTAGTAGTAGTTGTTCGCCATCTTGTCTTGTCATAGCAGATCTCGACGTAATAATGAAATAGAGATAAAGGTCGGTATTACAATCGCCGATGAGTCCGAGGGTTCCATGGATCGATCCTCTTTGGGAAATGGTGCCCAGATGCATTATGTTGTGGCGCCAAACAGGGTAGGAACCTTCTTCGCCTCAGTAAAGGGGGACCTGTTTCACGTCAGATGCATGCGGATATAGATACCCATCGGCAGGATTCCTTGGAACAGAGAGTATGTGTGTGTGTGTTGTAATTAGCGCTGGCGTTTTATGTCTGCTCATGGCGGGATCGAACGCGTTATCGTGAGGTTAGAAGACTAACGCCGTATTCATTGAAGGAAAAGCCATTGCATGACTGGAGGGAATGTGAGGAGAGAGCAAAAGGAAAAAGAGACATAAAAACTTAGCAAATTGGAAAGGGAAGAAGAAGAAGAAGAAGACAGAAAATAGGATACTCTAGCGTCAGTGAACATCATCAGGAAAGAGAGAAGTTATTCGCACAGGAGAGGAATTTGTAGAGCGAAAACATAATGAAAAGAAAATAGATAAAGCTGTGAGATTTGTGTTGGGAGAATCCTCGCGGGAATGTATTCGTGCCTTGCGACGCATCTGAGATCACGAGGAATGAAAGAGGACGACAATTGACCAAAATGGGGGGGAATTACGGTGGTTGGATTCGCTGCGAAGATATTTGGTCGTCTAACAGAAATAGGGGATTACAGACCATAGATTTTGGACATTTGTGTATTGGAAAGTATCGCACTTATTATTATCACTTATCATTTCTACTTACATCTCCTTACACTTTATTTCAAAGATATACACTGTATATCACTAATCAAGGAGGGAAAATTTATAATTATGATGTTATGACGAAAAATAGATTGACCGCCATCTTGGGAGCCACATTATTAATTGGAATCACATCATGTTGTATTATACATCATTTTGAAGGGAATTTTTTTCTGAATTAAAATATGATATGGACATTACACTCCTCTATTCTCTCGTTCTGTCCCTATATTCAATACGAATGAATAAAGCAAAGATCCCTTGTGACAAGACCGTTTCTTGCTACCGGACTCAGCTTGAGCAAACATTGAAATGGAGTCAAGACCTATTCTAATTAAGTTAGGGAAATGTGTCTGCGAGATTTAGTGTGCAAGTGAGAGAGAGAGAGAGAGAGAGAGAGAGAGAGAGAATGAGATTGAATATTTCGTGTATGTGAAAAAATACTGCCTATGATATACAGTTATGGATTGAGAAAAGCATCGCAAGTGCAACATAGCTTCGTTAAGTAAAGATGTGATTCAGGTGTGGCCAAATGTTAGTTTTTTTTATTCTTAAGTGCTTTAGTCGCTTTATATCTTTCAACACTTCTTCCCTAACCATCCACACCAGTTTAACAAATCACTTCTAAACATCTTTCTCTGGAGACGCCCTCGTTGGTTTTCTCAGTCCCCTTTTAAATAGAAATATAATTAAGAAAAAAAGAGAAAAGTAAGAGGGTAAATACAGACTGACGAAGAAACAAAGCAGGATAAAGATGAAGAAAAGAAGCGTGTAAAAGAGTGGTGCAAAGAGTGACATAGCCCACTTCAAGACACACATTAGTCCATCATTGTGATATTGAGGGCCAGAACAACTGTATGGTGGACTCAGACTTCACATTGTACTGATGGAAAATAACATACTGGTTTCCCTGGATCGGTTTTAAGCTAAGGGAAACATGGAATGTGTCAGGACACCTCGATGCTACTTCCCTGGATTAATGGTGCCATCACAAACGGTGAGACGACCCACCCCTAAATCTGACATGCACCCCATATCATTAGAGATTAGCCTTCATGCTTTAATTTTGGCCATCTGCACTATCGATTCCACTGGTTCTCTGGCCTCAAGAGGACTTTAAAGTTGCCTGAGGTCTGGAACAACAGGAACGTAGGCTAGCCAGATCATAAGACACGTCCCCACTGATGCGTAGTCCAGCTGCGGTGAGCCCGTGACAAAGAGGGTCGACATCGCTTCTACTGAAGGTTGATCAGCGGCCTCTGGCGGACTTATTACTGCGACTGCCTGCCCTCTGTTTTTTTATTTTGCAGCTGGGCTGTGGTTGTTATTCGGTTCCGAAGGACCCTGTGTCGCGGAGACCTGTCGTAGCTTAGTGTACTGATCCTAGGTCATCCAGAATGAGGTCTTCCTTGATGTTCCCACTTTTACTGATCCTATTCAACACTTCTGCAGCACCGGAATGTAATCCGCCGACACGTTGGGCCATTTGTCTTCAGCTGAGGCCATCCCTATGCAGTGTGCGTATCAGTCTTCTTTCGTCTACGGTATTATTATGTGCTTTCGCCATTATCATATTATTATCACTTCCTATCGGCATGGAACATTACATCAATCAAACAAATCATCGATTCTGAAGACCTTTTGACTAATTCCATACACGTCAATAGCACTGTCTATTTTAGATATTTCAAAAAAGGTTATAAGGGAGCTTGTATTTTGATTTAGACATAGCCAAGGAAGAAAAACAATTCCAGGTGTCTGAGACCCTTTAGTCGTGGCTGTACAGGCATAAATATGTAGAGGAAAAGTTAATAATCTGTAGATCTATAAATGGGTGATAACGGGTAAAGAAGGGGATCGGGACTGGGAAAAAGAGGTCTGGTTACCAGAGAGATGGTTTATTAGTACAGATTTTGTAATGCTCATTATTTTTCTCAGTAATGAGCCAATGCTGGATAGGAGATCGCTAAATGAGGGGAATCTGTCCGTTACCGAAAAAAGAAAACAGAAAATAAAAAAAACAAAACAAAAAAGAATCGTCGTCATTAATCGCTATTGGCGAGCGTCAACCTCACAACTACCATGGCTACACGAAAATATGGTTTGGTAGGGCATGAAACAAAACTGTCTGATGCGCGGCTTCCCAGAGCAGGACACCTTAGCCGGGATTAGCCCCATTTTCTGGGGATTTTTCCAGGGGCGCAAACATGCAGGAGGAGTAATTTCGAGAAAGTAATCCTAAATAGAAGGTCCGAAAATGGGTGGAAATAGTTCACTTTAAAATTCATGAAGTAGTCAATATACAAATAGTCTTTAACCTTTAGCGAGTCTTTTATTCATTATAAACACCTCATTAACTCTTCTTGTCTTCTCAAACAACTCATCTTTAAACTTTAACGTCTCTTCTATAAAGAAGTCATCTTTAACTGAAGTCATATATTTAATGAACTCGGCCTCTTTAACCTTTAATGAGTCATTTATAATATCATATACATATTATGTATCCTATAGGACGATCGATCTGTTCGGGCGGTCACAACGTTGTTCGCTCATAACTAACGGTGCGCAGCTCTCCGAAATCTGCCTTCACACAACAGATCATAATAATAGTCAGCGAGTAAAGATATTTCTGTGCCACAAAATCAGAATTTCAAACTATTTGCATCAGTATTTATTTGCGACGCCATTTTTTAACTCTGGCAACGCCGGGGAATTATTTTGGTCGAAATAAAATTAATATTTTCCAGAAAATCAAGATTTGGGTATTTTGTTCGCTACATACCCCGTGGAGGGACTGTACACAGATCCATATTGGTAAACACTTCATGCAGCCTAAATTTACTAATTGCCATTAATTACCAATAAGATTACCAAAATCAATAAGTACGAAGGAAATTAATGGCAATTCGGAAATTTCCGCCTCAATAATAAAAATACGAAACCTGTCCTTGAAAACGTCTCAGATTTCGTCTAATTATGCGATGAACTCAATTAAGTGGATCCATAACAGTTTAATGAACTCTTAAGTCATTTTACCCCTCCCAATTATCTCGAGCTATTGAGGAGGAATTTTCGACCATATCGAGTTCCGAATATCGACTTGTGGAAGAATTTAATTACCAGTGATGAAAGAAATTTCCACTTCTTCTCTGTCAATACATCAATAGTATGAAGATTACCATTATTTTCACGTGGTTCGTCCATTCCAAAACTAAAAGAATTTTACATCCTTTTATAAATCAGTATTCACTGAATTTGTCTGAATTAAATTCAATAACTTTTGGTCTTTGTCTATTTTTACAATAGAGTGAACTTCCATAACAACTAACACTCATTGGAATCGAAAATTAAACATAAAAACATCAAAATTTCCAACCGATGCCAAAAATAGGCAAAAAAACTGTCTCCAAAGTTTATTTAACCTCGAATTGAATTTATTCGCGTGTTCTGTTGACTAAGATTCTAGAGGTCACTGGTTCGAATCCCTGAGTAAAACTGGCATATTTCGTCCCGTTCCCTTTTCTAGGTCACAGGTTATCTCTCAACGTTCATGAGCCATTGCAGGCCTATTTCAATGCTCGTAAAGCATTGATTAAGCTCTTATATGAGCGCCTTCGTCGTTTGTCTGATGTTGGCCAAGCTTCCGATCTTCTACCTCTCGATCTGTCGCGATAAATGGATATTGTCGATCACACTGTTCTGATAATGTCAATCACACTCTCAGTCATAACATTCGTCTGTCTCTCTGTAACCTTTCTTAAACGATTCCGCTCGTATCTATCATCTTAAACTCAAGCTATTCATACCATGAGGGATTTTTCTTAGCCTGTGCAGGAGCAATTTACTGTTCCGCAAGGCTCAGCTCTTGGTCCGCTCCTATATCGTCCTTATCTGCTTTCGTTTGGTATTCTATGCATTGCCTTTGCGTATTATTCCTTTTCTATTCTGATGAAACACAAATCTATCTCTCTCTCCACCATCATTGCCGAGACTGTTAGTAATCCTTCATAACTGAAGGACTCTCATAAAACTTTATAATTTCAATCTTGAAACTGAAGTGTTGCTACCTGTGAGTCGTCCATCGGATGCGACTCTTTGTAAAACTCTCGCTCCTTTTCTTAATCTTGATCGATCCTTGCTTCTCTTTTCCGACATTGTTATCAATTTGGGAGCAACCTTTGATATATGATCAATTATCTCTTAAAGCACATTTTGCTAATGTCTGTCTTCTTCTTTTAGTCGCATCCGATCCTAATTTGACCACAATAGATTAGAGCTGGCCATTGCCATTTTTGTTACATCATGCCTTGATTACTTTACATCCTATCTCACTGAATCACCTGTTTTCACACTGGATCCCCTGCTTTCACACTTCTAACCCTTCAATTTGGTCAAAACTTTGCCGCTCAAGTTCCCCTCAGCCGCAAATGTTTCTCTAATCCAACCCCGATGCACCATTGTTTTCACCGGCTGCCCATTCGAGACATAATAACTTTGACGTTCTCCTTCTTGCATAGAAGTACCAAAGCGTCTTCGTTGTCGTCTGTGCTGTATGAGTTATCGTGCTATATCAATATTAGAAAAACAGCTATACTCCTTTTTATCCACTCTTTATGCCTTCATACCTGCACTGAATTTCCAGCACTTCTCTCAAGCCCCTCCCGAGTTGGTGGAACGGAGCTGTGTGAATGCTGCCTAAGAACAATTCCTGAAAGAGAATTGAAAGCTTTTCTGTGAGGTGCTATCAAGAAGAATTAAGGCAATTTAGCTATCAAGAAGACGTAGAACGATTCACAAATGAGATTGAAGCCTCTAAAGAGAGTTGGGGCTACACATCGAAAAACACTCAAAAAGATTAATCAGAATTACAATTGTGTCTAATTAGTCAAATTATTGTGATTTTAAACAAGAATTAAATATCTACTCATCTTAGTATGCCAAACGCTATTAGCCATCATTACTAGTTCATAATCCTTTTAAAGCAGTAACAATAGTTATCAACTTAAGATGTCCATGTTCCAATTTTGGGGAAGGTTACAGAATGATCTGAAATGCAGATCTTGCAGTCGTGTATCCCAAATTACACAATCATATTGATCATAATTTGCTACTGATCACTTCACACCGGTGTTACAATAAAATTTATAAATGCTAATTATAATGATTAGGAAGCCTCTGCAGCGCGGAAGAGAGATTTATAGAATTAATATTTGAACGGACAAATTCGGTTAAAATAAGGCAAATCTTTTTCTTCCCCAACAATTTTTGTTAAGAACTAAAAATTTGGGGGTTTGAGCAGAATCTAAGTAGATGGCGCCGAAGTGAGATTTTTAATTGTTTACTGGATTCATTAATTTCGGTGAGATTGGAAATCCCATTACAAAGGCAATAAAAAGGTTCAACATAAATTGTTCAGAAAACCAAATTATTGATTTCAGCAACGTTTCCCAAATGGAAAACTATATTAATTTTTGGTCGCATCACATTTTTTAGCAATTACAGTTATGGGGAAAAGTTTTGAGACTAATATTTATTTTTTTCATTAGTATTTTAAATTTATGTGATAGGAATAATTATTATTCAAAAAGGTAAATTATTGTGGGTTTATTAAAAAAATCATTTAAAAATAATAAGAAAAAATGCTTTTCTTTGCTCAATCCCAAATCGCGCTCTGGTCCTGTTCCTGTAGAGTTTACATCTTTGGGTCTTTTCTATTCCATTAAAAAGGTAAAATGATGACAAATATGGATTAAATGAATCATGTAATATAATTTTTATCTACTTTGAAAAATTTTTCTTGAATAAATGTTTGAAATTTTTCACTTCTATAAATGGTTCTTTCCATAGAAAAACGTGCAATCAATGTTGCTCTGCATCAAAGTGGCCTGAAATTTAAGGAGATAATTGCTAAGGGAATTGCATCAAGGATCTTTAGGATCATTATTGACCTTTGAAAGATGGTACACTCCTTTGAAGACTTCTGGGGGCCCAAGAGCTTCAACTGACTGCCAAGCTCTCCTCCTGCTAAAGTCCAAGCTCAAGGATCGGGTTGTATGTTGTGCAAAGCTTGTTCACGCTTGGAAAGAAACAGATGTGAGCACAAAGTGAGGCGGAGACTTTTCGACCAAGGTCTCAAGTCCAAAAGGACGGTGAAGAACCTTCAAAATAAACTCCATTTTGTAGCAAATATAATAAAAAATCCTTCGTTAGTGGGAGCGCTTTCAGGAGTCATGTGTTGATCCCTACGTGAAGCATTCCTACATCTTCCATGTCTGGGGCTGTTTGAAGGAAGTGGAAGAGTAACAATTTTGCCCAGGCTCATTGCTATGAAGCTGCTGCTGCATCAACACCTTTTCATAACAGTTCAGAACTAATTTACGGTTAAGAACTGCATCTTTTTGCATGATGGCACGGCTTATCACAAATCAAAAGCAATAACAAAGTTCTTGGCTGAAAATAACTTAGAACTTTCGAGACCTTGACCCTGGACTTCGCCAGATTTGAACCCGATATAGGATTTGGGGGCGATAATCAAACTGGATCTTGATAAGGAGAAGCCATCCAAATATGAGCAGTTGTGGCCAACTTGTTGGAACAAATTGAAGCTGTCATGAAGAACAAAGAACATCATTGTAAATATTAACTCTCTTTATTAATAAAATGGGTTTGTGCTTTAAATTTTTGTACATTACACTTTCAAATTATGATATCAACACTACACAAAATGAGACGTTTAATTAGTTCGATTAAGTTTCTTATATCAAAAAGGAAGTTACCAAACTCTTCTGGCCTAAAGCAGAAGCTGTAGTGCCTGTATTGAAGTGGAAATTTACCACTCTTACTTTGTTGGCCAATTAACCACACTTCACTTGATACCACTCTGTAAATAAACAGCACACTCGTGAATCAGTAACCAAAAAGGTTATTGTTTTTTAAACAACCATCGGGAAAAGAAAATTGCACCCAATTACTCCGGTTACCTGATACATGAAAGTCTACAGCAGTATCAGAGATCGTTTCTCAGCAAACAAAAAGTTCATCTTTGCTTCTTGAGCAAATGTCCTGAGGATTTGCAGCAAAATTACTGTTTAAATTTCTCTTCGAGTTCATCCTTTTCAAAGACTCCTTCTTTGCAAATGCCCTCCGGAGTAATCCGAAGGGAAAATGTTGGATGAATATGGGGAAATCTGGTAGTAACCTCAACCTAGGTTATATAGTGTATCTTGCACTACTCGTGAGATGAATCATCGTAAATTGTCTGGAAGAAACACACATCCTTTGCCCCGTCTGACTAAGGCTGGATCTTTCGAAGAAGTTCACCTTGAACTCTTCGTCTTTGTGCCGCGGATAATTCTCAATCATTTTTGTCTTTAATCAATCTGATTTTCATTACCCGATTCTTTGATCAGGACACTCACTCTCTTCAACATTTCTTTCCTCCAGGAGTTTTATTCAAGGGGGGGAAGGGGTAAATACTTTTGTTCGAAAAAACGGCTGCGAAACTCTGGAAACTTTATTGTAGCAGGTAATCAAAATATGGCGCGCGATATTCGTTTCTATTTGGTTGGATTAAAAAAACAAACGAACTTTTTGGTTTCCTGATATTTGTATACTTAAACCTTTTCTATTATTATATGTAGGCCACATTAGACGACCATAAAAAACGGCTATAGTTTATAAATGGCCTATAATTTCAATTTCTAAATTATTAAGATTATAAATGTTCGAATACTTAGTAGTAGTGAACGTAAAAGATATATTCTTTTAATTCTTAGAAAAGTATAATTTGCTACAAAAAAAAATGGATATTATTAGAAACCCGTGTTTATTCCCAACAGGAGGAATCACCCCAAATTTCAATGCTAATCTGGTGTATATAAAAAAAAAACAATTTCCTGCGTGTATCACTTTGTAAATTATGCCTCATTGAATCGACGGATCTATGTGTTATGTAGGATGATACGATCGTAAGAATTGTTTGTTTCCAAAGGCGAAACTTGACCTAAAGAGAAAATTTCACTCAACTTTGGTGTCGTTGTCTGATTCGGCACAAATAATATTAACGAATTTGCACCAAACGTTGTATTATAAACTTGAATTAGATTCAATAAATAAAAAAACCTTCTAATGGATACATAAATATATATATATATATATATATATATATATATATATATATATATATATATATATATATATATATATATATATATATATAAATATATATATATTTAGTTAGGTGACACAAGTAATATTTGCATACTTAAATTTTCAATATTTCTGAAAAATTTCTCGCTTTTTTCTGGTTATAAAACTAACCGGAATCTCAGCAAGCATATATTTAACTGAAGAAATAAATATAATAAAGATTTCATTGTATATAACAACAATTGATAACACTGGTCTGCGTCAATGAAATTTGTCTCCTAAATCCAAATCAAGCATTCATATTGCTCAATCAGGTCTAGTTTTTAAGATACAGACCAAGCTCCCTAGATGGCATTAGAGAGCTCAGTCTCTAGCTGACCGCGAGCGCGAGTGTTGTGTGTTGCTTGCTCACTCTCCAACTAAGTTTTGGTTTTTACCCATGACTTTTCTCATCTATGAACAGTGTTTAAAGTGTATTTCTAAAACTTTATTTATCTTTGTGAATTTTTTTGCAGGCAAATACATTAGCAAAACTCCTTATATTTCATAAAAATGAATAGAAAGTGTAAAAACAGTCCTGATAGATTTTGTTTTGTTTGTGGAAAGGTAACTTTTAGTGACCAGCAATGCACTATAACGCCGTTAGTAAAGTTCCTTTACAATGCATATTTTGGAATAAAGCTAGGTGATCAAGACAAAACTTTGCTCGACATATGTGCTGCAAAGCCTGTGTCATAGCCTTAAGACGCTGGCGTGAGGGCAAAACGAACTGTTTGTTATTTGGTGTACCTATGGTGTGGAGAGAAGGCAAGGACCACATTACAGACTGCTATTTTTGCAGGACAAATCTTAAAGGTGAGATAATTACTTTAACAATATAGTCCTTGACAAATCTAGAAATGTTTATACAAATCTTTTGGTAGCCTATTAAAATTGTAATTGTGTATAAAAATAGTGTATTATGCTGGTAGAAAAATTGTGGTTAAATTGTATATAAAAATTGATTGTATTTAAAAATTGTAAATTTACCTGGTATGAAAAATGTGTATAAAATTGTGGAAACGAGGGTCGAGTGAATTTAAAGTATGTAAATTAAGTATGCGAAACTTTTTTTCAGGTGTCAATAAGAAGAGCAAACACACTGTAGTCTATCCTGATGTTCCTTCTGCCATTAAACCACAGCCACATGGTCCAGGAGTTCCAGTTCCTTCTCCACCTAAAAATACTGAGCTACAAGACAATATAGAAGATATAGAAGTGGATTACACTGACACTTCAGTGACATATCAGCCTACGTCTACAATGACTTTGCCAAGACCACTCACTCAAGGTCAATTAAATGACTTGACTAGAGATCTGGGTCTTTCTAAAGAGAACGCACAACTTCTTGCATCCCGTCTTAGTGAGAGAAACCTCCTCTCTCAAGAAACTACATACTTTTGGTTCAGAAATAGAGACGAAGAGTTTCGAAAGTTCTTTGCAGTTGATTCTTGCAGCTCTTTGGTGTATTGCAATGATGTAAAAGGCTTAATTGAGGCACTTGGCGTTCCTTACCAACCAAGTGAATGGAGTCTCTTTATTGATTCTTCTAGCAGAAGTTTGAAGGCAGTACTCTTAAATATTGGCAATAAAATGGCATCTGTACCTATTGGCCATTCAGTTCAGTTAACAGAAAGCTACGAAAATATGAAAGTATTGATTAATTCAATCAAGTACTCTAACCAGAACTGGTTAATATGTGGTGATCTCAAGGTAAGATATATTTTACTTTATTGAACTTGTTAAATATTTCAAGGAATGTTTGTTTCTAAATACCAATGACAGAAAGATATTATACCCATATTAGTTTCTCCCTACCCCTAATAAACTTAGTGAAAATTGCCTATGCAAAAAATAGAAGTTCTTAGAAATTATGTACATCAATATGCATCAATATGTTTTCTTTCAGGCTGTGTGGCTTCTTCTTGGGATGCAAGGAGGCTACACAAAATATCCATGCTTCATGTGCTTATGGGATAGCCAGGCGGATAGTCTTCACTATAAGCAAAAAGACTGGCCATCTCGAGAGGCATTCCAAATTGGGTGCCACAATGTGGTAGCTCAACCTCTAGTCCCCTCTAAAAATGTTTTACTGCCTCCTCTTCATATAAAGCTTGGCCTGATGAAGAACTTTGTCAAAGCACTGAATAAAGAAGGCCAAGCTTTTAAGTATCTACTGTAAAAATTCCCACAGATCAGTGATGCCAAGCTCCATTCACGCATATTTGATGGTCCCCAAATTAGAACTCTGTTAAAGGACAAGCATTTTTACACCAATATGGAAGCCAGTGAAAAAGAAGCATGGCAAGCGTTTAGTAAAGTAATCGACGGTTTTCTGGTAAATAAAAGAAGCTGAGAATATATCTCACATGTAAATGAAATTATGAAAAGCTTCGAAAAAATGGGAGCTCGCATGTCGATAAAAATGCATTTTATCCAGTCACATCTTGACTATTTTCCGGCAAACTGTGGAGATTATAGCGAGGAACAAGGAGAAAGATTTTACCAAGTTATAAAGACGATGGAGACAAGATATCAAGGACGCTGGGACATCAACATGTTAGCTGACTATTGCTGGTGTCTTAAACGCGACGAACCAACATCGCTTCACAAGCGGAAGTCATCAAGGACTTCTTTTCTTGGAAAATAGTTTCTTTGCACTCTTGGGTAAGCTCATAAGTAGTCTGTAAGTTTAAAATTAATTAAAAGAAAGTCGAATTGAGTCGGTACTTTTTCATTACAAGTAATTGTAATTTATTAAATAACTTTTATATAAATAAGGGATTTTTTCAAAAATGGCCCTTTTCTAAAAACAGTAGTGCACTGTATCTCAAAAACCAGACCTGATTGAGCAAAATGAAGGTCATATTTCAATTTAGGAGAACAATTTCAATAGGAATCACTAAAGAAAACCGCAGGAACAGAAAATTTCTTTCAAACGCAGGCCTGTGTAATTAATATGAATCAGTTGGGAAAGGCGCACTTACCAGATGAATGGAGACTATTCATCGATGCAATCACTGCTAGCCTCAAAGCTGTGTTGCTACACAATGGTAACAAAACCTTCGATTCCTGTCGCACTTAGTGTTGGGGGAGAGATGATCATTACTCGCATCATAAGTGGAATATCTGTGGTGATCTAAAGGTAATTTATTTACTTCTTGGACTGAAGATAGGATATACAAGGAATATGTGCTTCTTATGCCTATGGAACAGCCTTGACGACAGGAATCATTATATTGTCAAAAGGTGGCCCGAAAGAGAAGAACACACAATTGGCCGATACAATGTGATACACGTGCCTTTGGTACATCCACACAAGATAGACCTTCCCCCACTTCATATCAAACTTTGCCTTATCACGAATTTTGTTAAAGCAATGGTTCATGATTCTGATGGATTCCAGTATCTCAAAGAGAAATTTGGTGCAAAGAAAACCAGAGATCAGAGAATTGATATGTGTGAGGGTATGGAACGTACATACTCGCATGCCGCCAGACAATCATGGGAACGAAAGAAATTTGTCGTTTGAGTTGACCTTCGTCTCCTTTCTCCCCCCCCACCCTCCCCCGACATTCTACCGCCCTCCTCCGCCGTTTCCCTTGACCTAAGTCGTTATTTGTGCCAAACTTCCCCAACAGGCGACAGGAAGTCTGACGAAAGAAGGCCTATCTCACAGAGAAGCCTAAATTCTATTTGCCTTCTTCATGATATCATGGAGATTGTCCAGAAGGCGGTACGATAAGCGAATTGTCGTATATGGAATCTCTTTCGATTTCACACAGTCCGCGTATAAATGACAACACCGTTCATCCCTCAGCAGAAGTGTTCCAAACCTACTTGCGTAACCCTCACATTAAACGAGAGTCGTTGCCGTAACGTATTGACTGCCAACGCACCGCTGAGTTATCTTGGTCGCTGTCTCAAAGTGTTCCTGAGGCAAATCCCTTCCCGCAGAGTCTATGACTAGAAGAATACGCTCTGTTGCTCAACGTAGCTTAAGAAAGAATAAGGAACATCCAAATAGTTACTGGAAGTAACTATTTGTTAGTGTCACATCCAGTTAGGAGTGAACTAACCGGAACTGCAGTCAGCAGCCCCGAACCCGTCGTCTTATCCCCCCTCTCCCCGAGAACTCGTGTTAACGCCACCCGAACCACTCCGTCTGCACCCGAGTAGTCGTCTCTCCAATCCATCACAATCAATGGTAATCTGTAAACCCAGTGTCCCTCTATTCTTAAATTACCTATTTAATAAACAGTGATTGATACTCCCATTGAGTCATTATAAATCTAGACGCTTAACATCAGTGTTATCCTCCCCTACTTTTTTTTAAAGAGATTCAAGTGAGTCATTCCCTGATATTATTATTTATAATTGCTGTCGACCCGGACTAATCCGTGTTTAATATTTAATCCTTATTTACCTAAATGCTCGTTTAACTATTGCTACTAATTATTATTTTTGTGTAAAGTAAAGTTTATTTTTGTACGTGTGTTTATTTGTGGATCCTCCTTTTTGACGTACCCTTAGCAAGACTTTAATTAAGAATCCCTTCGGCTAATTTATTCAACCTGTAAAAGGCACTCTTAGAATTCAACAATCACAAACCTCCCCCCCAGTAACAAGTGGGACTTTTATAGTGAGAATCCTGGCCGTGGCACAACCCGCCTCTAACCAGCTTTTGCACGGTCAGTAGGAATCAAAGCCTATATATATATATATATATATATATATATATATATATATATATATATGATCGTAGATTGAGTCGTAGGGTCTCAATACCATCGACTTAAACAAAAGCGGTGTGTCCAGATCAAGGACTAGAATAATTATTGGACCAGACTATGAGCAATTCTACGACATATATAAAAGTGGTGTCAGCTTTAAGGGTTTAAATTTTTGAGGAAGCGAACTCATATAGCCTAAAACTTGCCAACGTCCAAGGAAGCCCAAATAAACTAACGTAAATTTTAATAATTGGAGTCTATTCCCTGAAGGAATATAAATAATAAACATTAATAATCATTTCCAGATAGCAAAAACAAAGCTAGGAAAATATTCGTTATTTTGGGGGTTAGTTATTAGATTGTATCGGTTAGGAACAATTGCAGCTTCTAATTCCCTTATCAGGTGCGTCAGCAAGAGCAGCAATGGCTTCACAATCGTTCGAAGTTTTCGTCAAGCAAGGACAAGCTCTCGGTCTCACAGGACAGGAACTATAAGAATTTGTCCAAAGCGAACAGCGAGAGGAAAGAGCACGTGAAATGGAAAAAAGAAAAGAAGAAATGGAAGAAAGGAGAAGAAAAGGAGTGTTAGAAATGGAAGTAAGAAAAGAAGAATTTGAAAAAAAGAGAAAGGATTCGAAAACATGAAAGGGAATTAAACAGAGACCAAGTAGAAGTCAGTTCTGTTGGATCCCGTGATCATCAACCCCAGGCCCCCGCTATGAAACTTCCCCAATATAAAGACGAAGAAGATTTCTGCTCATACTTAACACATTTTGAAAAGATCTTCAAGGTAAACGGATGGGCCATAGAATCCGAAGGAGTCAGTAGATTGCTCCCATTGCTCAGTCCGCGTTTAAGAGAAATTTTCATCTCGTTACCACACGAAGCTACAATAGAATATAGCACCTTGAAGGCCGAATTGCTATCCGCCTTCAACTTGAACCCTCAGTTCTACCGCGCTAAGTTTATATCGGCTAAAATCCAGCCCGGTCAAACTTACCGACATTTTGGATATATCCTGAAGTGAAACCTCCAGTTCTGGCTAGAATCCTCCAAAGTCGAATCGGAGTATGAGGCCCTGATTGAATTTATGTTAAAAGACCAGCTATTGTCCACCCTCCCCCAGGAGATCCGAGCATTCATGCAAGACCGTCGAGCGTCTACCTTTCAAGAATGCCTCGAGGAAACTGATCTCCATGCGACAAATCATCGCCTATACCCACAGGATACCCGGAAGAATAGTCCTCCGTCCCCGAAGAATAAATTTAGTCAATGGAAGTCCCAACAAAGGAAACCCCTTCATTGATAAGGACCACAGCCCCATTCAGGCCAAAGAATAAGCCTTTTGTAGCCCACGAAGACAGAAAACCCCCTCTCTTCAATACCCCCTACAATAACCAGCATCAGAATAAGCAGGTTATATGCTACTCCTGTGGTTCCCCCGTCCATTATAAGTCCCAATGTGTACAGAATTCCAGCCTACGTCCCACCCAGAGCTAACAAGTCCACCAAGTAACCGCTACCCTTCTCCCGGAACAGCCGGCCGCGCTTACGTCATCCCCCTCGTCTCCATCCCCACAGGAATTTCAAGTGAACTTCCTGTTCAACAAGAGTACCCCGGAGGACTAAATTGTGAAACCGGCTCGATCAATCGCTGTAAAGTGTACACCCTCGTGAGAGACACAGGGTGCACATGCATTGTGGTGTCAGACAAATTGCTCCTCCCTGTCGACTTCCAACACAATTGTACACGACTTCTTGGGTCGAGAAAATAGATTCCCGGTAATCCCCTGCCATGTACAGTGTAAATATTTCACTGGTTGGGCCGACGTAGTGGCAGCCCCCATCAAATTTTGCTCGGTACTCATTGGCCAGAGCGCACTACTCTCCCCGAGTGAAGTGACTCAAGCTGTCGTCACTCGAGCGCAAGCTAGCCACGAGGCCTCTCCCCCAACGCGCCTTTTCACCCCAGAGGCCCCTTTAGAGGTTCCAACGAGTAATGCACAATTCCCCAAAGCTCAGCAGAGCTGCCCTTTACCTCAATCCCTTTGGGAAAAGGCCCGAAAGAACGAAGAAGTGATCGTTTGAGGGAACCGTCCCATAAGGTACATCATTAACGACTCCCTTCTGTTTCGCACCTCGCGAGATGAGTCTGACCCACCTTCCAAGGTCATGTGTATTCCGCGCACACATGTAGACCAAATCCTGCGAGTAGCACATGAAAGTCCCATGGCCAGTCATTTCGGTCATAACAAGACTTCTCAGCGAGTATTTAAATACTTTTTTGGGCCCAGTGCAGCCAAAGATATTGCAGAATTCTGCAAAACGTGCGACTTGTGCCAGAAAACCACTGCAAAAGGTCGAATAGCTCCAGCTTCCCTGCAAAGACTCCCAGTCATTTCAGAGCCCTTCTCGAGAGTCGCCATCGACCTTATCGGAACAATTCATTCCCCTTCCACCGAAGGTCATACGCATGTACTAACATTGATAGACTGCGCTATCCGATTCCCAGACGCTGTCGCTCTAAAAAGGATCGATAGTATCTCTTGCTCTGAAGCCCTTATTTCCATTTTTTTCTAGAGTAGGATTACCCAAAGAAATCTTTTCAGATAGAGGCCGCCAGTTTACCTCTGAGCTCATGGAACACGTGAACACCCTGCTCCAAATCAAACCTATTTTTACCACGCCCTTCCATCCGAGCGCGAACGGCATGTGCGAAAAGTTCAATGCGACCTTGAAAAGAGTCCTCAAGAAGCTTTGCATGGAACAACCCCAAGAATGGCACCGATATTTGCCAGTTGCGTTATTCGCATGCCGCGAAATTTCGCAAAGGACCATCGGATTTTCCCCGTTGGAGCTCCTGCACGGGAGAAACGTGCGGGGGCCCCTCAGTATTTTGAAGAAGTTATGGACAAATTCCCGTTTGTGTCCAGAATTAAGGAACACCTATTCCTTCGTCCTCGAACTAAGGGAAAGATTAAAAAGGTGTTCTGACATAGCAGTCAGAAATTCCGAAATTAATATGGAAAAGTATCGGACATACTTTGATCTAAAGTCCAAACACAGAAAACTGAATCCCGGAGATGAAGTTCTGCTCTTACTCCCCTCGGATTCCAATAAAGTTCTCTCCCAATGGAAAGGCCCCTATCCCGTTCAGAAAACCCACGGTTTGGTCGATTACCTAATACGGATACCCGCAGGTGATAAGTTATATCAAATAAACATGCTAAAAAAGTATCCTAGACGGGCCTGTATAAACAATATAGTCGCCTTCGACGAAGAAAGGGTAATGGACGCCACCACCCAAACAACCCCCTAAATATTGTTAATTCGATTTGCGTAGAGTCAAGCGAAGATTGTCCCCTCCCCATCCTGCCGTCCAAGCTGCCACCCATAAAAGAACCTCTTCCCGAGTTGGATGTAAACTCCGACCTCACCCCTGCCCAAAGGAACCAAATGATGGCGCTTTTTGAAGAATTTAGTGACGTCATTTCCGAGTCACCAGGATGCTCGACTCAGTTCGAACATGTTATCGCCCTCACTACGCTCGAACCTGTGCGATGTAAGCCCTATCCCGTACCGGTGCACCTAAGAGACGCTTTCAATGAGGAAGTCGACAATCTTTTGCAATTAGGGATTATCGAGCCATCTACGTCCGACTACTGTTCCCCAATAGTCATGGTCCGCAAGCCAGACCAGTTCTTTAGGATGTGCATCGATTTTCGGAAGCTAAACACCGTCACCGTGTTTGACGCCGAGCCTCTTCCCCTAATTGACCAAAATTTACATTTCTTCGAAGGAGCCGCCTACATCACTGAGATAGACCTATGTAAGGCCTATTATCAGATCCCCCTAAAGGCTTCAGCGAGGAAACTAACAGCCTTTCCTACAGACAAAGGTTTAATGGAATTCACTAGTCTTCCTTTCGCCCTAGTCACTGCCTGCAGTAGATACAACCGCATAATGCGCCGTGTAATAGACGGTTTAAAAAACGTTTCTTTTTATTTTTGATAACGTGTATGTGGCTACACGTTCATGGAACGACCAAATCTTGTCCCTCCACCCGCTTTTAGAACGCTTAAAGCATCATGGCTTAACGATTAAACCCTCAAAATGCCATTTTTCTTATAAATCCATAGAATACCTTGGATTTAAAATAGGCGAAAGTCATCTGGCCCCACAGAAAGAGAAGGTAAAGGCTATTGTAAATATGCCCCTACCACGCATCTAGAAGCAATTACGGTCTTTCCTCGGTGTCGCTTCGTTTTACCACCGCTTCGTAAACCCAGTGTCCCTCTATTCTTAAATTACCTATTTAATTAACAGTGATTGATACTCCCATTGATTCATTATAAATCTAGACGCTTAACGTCAGTGTTATCCTCCCCTACTTTTTTAAAGAGATCAAGTGAGTCATTCCCTGATATTATTATTTATAATTGCTGTCAACCTGGACTAATCCGTGTTTAATATTTAATCCTTATTTACCTAAATGCCCGTTTAACTATTGCTACTAATTATTATTTTTGTGTTAAGTAAAGTTTACTTTTGTACGTGTGTTTGTTTGTGGCTCCTCCTTTTTGACCTACCCTTGGCAAGACTTTAATTAAGAATCCCTTCGGCTAATTTATTCAACCTGTATTATGCACTCTTAGAATTTAACAATCACAAACCTCCCCCCAGTAACAAGTGGGACTTTTATAGTGAGGATCCTGGCCGTGACACAACCCGCCTCTAACCAGCTTTTGCACGTTCAGTAGGAATTAAAGCCTATATATATATATATATATATATATATATATATATATATATATATATATATATATGATCGTAGATTGAGTCATAGGGTCTCAATACCATCGACTTGAACAAAAGCGGTGTGTCCAGATCAAGGACTAGAATAATTATTGGACCGGACTATGAGAAATTCTACGACAATATGTGAAAGGTTCCACCTAGATATCGCAATGATGGGAAGCAGGTATCAAGCCCGCTTCAACGAAAACATGATGGGTGACTACTGCTGGTTCCTACAACGGGAGGATCCTATGTCTACGTACAAGCGCAAGATCAAGAAAAAATTATAGTTAGGTGAGTACTACCTCTTTTATATGTAATACATATCTTGTCTGGGTCTGCAAAAGGACGTTAATAATGCCAAATAGGGTGCCGCGATTCCAAACCTTTGCCAAGAAACGTCTCATTCTTCTCAAACTCGTAATAATTATATCATTAATTGATCCAAGGTGACAAAGTGAGCCATATAGCGTAGTTGCATAACTCAGGAACTTTACGTGCTATGACAAATTCGAGCACATATTCTGAATCAGCGCACCAATGTTAGTTGGTTACAACAACATTTACTCAAGTAGTAGAGACAAAGTTAAAATTTGTTGGCTAGTGTAATGCACGATTTAAAAAGATATTACAGTGTTCCCTTCATTTAGCTCATCTGTTCTTGAGTCTTTTGATCTTAATATTTTTTACTAAAATTAATACAGAAAATAAAAATCATATCTAAAATAATAATGATGTAAGCGGAAGAGCTACGATGCCATTGGGCTTCTAACAAGAAGGCGAAGAAGCTTCGCCAATTGTCAGTTCTCGCTGATAACGTGGAGGCCACGGGTTCGTTCCCCCCCCCCCCATGGGCCACCAGAATTATGGCTGGGGACCCGCCTTCAGGGACGCCAAAGAGCAGGCAACCATGGCTTCCGGGATCAAGCTCTCAACATTCGGACCGGTTCGTCCCAGCCGTCTTGCTCCATCTACGTTTAACGTCCCCCGTCCGGCTCCCATGGGTTAGGGGCACAGACGGGGACATGCAGGACGGGCCTAAGCCTCGCGCGAAGAATCCTAGAGGAACTAGGAAATAAGCGTCCTGTAAGCAGGAATACCACAAAACTAAAACTGGAAAGTAATTCACGTCAACAACAGGCGACGCAACCAGGACATACAGCAAGTACACTGGATATAGCAAGTAATACCAGTGTGTGTAGTGACTGTAACCGGCCCAGTGTCAAAGTTTAGTGAATTAAATATAGATGTGACTCAGTGGAAGACCCACAAATAGGCATCCGTGGCTTAGCCGCTCTTTCAGCGTCAAGGTCGTTATCTTATCAGTTATCTGGAGTAATTGACATTAATATCCCGAGCATCAGACCCGTCGAAGTTAATAGAGACTCCTCTATCAGAGCAGAACCAGAATTGCGAGAATACTTCGGTAAAATGGCAAGAGAGGGGGGAGGCCTTCATATTATAGGCCCCGGAGCACCCCGCCATCTCTTACAGTCCAAGCACTTCCTGGCCTCGCAGTCCATACAGTCATTGACCTACCATCACCTGAATTCACACACGGCCTCAGTAAGTTCAGTGGACCCTAGGAACTTCGCTTCCAGTGGCTCTCCTGATAAACGAGAACCACAACAGGATGACCAGGAAGACAACCGGGACAACGGAGTTGACCAGGATCAAGACAACCCCCAGGACAACAAGAAAAAGACCCCTGGAAATAAGGATACGCATGATCCCGTCTCACCAGTAATAGACCCACTTTAACCAAAAATAACCAAGTTTGGGGGCAAATTAAGTTCAGTGGACCCTAGGAACTTCGCTTCCAGTGGCTCTCCTGATAAACGAGAACCACAACAGGATGACCAGGAAGACAACCGGGACAACGGAGTTGACCAGGATCAAGACAACCCCCAGGACAACAAGAAAAAGACCCCTGGAAATAAGGATACGCATGATCCCGTCTCACCAGTAATAGACCCACTTTAACCAAAAATAACCAAGTTTGGGGGCAAATTAAAACAAAGGGAATCTACCACAAGTACCTGTTACCAATAACGTGATTAAATCAGCACAAAGTGGAGGTATCAAGATCTTCTTACCAAAACGATTCCACCACTACCAGTCTAACGAAAGAGGTTGTGACAACGCTGGAAAAGGCCGGAATCGTGGAGAAGACGGACAACGTCACCCGAGCGCACGAAGTCTTCGGAGTTCCCAAACCAGACGGGACCATGAGCCTTATCTACGACATGTCGGCCCTAACACCAGAACACCAGGCTCCAACGTTTAAAAGTTTCTCTCCCTTGTCCCAATCATCTTAGGTAAACTACTCGAGTTCTGAAGATTCTATACATTCTCATTTCTCACAACTTTATCACTTTCTTTTCAAACTCCTTTTTTCAGCAGGTTCTCGGAATTTTCCATATATTTATAGGATTAAATTTCCTTTAAAAGAAATTTTCCCGTATCCGAATGTGCCGGTCTCGTCTCTCTTGAATACCCCATCTCATCCCTCTTTTCATCACCCACGACCAACGGTGTGTGTTACCACTCAATCTCTTCGCTGTGCACAAGAGGAAAGTGGTGATAAAGTCCCGAAATTGAAAAAAGAATTGCTGAGAGAAAAAGAAAACGCGTTTAATTTCTTAGACAATCACTGCTTAATAATCACATGATCTTTTGTATTGAATGTTTTTATGATACATTGGATTATTACTTACGGTTACTTAGGATTTCTCTTAGTTCGTGTTTCAGTTCCTTAAATCCTTCTTGTGGAAAGGCTAAGACTTAGGGCTAACAAATTCTTTATAAATAAATAATAAGGAAAGTGTGATAATTATGACTTAATAAAGAGACAATGAAAATCAGAGACCAAACTACTTAAAATGGGCTGGAAAATCGATGTCACGGAATGGCAAAAAGGTGTGATTGCATTTGGCCACGCCAAAGGTCATCCTGTGAAGGAGGTGGCGGAATTTGCCAGTGTTTGAACGTGTGCGGTCATACAGATTGACAAAGAATAGCAGAAGTGCCAAAATGCGAAAAACTCTCGCCAGAATTGCGGACGGAAGAAGGTGTTGACAGACGGGGACCGTCGTAGAATCTCTAAGTTTGTAATTGCCAATCGATTTGTTTCCAGACGGGAATTGCTACAAAACGCCAATTCCGGTCCTTTACCACCTATTTAAAAAAGAACATTACGTAGGAAACTCAAGGGCATGAACATATGGAGCAGAGAGGCGCGCAAGAGGCCCTTAATAACACCTACACACAAAATTGCCAGGTTGCAGTGGGCCAAGGCACACCAAAAGTGGACAACTGTTATATGGTCTGACGAATGAATATTTTGTCTGTTTATGAACGATGCTCGCCGACGTGTCCACCGAAACCCTCATGATGCTCTTAAGGAAAACTGCGGGCGGTCCAAGAGGGAGGAAGTTCTGTGATCTATTGGGGCTGTTTCAGTTATAGTGAGATGGGCTCTTTCGTTGAAGTAACTGCAAATTTGAACCAGCATATTTATATCGAACTATTGGACAATCAGGTTCTGCTATTTGCTCTACTTCTTAGCAACAAATGGAACATTTATACACCTCTCTTCTAGGACAACAACTGCCGCGTTCACCGGCCATGATGAACATTCAAGATCATTGATACATCTGAATTGGTGGGCCAAGTCTCCAGAATTGAACCTCATCGCAAGTCTTGTGGGACCGTCTTGAGCAAGGGGCCAAACGTCTTGGACACCATCCACGCAATTTGACTGAACCACACAATTTGTTGGAGCGTGAATGGATGAATATTGATGCTCCGTACATTCATATCCTTGTAGAGTCCATGCCGCGTCGAATCGCTGCTGTTATTCAAACACGAGGTGGAATTACACTCTATTAACTGCACTATGATTCCAAGTGACTAATATTCTATCCAGTGATCTTAATATACATAGGAAAATTAATATAGACTAGTGTATTTAAACGTATTTAGAACATATAGGTATATTTCATGCCCTAACATTATTTGCGACATACTTAGAAAAGCTGAGGTACGAAAGAGTTCGATACTCTAGGACAAACTAGACAATGTTAAAGATAGACCAGGAGGCCTTTCAAAAGTGGGTTGAATTAATAATTCCAAGTTAATATTTTGAATTTAGATTTCTGAGTATCTTTTACTACTTTTTCAATTAGAATGCGAGCTTGAATAGGGGTCTTACGGCAATTTATTTTAAGTTCCTTGATGTACAATGGATGTTTTTGGCTGATCTCTGATGAATCAGAAGCGATACTATTTGCGTCGGATGTTCCGAACCAAGAAAGACACCAAATTGGCTGCTGAATTGGACTGATAGACTGCAGGTGGTCCCTTTGAAGATGCCGAAATCCAGCATTAGATGGACCCGCAGATGGGCCCGTTGAAGAGGCGCTTACCCGCTGTGTCCGATAGACTCGCAAGTGATTCCATTGAAGAGTCGGGGCTTCCTGCTGCCGTGGAATCTGCAGGTGAATTCGTAATCTCTGACGGAGGACGCGCAATTATGCGGTTCTTTGTGGCTCGTCCAATTGCTAACAGAAACATGTCTTTATTTCCATCAGTTACTAGTTACAAATTTATAGCACGGGTAAAAGAATATATCCCTTTTCTTTAATATGGATTAGTTCTGTGTGTTCGATCCTCTTAAAGATCTATTTGGACCAGTGACTTGGTGAAAGGTAGGGAATTTAGAACCCAAGAAGCTCTGGCTGACAACTTACAGGCGGTTTCTTCTAAACTGTGTGGCGAAAATGTCTGGACTAAATATAGACGGTAACTCCACAGAGAGAGAGAAAAAGAAACCGATCGAACACACGTTACCCAACACGTTAATCCGCCGTGATGTGAATCTTTGCAAGTAAAAATAGTTAAGTCCTACAAAAATGGTTAATCATAGTAAATGATGAAATGAAGGTATCTTAAGATAGGCTCAATGACATCAGAGGTTACCCGAAAAGTTCATCTATGTTACTAATCCAGAATGAGCCTATTTAGAGAACCTAGTGCAATCGCCTTAATGTACAAGGGAAACGCACCCTTATCCAGGTTGGACGCAAGGTCTCGGGCCTATTTTCAATAACCTTCGCAGATATTCACACGTTCGCAATGATCGTGAACAAAAGGAAAAAAGAACGTAAATGTGGACCAAACAGGCAACATGACTGTATGTACTATCATGAAATAAGAATTAATTTATAAAAAACAAAAATTACAAACAAAAGCCTTTAAATTTAGTAAATACTGATGGATGCAAAACTTCCTTACGGAAAAGGTCACAAATGACGTCTTGTGAGTATAGAATCTGAGCAGAAAATGAACCCATTTTAGGTGGACTTCTCTGCGTGGATACAACACAAAAAAGAACGCGAGACTTTTTAAGATGAGCTTCACGAATATGAAGATGAAAACGCTGCTCACTCTCCTAATCCAATCAATATAAGAAATGACCTACTTATTTATAGTCGGAAATCGATAATTATAATTTAATATTCATGTAACATTTTCCGACAATTTGCCTTGCAAGTGGAATCCAATGTGTGCTACGTGAGATGGCGAGTATGCGCTCAGTTACCATAGTGACGATGAAGGTGAGAAACTAGCACTGTACGTTACCCCGACAGCAAGATTGGCAGTCTGCTGTCATGGGAGCGGCGGGAAGAATCTAAGCATTTGTTCACTCCAATCATACCATCATCGAGGAAAAGCCTCGGTTGTGCACTTCTACTGGTAGGATAGTCGTGTGATGGACAAAGTAATCTCCGCTTAGTACTTTTCTGTTTGTACTTCTCGGACCCAAAAGATCACAGCAGCGCCAGATTCGATTCCTGGGCGTGACTTGATAATTGAGAGTTGTTGTGAGAAAATCATCTCAGTTTTTCCTTCCCTTAAGAAGGAAAATAAATCTAAAAACAAGAATTCTTTCTCTGTTTAACTTTTTGAAATTCCTTTATCGATAAGGGCTAATAATGAGCGACTCTTTAGGAAGAAGTATCATATGGATGAAACTAGGGACCAACATCGGTTCTGGACAAAGTTCCTTCTCTAGCACTCAATTTGGACCATTTAACGGAGGAGAGTTTATTAATTATTACAAGGTGACAATTGTTATACATAGATCACATATGACGCCATTCATGGCCATATTTGAGTAATCTACTTTCATCTACCTCATCTCACATGATAAGACTCATTAGGATTTTCGGCACTGGAAATAAAATATGGCTTTTAGTCTAGAAATAAATATGACACTTGGTGGATGGCCCTAGAGCTATTTTGACATCTCTGGCTAACCTAGAGGCAAATCAATCCGCGCTAAGTACTAATTTCCCCACAGATCTCAGTTTACTATTTTAGCTTTCGCAACCAGATGCGAAAGTTAGCCCTGAAATAGAGAGAAGATTTTCGCGCTAAAAGCTTTAATGCTGTTGTCACTGAAACGATGGAATCCATCTTCCTGAGATGATATGATTTGCCTTTGGAAGGAAAAAGCTAAACGAAGTTTTAAAGTCGATGAAATTTTGATAAATTGTGAGTGACTCTGTTTGCGATTCCTCATCCCAATTCAACTCTGGCTTCCAAAGGGTTGTCATGACTATCCTACTATGAATAGTAAAGGGTACTAAATACCCCAGACCATCATAAATGGATGTTATAAGTCTTACGCTTTCTTGTTTGTATTAAGCTCGAATTTTATATTTCGGATATGGTAATACAATACCTCCTTGTGGACCTCCCAACCTTGAGTCAATATTTCAAGGGGTTCGGAAGCTAAAACCTCTTCCCCTCTTTCATTCATGGGGAATTGGAATGCCTCTCCCTTAAATTGACCCTTGTTTGAATTATGATCCTCCTCGAAACGTTATAAAAGTCTGACCTTAGTTTTCTGAACAGAAAAAAGAACAAATTCATTTATCTACGAAAAAGAATTGGCTAAAAATTCAGGAAACAAAGAATTCACTCCGATATTTATAAGTCCTTAATGATGGAGTGGGATTAATCCAGTCTTATCCGTGCCAGACTAAATAATGCACCTTTGCCCCGGCATTTGTAGGGGTCAGCGGAGATGCTATTTCTATTACACCCCGTTGGAACTGACCTTTTACAAATACTCTAAAAATAATTACCTAATACACTCAGCCAAAATTCCTGAATTATAACAAGATTTGGTCATTGCCGACTGACGGAGTCCTACAAAGCTTGACAATCAGGAATTGGCTGAGGATTTCCAGGGCAAAGAATAAAGGTAAGGGCAGGCTAATAGTCAGACCAATCCACACACTTGGCCAAAAGTATCATATAATGCAACCTATATATTTATGTATTTAACATATTTAATAAAATAAATTCATATTATTCATAATATATAATAACAATTGTTAATATGTTTGAATTACTTAGTATTTTATTAAATGGTATAAAATTAATAAAATGTTATGTTTTCTAAGGTCAGAATGAAACCAATATTTCTTGCTTTATCTTAAATTTATAACTATTTTGTATTCAAAATCTTTCTAATAAGCAATATGAATACACCTAACGATTTCTCAGGTGAACAGAGATCACAAATCCAACTTGTCCATAGCCGAAGTTTATCACAATTAGAAATTGATAAATAAAAGAAACAATGTCAAGCTATGCTTCCACACCACTCCAGCTCGATATTAAGGGGCCCCTTTATAGAAACCATCTCTCATTCGAGCTTCATTACAAAAGCGGAGAAAAACAAATTCTGCTCCGGAAAATCACTAAAGCTTCAAGTTAAAAAATTCCATCAGAAAAGTTGAGAGAATTCAAGATGAAGCAGAGGTTAAAGCGATGAAGACGAAAAAGAAGCCATGGGTATTTGAGGTCAGAAGAAATAAACCTTTCTATTGGTCCAAAGATCACAAAAAAGGACTAATGAACAATAGTCTAAAGTTATCTGGGTATAATAAAGTAATTATCAGGTAAGTAAGAAAGACTCCTGTATTTTTGTTTTTACAATTTTATCTTTTTAGCACAATTTTTCAGATTTTTAGCACTTCTGGGCCTATATTTGAGAGACGATAAGTTAGAGAGGTATATCAGGGTTTGTGTGGTACCTACTGTAAAACATGTAGGTTGTTCTATAATAGTAAGGGGTTGCCTGTCTCCATCAGGCTTAGAAGAGAGTTTTTATTCCAGGGAAGAATTACCTCAACAAGTAATACCATCTATTTCTTTCTGGTTTTAGAGCCATCTATCGAGAAATTGCAGCCGGTAGCAACAAGAAATGCCCCATGCCATGGATCGGTTTAAAAAATGGGTATCATGCCTATGAAGTGATCACCACCGAGCCCAGTGCTTGTAAAGCAATAAGAAGTACTACAAGTACAAATAAATCAGAACTCTATGAAAGTTTCCAAGCTGAGTAGAGAAAGATAAGGTCAGAACATTATTTAAATATCATGAATTACCTACCAGGAAATATGGTCTCAAATAAAGCAAAAAAGGATAAAACTAAGTAATAAAATAATTAAAAATAAATATACGTAACATAAATTTAATTCATTCACACACCTGTCTAATTATATTCTAGGAATGATTCCATAGGTTGTCTTAAACTTTTGGTTAACGATGTAAAGTCAAAGTTGCAAACAATCATTAGAATTTATAAATGTTCAAAAGAGACTGACTTGTATAAGATTATTACGGTTTTATATGTTGTGTACCACCAGATTAACTCTCCCTGTCTTCGTAATCCAACGCTGAATCAATTCGGTACTAAATTTTCGTGCAAAATATTTTCCCTCCCGACAAATTGAACTTAAAATCAAATTATTTCTTTGGTATTTAGTTTCTTCATGAAGAGAAAACGACTCTACGGAGGCAAGTTGCCTTATATCATTACAAGCGGAATACATCAAAGTGTCTAATAAATGAGTCTTCTCCTCCACTACTTTTAGGCAGCGAGGATCAAAGCCTTTGAGCCGTTTTAGGAGAATAATTTGCCTTTTTATGTCAGCGCCAATCGCTCCATTCAATGTGCATTCTTTTATGCAATACTATTTTACTATCTGGATGTAAGGGTGAAAGTGGAAGGGCAACTCATTTTTATTGAGAAAATATCCTTTGATGGATTACTAACAAATTGAAAGCTTTCCTGAACGGTTTGATGATTATAAACGTCGGAATTGACGAGAAATTTGAAGATATGATTATAAAAAGTGACCTAAAGATAAGAGATATAATCTAAACTCAGTTTAAATCATATTTTATATTTGAGTAAAATTATGTATTTTTATGTTGAATATTTTTGGAGGCGTCTTTCTCTGATGGTCCACAGAAATAAATCTCAAAATGTGCAGCTAATGTTTGAAGACCAGTTTCAGTTCACTGTCTTTTCTTAGGTCGGATGACGAGGCATTTAAGCGGTCGGATAACTTTTGGCATGCCACCCAGATTAGCTTAACCCAAGGGTAGTAATCACGATGCTGCCTGACCCTTAATTTCCATGGGATTATCTTCACCCCTAATCTGAATGAGGAACAATTTTTGTTCTAAGTTACCCGGTGCAAAGACAATCCAGTAAAACTTTACGGGCAAAAAACGAACTCAAACCACCTTCAAGTTTTTCCAAGACGCAGATTTCCTGGCGATTTTCCATTCAAAAAGATCGAGCGATTCTTCCTTTCTCTCTCGACATATCAACTCCTCTATCTCAGCCACTCGCTCAAAATCTCCCAAACCAATTCGCAATAAGATGTAAAAGGAACTTCTTTAATGACGACCAATTGGGCGAGAATTTTGGGCCATAAATAACTTTTGGTGCAATTACTTCTGGCCTCTGAAATAGTGGCCGTCGTAGAACTCGAACGGGCAAATATATTGAAACAACGACATTTCCTTCCGTAGACTTAAAAAAATCGTCGTCCTGATTTTATAGTATATGGGAAAGAGGGCTTCCTTATTATCAACTTTATTTTATTTATTAATATTTTTGTTGATCTTGATTTTCACTATGCAGGTTGTCTTCCTCGAATCCATTTTCTTCTTCTTCTTGACTTCCATATTCTTCTTGGCTGGGTTGGTTCTTAATTTTCGTTTTCTTTCTTGATGCATCTTCATTTTGTTCCATTTATCTTGAGTTGCTGATTTCTTTGTGTTTCTTGTTGAGTTAGTCCTTCAAGCGTTTTCTTTCTTGACAGATCTTCCTAAAAGTTTTTGGACTGTTGAGTTTCGAACGCGGTACCGCTGGATTTAAACGCCAATACTCTAGCCTCACGACTGGCCTTAGTCCGTTTTTGGTTGGTAGTTTTATCGGCCATTCATATTATTGAGTTGCAAGGAATTTTCTCTCATACATTTTCGCACCCCTACAAGTAAACGCTCAGGATAGAATGATGATAATTGATTAGTAAGAATACAGAAGGTGAGGAGCATAATAAAAAAGCATCAAACATATGACATAAATCAACACCGCTACAAATGTGATACTAAAAAAATAAGGGAAAAAAGGAGTTTATGTAAAATAAAAGCGAAATCGCAGAACAATCGAGCAAGATCAATGTTGAGATGGGGTTTGGATCGGGTGGAGCTCGTGGAAGCGAAAATGGGTGGAATGTAAATAGCCTGAGTGGCCAAAACAGAAGACAGCCGAGTGGTAGTTATGGTACGAAAGGGGGACCCACTCACGTTAAACTGCCCCTCTCCCCGAGTTCAAAGAAGCCTTGGCCAATTGCGAAGGAAAATCGAGCTAAAATATTTTGTTTATTATTAATGAAAATTAAATAAACAAAATAGATTTAGGTAATGTTGCATTTTACTGGGTGGGGGGGGTCTGTTGAGAATATCACGCCCTCCCGGCCCCACTCTCTACCACTCAATGTGGTTTGAGGTGTAAAATAGGGAGCACTGCTGCAGCTGACATCTACATAAGATTGAGTATCTTTCCGGCTTCGTTCCTTTATAGATTCCTCTTTATAAACCCTTTCTTGAAGTGTCCCTTGTTGGTTTCTGCTTTTAATTAACAAATCCTCGGTTGAAAAATAAAAATGAAACATTTTCAATAAAAGGAAGTTAATTCCACCCGTTTGAGGCAATGGCGAGAGGCGGAAACCGAAGAGAATTGACAGGAGGAAATAAAAGCGAAAGACGATTTCAAATCAGATCAACTCTATACAATGGGACCGCGGGGTGGGGAGGGGCTGGGGGGTGGGGGTCTTGAAAGTAAAAGGATAGATTTTGCACCAACGGTTTTCAAATAAAGTAAAACAGCCCCCAGGAGGAATATTTTTAGTATGTGAGGGAGAGGCCACACTTTACAGCTTCGAGAGATTCAAATATTAATCTTTGTACAAGATACAAATTTACAGTTTGAATACCATTGGATACCATTGGATACTACTATTGAATACCACAACTTATTGAATGTCAAAGATCAGAGGAAAACCTCGACAGGACTCGAAGACCGCTCACCTCGTCCTAATGTCACGATTTATGCATAAATATAACTTTTGTTTCAATGAAAATATTTAATTATCATTATTTTATAAAAAGGTGGAAAGGAGATGAAGAAGTTAAGGAGCGCTTTTAATTATCATTATTTTATAAAAAGGTGGAAAGGAGATGAAGAAGTTAAGTAGCGCTTTTAATTATCATTATTTTATAAAAAGGTGGAAAGGAGATGAAGAAGTTAAGGAGCGCTTTTAATTATCATTATTTTATAAAAAGGGGAAAAGGAGATGAAGAAGTTAAGTAGCGCTTTTAATTATCATTATTTTATAAAAAGGTGGAAAGGAGATGAAGAAGTTAAGTAGCGCTTTTAATTATCATTATTTTATAAAAAGGTGGAAAAGAGATGAAGAAGTTAAGTAGTTCTTTTAATTATCATTATTTTATAAAAAGGTGAAAAGGAGATGAAGAAGTTAAGTAGCGCTTTTAATTATCATTATTTTATAAAAAGGTGGAAAGGAGATTAAGAAGTTAAGTAGTTCTTTTAATTATCATTATTTTATAAAAAGGTGAAAAGGAGATGAAGAAGTTAAGTAGCGCTTTTAATTATCATTATTTTATAAAAAGGTGGAAAGGAGATGAAGAAGTTAAGTAGCGCTTTTAATTATCATTATTTTATAAAAAGGTGAAAAGGAGATGAAGAAGTTAAGTAGCGCTTTTAATTATCATTATTTTATAAAAAGGTGGAAAGGAGATGAAGAAGTTAAGTAGCGCTTTTAATTATCATTATTTTATAAAAAGGTGGAAAGGAGATGAATAAGTTAAGTAGCGCCTTTACAGATCATTGGCGATCAAAGTACTATTTTTTGGTTTTTACACAATGCGGGTTATTTGGGGGCTGGAGTCACAGTAGTGTTATATTTAAAGGGCTCGATACGATCGCATTGAGTGAAGGAAGTAAATTTAAATGGTCAGTGCCCAGATATTTGCTTCCAAGTTGCCAATTCCCTACACTTCAACTCCGGAGATGACAGAATTAATGGGCAATTTTAATATCGTTAATACAAAATTAGAGGCCTTCTTATTTCTTATCCCCATTGGAAGATCAAACGAGCCTTGAGCAAAGATCTATTAACATGACAGATTAATAATACTCTGAAGTGCCGAATGCCAAGAGGTAGGTACCTAGTATCGTGTAGGACGCCCTCCAGCTCAGCAAGGTTCAGCATCCCGACTTGGCATCGAACCCACAAGTGGACGAAATACCTCACTGATGTTGACGGATGTCGTCGTCTCTAAAGTTGACCTCAATTCCCTTATATTTGTAGGCGCCGGATCTTCGGGGCCAATAGACCTACCTGATGATCACGCCCCCAAAATAATTGATTCGGTTTTGCCAAGTGAACACACCACCAATCAAAATCTAACTCCTAACAATCTGCACAGTGCGTTGATAACCACTGGGTTCCGTAACCTCGTGGGGTCTGCACCACACACAAATCCTTTGGTCAGCCCGAAAACATCGGGACTCTTGTTTCATGGAATTAGGCCCTATTTTACCTTTCCGAAAAAGTCCAATGAGCGACCTCACGACCCCAGCTAAAGTCCGGATGTTCGCTGTGGTGGTGTATGAATGTTCATTCTGTCTTTTTTTCACTCATACACCTGTGTTTTATGTACGTTTTAAAAGTGTATTTTGTTAAATTTATCAAACCAAGAATGGAATTTTTGGCAATTTCTTTTTATTGTCCGAATCAAATCTTTATCGTGTTTCTCTAAATGGAAATAACCTTCTAACGAATACTAAATCGAGGCTAAATGTAAGAAGTAAACTCACTTTTTAATTGTTATTTAAAATTATATTTTCAATCTTTCTTCTTTTTCAAAATTAGGGAAAGTTAATTCAAACAATTTATGGTCCATGTAATCGCTCTATGTGGCAATTTATGCATTTTTTGAATTTTAATTACTCTTAGAAATTGCTCCGTTTTTGGCCACAAAAAGATATCTATTTGACTTTCATACGTTTGACTTAGGGGGAGAGGTCAAAGGAGGAGAAAGAACTAGAGCAATAAAGCGGTAATAGGAGGAGAACGGCTTCTGTAGATTTCGGAACATGGAAGAACAAAGGAACTCGAAAGTATAAATGATAATTCTTCCCCAGGATGAAATGAGAGGACGTAGTGTGGTTATAATTGAAGTGGAATGAGAATTGGTCGCCTTGAATGTTGAATGGAAGCTATTTAATCTATTCATTCATTGGAGAAACGAAAATCAGGTGTGACATGTTTGAAAGTTAAAGAAGAGACTAAATAAAGTTAAGGGAAAGCCAAAATGTGTATAATTTACATAGATGTCGTAGCCCCCCAAAACTACTTGAGCGTTATGTAGTTATGCATTTTGATTGACTTCCCTAAACCTGCTCATGGCAGCAGACGTCTCCTTTTAACTGAAATGAGGTTTAATATCGGTAAGTGTGAAAGAAAATTCCACTTGAAAGTTAACCTGAAGCTATATTCTGCCTAATGTGCACGGAGCCAATACACATAGAATTCCAATGAGTATACACAAAAGGAGGACCCACAAATGATGAAAAGAAATCAGCCTAAAAAGGATTCGAACCATTGCCCTTTTGCGTGAGGGTTCTGGCAATGCATCTGCCTTCCGGTGCGCCGAAATGAGAGGAGACCTAAGCTCTTTTAGTTGCCGGAGGAAATTGTTTGTACATTAATGTAAATGTCGTCTATGTACCTGCAATAGATGTGGGGCTTGGGTACCCTTGAGAAAACCCTTTCTTCGACCGCTCCCATATAAAATTTATCAAAGGGAACCCCCAAGAATGGACACAGTGAATGCCCTAAACGCTTCCCCAACAAGCGTGATCACATCGTATATTAACCGTGCCCACAGCGTTTATTAACCGTGCCCACAGCGTATATTAACCGTGCCCACAGCGTATATTAACCGTGCCCACAGCGTTTATTAACCGTGCCCAGAGCGTATATTACCCGTGCCTTCACCCAATGCACTACATAAGTAGAAGGATACCCAGGCCCGATTTACTTATCTTACAAAGAGAATAGAGCTTTAGACCCTTTTTCACCCCTTGACTACAAGATGTGTGTCAAATTTAAGTACTTCGCACGATAAGTGGCCTAACCTTGAGCTCTGGCTAGTCCAAACCCGCAAACCTCCTCTCGTTAAGGGAATTCATTTTCCTCTAATTTCTTTCGATCAATGAAATTTCCCCTCAAATTCTTTATTATGTTGAGAGGGGAAGATTTTTGAGAATTTGGGGCAAATAGAAATGTAAGAGCACTTTATCTATTATCTATCACCACACAGTTTGAGGTCATTCATAAGTCACGTTTAATTGCTTTTATTTATTTTTTTAATTTTCACTTTCTTCTTTGTTCAGACAGTATCATGAAACTACTAATAAGGCGGGTAATTAATTTATGGCAAGTTATATAAACCATGGTATTATTAATTAATGAATAAATAAAGTAGTCTCAATAAACGCAATTAGTTTCAACTCTAATTTTGAGGCATTGCCTTAAACCTTTATTTTGAAAGGTCTTTAATAATACCAAAGTTGGTAGTTTATGCAATAATATATTGGTCCTTTTCATACCATGCGATGTTTCTCAAATCAGTTGATTTAGATACCGCATAAAAATGAAAGAAATCCTGAAATGAAGGATAGAATTCTATGAAATGGGTAAATATCTGAGTATCAATTAAAGCTAACTAGAGAGAGAGGATGTAAAGATGTTTGAAGAGCCTCTCTCAAGTACCACCAATTTATCTGATGCTGCAAGTTATTGGAATCAATCGTCAAGAATTCCGTAAAAGAGAGACAATCTCAGCCAGAGGAAAAATCTCTTATACAGAGAGTCACTTATCAAAAATAAGATCTGGATCTGTAATTTGGAGAAGCACAAAGAAAAGATATTCTTCTTTTATGTCGCAAAGTCTTTATAGGGAAGAGCCCCCTATCCACTGTGGTTTACATTTTGGCAATTCTTTTGCTGGGGATTTCAGTCGAAGGCTAAGATAAATGTTGTAGGGTTTTTCAAATAAATCTTCCAACTTTCATTTTCACCAAGGAGATTTGGCTTTCAGTAAAAATGTGGAGAATTCGGGTAAATTTGTTTATTTCTTTGTTGATTTCATTCCAGTTTGAGCTGTGACTGTGGTGGTTGTCTTTCTTGCGGGATTGGGTCTGATTTATCGAATCTAAGAAGAGGTAACTTGGTATACAATTCTGTATAATACGAGGTGTATTAAAAAGATTGAATAAAATTAAAACAAAAAGTAGTACTTTTATTTTTTAACATGAGCTACATTGACGTCAAAACACTTTTGTAAGTGATGATACAATCCATTTTAATATTTCTATAAAACCGAGAACTCTGAGAACGAAACCAAGTTAAAACAGTTCTTTTACCATCAACATCAGAAAAAAACGAGTCCCCTCCAAGGTGGATGTCTAAGCTTCTTCAGACTTTTGATTACATTTTTATACGAACTTCTCAAAGACCCCTGGGAGTCAGGATCACTTGCATGGATTATTAATAAACCTTTTTTGTCTGGGTTTTTTAAACAACCGATTTACATATATCCTCTTTTCTGTACCCCAGGATTAAATGCAATAAATTCGAGCCTTTTTATTAAGATACTTTTGTCCTGACTGTCTCCCGATTTCAGTGTCGCGTTCTCTCAAAATTTGTCTGAGAAGAAAAGCTTCCGATACAGTTCGTTGGAACCTTCATTTGTCGCTCATCTCGACATTGACAAAAAGGTGGTATTAATTTTTGTTCCCTCAGGAAAAAATTCCATTCAACAAAGGGATTGGATGGGTTAATTTTGATTGAAAGGATTTTTAAAAGAATTTGAAAAGAACCTGTTATGGTAGGTGATTTACATCACATAATCTTATTCTTTTGGATAAAAGTAGGTAATTCATTTACTAATGCTGTGCAATCAATTATTCCTGCTATTTCCCAAACAAAAATAATTGGATTAGGTGGTTTTAAGAGATCGTCTTCAACGCCATTCAATGTCAGAAAAAAGAGGTGACACTAATTAGCGTTCAAAGATTTAAAAGATCAGTCGATTGTTAAGGACCGATTCAGATTGAGTGAGGCACATTTATTTCTCGGTATTTTCATACACGTTGAATTGGAACTTGTCTTAGTAGTCATAAATAGATAGTTCTTTAACCCAACTCAGTCCATTGAATTAATTAGGCTTCCAGTCACAAACGAGGTAAATAAATTGCTCTCTTATATATAATCAAAGAAGAATGACTAGATATAGAAGTTGAATGAAGATATTGCGATACAAATAACATTATAAGTATTAAAACCAACCTAGCAAATTAATAGCAAAAGCAACTTTAGTACATTTCTCTTTGAGTATGTTTGCGCTAAATAGGATTTTTTAATTAATAATTTAGCTTTTAAGAGACGGATTTCATCAACTTAGTGGTATTGATATCTTGACTATATGCGAAAATGATCCTTTTTTCCTGTACAATATCCGAAGCATCAAATTGACCAAATTTCTTGATTCTAATTAAACTGATATCAGAATTACAGTGATTAAAAAATATATTATATTTATCATTGCTTTGTGTCTTATGAAATGATATAAAGTAAATAAGGTCCTATAACTTGAATATATATAATTATTTTTAATATTATTTTTCTTGAAGTTTGATTGAATCATCAAATAAAAAATCTGTAAATAAGATAAAAGAAATATAACTCCAAACCTATAAAAATACCGAACTAAGTAAACGGCATAAAAGAAAAGCTAAAAAATCAAATATTTCGTTGAGAGAGCCATTTTTCATCTAAAATCTCTGAATGAACGAATTCACAAATTCAAATCTTCGTTAAAGGTAAACCAAATGGTCGCTTCGAGCTTCTTCCTTTCCTATGAGAAAGGTTCGCCAAGGGAAAAATGCTCGTTTTGATTCGCCATAAATCTTTGTTTTGAAGGATAAACGAATGACGTTTCTTTGATTCATAACCCCCGAACATTGACTCCTCAAAACTGCTCAATCGGTTCTGCTGCACCCTGTATATGATGAATGTAGCGCTTTATTATTTTTTTTTGCTTGGTTGCCATGTAATATCAAGGAATTATCTACTCTAGGCAAGTATCTTCCGTATTTATTATAACTACAAACTCTAGAATCCTTTAGTCAGTATTCTCACTAATATTGCCTGGCGCTTTCAATCTCGAAGCGCCGTTTTCTCTCTGATGAAAGAGAGACGTGAAAAAGGGAGAACAAAGGTATTTATCTGAGATGCATCTCAGATACGGATGAGTTTGAAGCTTTTTTAATCGAAAATGAAAGGAGATTAACTAAAGGGGGAAGAGCAAATTACGCGAGTTTCAAAGGAAACAAAAAGTGAATTTATTCACTACCGAAAGGTTGACTGAAAAGATGTGTACCATTTGAAAGATTGAAGTTAAGAAAGAAATTACTTTTGTATTTGTTTGTTGCTCTTTATTTTCCTTGTTTGGGAATGTAAATTTAAAAGTTGACTACAATTTACGAAAGAATACTCTCCTTCACATTTGTTGGAGCGAATAGTATATTCCTCAAAATTCAAATGAAACAAAGGAAAATCATCTCAGCTCATCAATTAAAATGGCGCAAACCATTTATCAAACCTAACAGTTGGGTTCTTTATAAATGAAAAAAAGAACCCATAATTATTCGTCCCTCGATCTTATTGTCTTTGATTAAAAACACTCATAGTGTAAGTATCTGTTGTCTTGGCACGCCCAGTCGCTCGGTTGTGCACATAATGTACATTTCCAAATTGTACAAAGTTCTGAAATGTCCGTGAATTAGTGTGGAGATCGAGGATTAATTCCAAAATGGTATCGAACCCTATCGAACGTTTAACATCATTTCAACTCTAAAATAGGACGGTAGTTTTCCATTTCAATTGCTCACACTTCCATTTTACCCGTTGATGTTGGGAGGCAAATGTTTTACTCATTTCCATTTCTAGCGTTTGAATCCGTAAGTGGCTTAGCCTCTTATAATTATTTTGAAATGTGTGAATTGTTTTGGGAGAGGATAAATAAACATGACTTTATAGAAGCTTATTTTAGCCTCGTCTCTGGCGGAACCGGGGTCAAGCAGTTGGATAAGGGAGGATAATTATTTGAATGAAACCACACTCCACTGCACCGATAAAGGGGGTGGAGGTAGCTTAAGGACCGTGGCAATTTGCCCCAATTTTAGATGCCAATTTGGGCCCCAAATGAATTAAGGATCGAACTGTTGAATGTAAAAAAGTTCACTCACACATTATAATTCGATCCTTCTTTCAATAAAATAGATTCGAGTCGATGCCTTTTATGATCGTTAGCAGATCTCTGTATAATGTTGGCCTTATTAAGATTAATTTCGTGGTGAAAGATAATTAAAGGGGGGAGAAAGCAATCGGGGCCATATCCCCCGTCTAATAGCCTTCCCCCCCCTGATGTTAATAATCTCCTTAATTAAAATTCCTATTTTCCCCTATGTACGATTTTGGAATAATCTTACATGTGATTATGTACACTCCTGATCGTTCATGAAGTCGTGTCCGCTTCGAAAAACATTGAGGATTTTTTTCATAAAATTCTTTGAATCTCAAAGTTTTCAAAATGGCGGAGCAAAAAAGAATATTCTAAATTTGTTGTGAGAAATATTGCCGCAATCAACAACACTCTAATGAATATAATTTGCTCTAAGAATTTGGAACAAAACGATGGATTTCTTAATGGATTTATTTATCAAGGGATAAATAAAAATGTATATAGGAATTTTAATATTTAGTTTACAGCATAATAAAAATGATGGATTTTAATCTATATTTTATTCGTTAATCCATTAAGAAATCTATTGTTTTTTGCAAAATCTTTACAGCATATCGCATTTGCATTATGGCTCCATCAAGGTGAGGTTAATTTAATTACTTTTATTGAAATAATTAATGTATCCGCTATCGTTTATGGAATTCCTTCATAATAGAGTAATGTCTATGTTTTTAAGAGCGTTTAAAATTTGCAATCAATGTTTTTGACTGATGAAATAACATAGATATACCAGGCAATGGCTTCGCCAGCTTGCGCTTTGCTACTGAGATTAAAATTTAAAATCTAAAAAAAACAGCCATGGTTAAATTTTTATAAATTTTCTGAACTTCGCCAATTATAATAATTTTAAAAAGGAACTCTAAACTAAATTTCCCACCTTTCAAAATATCACGTTGCTAAAATATAGAGTGTAGAAGTCTAAATACCTCCATGCATTAGTACATACATAAATACACCAACACAGCTGCGTGTCTCCCCCCCTCCAAATTCGCCTTTTCGCATCGAATATCCTTCACCCCTTTTCGCGCCTTTGGAATAACCAAATTCGCGGCCGGCCACGCAGGAAAATGTCCACCTCAAAAGACACCTGCCATCTGACGAAGGCGCGAGTTTCTTCGCGCGGACATAAACCTGCGACTTGAGACGAGGAAAGCTCGGATGGCGCCGAGGTGTGAATGTTTGGCATGTTCTGGCGGCAGACGAAACGTCTTTTCGCAGGACGATAAGGATTATATGACAAGCCGGTGCTCTCTCTCGATTTTAGCTCTTGAGGGAAATAAAAGGGAGAATTCTCCCTGGAGTCGGTCAGAAGATTTTGGACCTACGTTGTGTGTGGAGCTAGTCCCACAAAGGAAACAGTTCACCCGTTGCAAGGAAGAAACTTCGGGGAATTTGTTGTTCCCGTCACGGTACTTGTAGGTGCTAAACTTCTCGCAGACCCCCCTCCCTCAGAGACAGAGGTTACACAGGACCTCCCTCTGCGGATTAACCTAGACGCAGCTAGGTAATCATTTTGGCTACCCACTCCAGGAGCCAATAATCAGAATGAACACTTCAAGGAGAAGAATTCCGATTTGAGTCACAGTTGACTCGCCTTTCAGACCCAGCCTAGGATCATTATATCAGGACACCGGTCTAGGATTACCCACTATTCGGTAACCTTGGACGACCGGGCTAAGTGCGAACATCCTCAGAAGAAGAAGACATTCACCGTCAACCTCCAAATACTTACAAACTCAAAGGCACGGTAAAGTGAATTATCCCCTCCCCCTAAATTCACCAGTTTAATTGTTAACTAGAATTTCCATCCCGAGCTCATAACCTCGAGTATTACAAGTAATTAATTCAGTGCTTAATTCCGTGATATCATTCATTTCATTCTGTCGGGTGAAATTAAGACGCAAGCATCCTAGTAAGTAGATTTTAAGTGTAATCCCCACATTATATAGACTTACCAATTCAGTACGAAGATTAATCCTATTTATACATATATATGCTATTTCATATTTCCAATTTATGTATATTAAAGTTTTTTTTGTTTCTGTGTGTTTTAACTATTTTGGACGATCCTTTGGCAATTGATAAGCAATCCACTCGGCTCAATTCTCAATATTACATAAGTCCACCCATAACTGGCTTTTACTGAGTAAAAACACACTCAGGGGATCATTATCTTAATTTTGATCAAAAGGGAAGCACCAGGGTTATTCTTATTCACCGGAAGTGGCTACGGTAGGCGTATTGGCTACACTTCACCCCCACTTTACCTTGGTGCGGGATTATAATAGATGCCAAGGAAGTGGGACTGAGATTACCCACTCACTTACCCTCGACATAGAGTTATAGAAGAAGATATATAAAAATCAACTTTCTGAACTTCATCATTTGTGATTCTTTGGGTTTTTGGATATTATAAAAGAATTATTAGAAATAACTTTGATAAAAAACATAAGTCAACCAAACTAAGACGAAATTATTATTCAAATACTCCAAAAATTCCCCCTCTTAAATTATAGCGTTAGTAAAAAATATTCTTTGCAATTCAGTAAATAAGATTACCCAAAGCCAGCTCCGCCTTTTACTGAGCCAGAGGAAGAAACTGAGACGCAAATATATGTAAATTGTCTATCCTTTCCATTTCCCCCATTACTCAAAGTATTAACCAGAGTCCTTTACCCCATTTCTACTGCTTTTAAATCGCCTTCGACCATTAAAACCTTTTCCCTTCCAGTAAACCCCAAAAGAAAACTAATGAAGCAGATGTATACTTGATCCCAGGTAAACACACTAATGGCCCCTCATTCTACCAAGGAGAGAGTGAAAGTAAGAGCCCAAAAGGTGAGGTCGGACAATTCAGTCCTACATCATGTATCTTCATCATTTTAACCATGTACTTTATGTTCCCAAGAGCCAAATAATTTACTTTTGTAATGAGTTTCGAAAAAAGAAAATTTATTAAATCCTCAAAGATGAATTAAAAGCCCAAATTTCAAGCATTTGGAGGAGCAATTTAAATACAGCTCAAAGTCTTATATAAAAAGACATTCTTAATTAGTGTAATTTCACAACTTGTGATATTAATTTGATTTGTCAGGTTTCGATGTTCGGAAGATTTTGTCTATTCTGAGCATTCGAATGAAGATGGTAGGATAAACTTTATACCGAAACTGGTCTCGTGAATAATTATTACGCTCTCATAAGGTCGCTTTTTGATGTCCTGCAACAATTCGTTTTAGAGATTGTCAGAACCTTTTTCACAAGGTTTTTGTTTCTTTATTTCTTAAGGCATCTCATACGGACCAATATTCACACCAAAGCCTGGCTCAAGGTGAAATAAAGAGAGATAATGAAACAGTATTTAGGAATTTTTGAGAAAGTGAAAAGCTTTGCGTTTGAAACGTGATTGATGGTAGTTATGATGGACAACATGAGAAGGTAAAGAGTCCAGTATGATTTGGGCATGGCGTGAGATTCTGTTTGGGCAATGGGGGCAGATGAGAAGGGTCTCATCGTCGGCGTAGGATATTGTGTGTGTATGTTCGTAGTTTTCTGATGGACGGGAGTGTCATTCATTAGTGTACACTACGTAAAGTGTGGCTATCAGTACGCTACCATGGGGTACGCTTGCGCGTTGTGTGAATGAATGTGATATGGTTTGATTGTATTTCATGTGACACCTCCGGTGGGTAAGGTAGTGGGAGAGAACGTTTGGTTACAGAATGGGAGCTTCATAGTGTTGGATGGTTTCCAACGAAGTCTCTCATGCCACACCATATCGAAGGCCTTCTCAACGTCCTTGCTGGCGGGGAGTGATTTTGTCGTGACTGTTCCTCTTTTTGTATGATATCATGAACGATGGTCATGAATACTTGAGTGGACGGCTTCTCTTGAAGCCATATAGGAAGTGGAAGGACATTCCCTCTCCTTTAGAAAATTCTGAAGACGGGGGTTTAACATTCTCTCAAGTATTTTTTCTTTGGCTTGAGTAATTTGATATTAAGATATTTGTCCTCATCTTTGAATAGGATTAAAGCGAATTATATCTGATTCCTTCAGCCCGGAGAGGCTTCTCTGGAGCTGGAGAGATTTGTCTGTGTATTTTGGTTTATTTGTGTGATACAAAAGAGGTCGTGAGAAAAGTATTGTGAATTTCTGCTTCCGAAGATTTGTCGAGGCGGGAGGAGGTTACCAAGTAAAGGGGAGATGCATAAAGTGGTTTACTTTGGCGGATCTTTTTAAGTCTCCCAAAAGAGTTTGTACACTCTCCTTCACTACATTTATAATTTAACAAATGGATGGCAAGGTCTCTATGCAACCTGGGAAGTGTGGGGGGGCTTTTTAATACAACCATGATGGTAAGAGGGAGGAACTTTGGCGTACTATTATGATTCTTACAGTCTTTATTGGCTGTGTAAAGCTGACTCTATAGATTAAGAGGAGCTATTTAAAATTGAAAAGAAAGCAAGGAAGATTTATATATTCAATAATTGCCCATATTGATAGGTTGGTGATGCCATATACTAAACGTGAATGTTTTATTTTCACCAAAAGATTATATTTGGATAAGAAGTAACCCCTATTATAGCGCATTTTATATCGCATATTAAGACATTCCACATTCACTCTCTTCTCAACCATAGCGATAGACTGTGTTCGTGATCCAGGTGTTTCCTTTGAGCGATCCCGGAGCTGTTTGCAGAGAAAGGTGGATCTTCTCTTCTTGCAATTCATCGAACGTTGCTGGAATTATCTAAATGCGGGAAGCAAAAGAAACACAGGGGCATTGAGGATAAAGTGATCACACGCCCTTTATTCATTTCGCCTTTTGAAGTTTTCAGAGATCCCATTATCCTGACATCCGGCCATACAGTGATGTGTCTGGTCAACGAATCGGTGGTAGTACCAGCAAATACCATGCTGTCGTCGAGTAGGAGAGTTTTTTCAAACCTGGTGCTGAATGTTTCCTTAAGTTTTATTATAATTAGCCCTTTGATTTCTCAAGATTTGCAGTTTTCGTGAAATGGTTGCGACTTGACTTTTAATAGGGAGCAGAGCTGCTTCTAGATGCTCCAGGAACTATTGGAAGATGTACTTCATTACGGAACTCACCTTTGTTTGATAGCTACGATTTAGAGCTGTTGCAATGGCGGTAGCGAAAAGTTATAAGGGAGTTTCTGGTGCAAGAATTTCGAGCACTACTTCAATGTGGAAAGAAGGTCATCAAACGCAGATTTTCGGACCAAGTCCGAACTGATACTACCCCTAAGGGTGTCTTTTAACCTCTTTATAAGGTTCTCAGGAAGAAAATGGGAGAACTCAGTAGACCGATCCAAACGTTCAATCTTTTTAACTCAGGATAAGGTGTATTTTTCCAAGGACTAAATTTCAGCAATCGCTAAATTTAGCAGTGCTCGCAACAGTAAATTAAGTTTTGAAGCGTCACTTGTCTCCCAATCCTAATTGAAAAATAGGTCTATCTGAATGAACCATGAGTCGGGTGAGGTTGTTTGGAATTCGAGTAAATGGACAGCACATATCGGTATTGTTGAATAGTTGTTATTGTTCATACTCATCGATGGTAATTGCGCTTATTTACAGTGGAGTGTTTGTTGGAAATGTTGCAGAGAAGTCTGGCTTGGGGGAATCTGAGTGTATTTCTTAGGGTTCATCATATTTGTGGAGAAGTCCTACAACAATTCGGTTTGTCGATTCTCCGATCCCTTTACACACAGATTGAAACAAAGTTTCCTGGTAACGGAATTTATTTCTTTTTTTAAACACTAACAACTATTTTTAAAACTACTACTTTAACTACGATTATTTATACCAGGAGATTGTGGTAAGGAATAAATGAATTTAACTTAGATGAGTTTGGGTTCTTTTATGGTCGAACCTAAGAAGCAAAAAGGTATTTGTAGTACAAAGTATCGCGAGTTTGGTCTGAATCAATATTATTAATTTGCTTTAATTTGAGTTTATTTACATGAAAACATTTGGGAGCGGGGCTCTGAATTACTCCGTGGATCGATCGAGTGAGCGGAGCTTATCAGACCTAGATTCAAGCGAGGCAATTCTGGTTCTTGCGGCCCAAGGAAGGTCATTAAGGAGAGAGGGAGACGTTTGTGTTTGGTTGTCTGTGGTTTATTTGTGTGATTCAATGGAGATCGTAAGAAGGTATTGGGAGTTCTGCTCCCGAACCTCAGGTGGAAGCAAAGCTGGTTCTTCTCAAAAAGAGTTTATGACTTGAGATGTGATAAAGCTTTCAAATGTTGCATTCAGATATGATAAAGTTTTCGAATGTTGACTTCAGATGTGATAAAGCTTTCGAATGTTGACTTCAGATGTGATAAAGCTTTCGAATGTTGAATTCAGATGTGATAAAGCTTTCGAACGTTGACTTCAGATGTGATAAAGCTTTCGAATGTTGAATTCAGATGTGATAAAGCTTTCGAATGTTGACTTCAAATGTGATAAAGTTTTCGAATGTTGAATTCAGATGTGATAAAGCTTTCGAATGTTGACTTCAGATGTGATAAAGCTTTCGAATGTTGTTTTCAGATGTGATAAAGCTTTCGAATGTTGAATTCAGATGTGATAAAGCTTTCGAATGTTGACTTCAGATGTAATAAAGCTTTCGAACGTTGACTTCAGATGTGATAAAGCTTTCGAATGTTGAATTCAGATGTGATAAAGCTTTCGAATGTTGAATTCTGATGTGATAAAGTTTTCGAATGTTCAATTCAGATGTGATAAAGCTTTCGAATGTTGACTTCAGATGTGATAAAGCTTTCGAATGTTGTTTTCAGATGTGATAAAGCTTTTGAATGTGGAATTCAGATGTGATAAAGCTTTCGAATGTTGACTTCAGATGTGATAAAGCTTTCGAATGTTGACTTCAGATGTGATAAAGCTTTCGAATGTTGACTTCAGATGTGATAAGGCTTTCGAATGTTGACTTCAGATGTGATAAAGCTTTCGAATGTTGACTTCAGATGTGATAAGGCTTTCGAATGTTGAATTCAGATGTGATGAGGCTTTTGAATGTTGACTTCAGATGTGATAAAGCTTTCGAATGTTGAATTCAGATGTGATAAAGCTTTCGAATGTTGACTTCAGATGTGATAAAGCTTTCGAATGTTGTTTTCAGATGTGATAAAGCTTTCGAATGTTGAATTCAGATGTGATAAAGTTTTCGAATGTTCAATTCAGATGTGATAAAGCTTTCGAATGTTGACTTCAGATGTGATAAAGCTTTCGAATGTTGTTTTCAGATGTGATAAAGCTTTTGAATGTTGAATTCAGATGTGATAAAGCTTTCGAATGTTGACTTCAGATGTGATAAAGCTTTCGAATGTTGAATTCAGATGTGATGAGGCTTTCGAATGTTGACTTCAGATGTGATATAGCTTTCGAATGTTGAATTCAGATGGGATGAGGCTTTTTGAGTGTTGATTTTCCATAGTGAAAAGGCGATCCCTGTGTTTCGGGGTTCGAATGCAGTCAATCGACTCTATCCGTTTCCTGTTAGATTGATCTCCGGGCCTAAGATGAGGGATTTTCTGACTGGATAGCGAGATAGTAGTGATCCTAGAACAAGTGTTACCAGCCGTCTCTCAGAGAAGTGCCACGGGGTAAAAGAGACTAGAAGGTTGATTGCCATAGAGTGCCATTCATCTACGGGGCAATGGAGAATTCACGAACATGTAAATGTCAAGATACAATTAAATAGAATATCGTTCGTGCTTTTGCGATAATAAAAACTCCATAAAACAGAAAAAAACACGATTTCCATATATATATAAATGGGTTCGGGAATAAATTATCCCAGATGCATTACTATTCCCTCCATCTTCGAATGCCCGAGTCCCTCCAATTATCTTCTTGCATGTCTCTTCCCAATTGTCCATTGCCCCCTGGCGGTGGGCCATTTAGCTTCCATCAGGTTTGTCTCATCGTTATTTTCTCTCACTCTTCCATATTATTCACTCTTCCTAATCTTTCCTTCATCTCTCTCGTGCATTCTTTACTCAGTAACCATACGATCGTTGCAATAAGTAGAAAATTCCTTCAAACCTAATCATATTCCTCGGAAGAAAACAAATTTACGGAATATTTAAAATAAAAAATAAGTATTTTTGTATTATTTCATTTTCTTTCACAACATATTTTGTAATTTAAATTCTTCTTCTATTTAATCTGAGATTTCCCCTCTCGTTGTGGTTGGCTGCTCAATCGTCCGATGAATCTCTTTAAAGAGAGAGAAGCTCCGGTACGAAACGTCGGTTCTTCTTCCGTTGGTCCTAATTTCGACCGGACGCGGCTCATCGCCACATGGAGCTTCTTGCTCCGACCTCTTCATATATGTTTGATCCATGATTCTTATGACCGAGTTTTTCAGGGAGGGGGGGTCTTTTTTACTTGGGTCATCCGGTGGCCACCGATGTTTCCAACTCGAGGGGGTCTCGAGTGGAGAGGAGGTTATTTTCAAAAGGTAAACATTGACCCTCTCAAACTCCCCTCATCATATTTTAAGAATTACTTGAAATTTTAGAATTTCCCTTCGCTTTTCTCTGGGGGCGTCTTTTAGTCTTTATTATTGATCCTGCCACACAAAGGATCCTTCCTTCGTAGTGTGCGATCCGATCCCTAACGATCCGCACGGTCTTCTTCTTTGCTGAAATACCTTCAACGCAATTTCACTTTATTTAACTTCATTACTTTCTTTTAAATACGCTTAAAATATGATTCTAACAGAGATGCCCTCGTTGGTTTAATCGGGTATAAAAATAGAAAACTCCTCTCTTTATCGTCAATCAGATCGTACCCACATAGTCTGCCGCGAGATTTCTCTCTGCTTTCTTCTTCTTCTGAGTAGTGATTAGATTGAGGATTTCGGTTCTTTCGCGAAGAATCTCATTTCGTATGTCAGCGATTGTCTTTATCTACCTATACTGAATGCACCTCCAGGTGGTTGCCCTCATTTCTTGTGCTTTTAATTTCTCTATTTGACATTCATGAAGGAAATCTACTTCTCTTAGTCCAGAAGAAATCCACTTCTCTCACTGCAGTGCCGAATGTTCGCCTCTTCAAGTTTCTATGGCAATCGCTCTCTACTCACATATATTTTACTGATAGACGCTGATTGAGCCTCCATCTCTCACTCACAAACTACACATCTTTCTTCTCTTTAGAAGAATTATGAAGATTGCGCCAATTAATCAAATATAACAAAATCGAGTACCTAATAAATCGCCTTACCAATTACTCGCCAACAGCAGCACATAAATCTCTTCTTACCTTTGTAGTGTTTCAAAATCGTGTACATCACGATCAGTATTAAATTCTTTTCTCCAATTAGCCACTTCATAGTATTTTGCAAGTTATAAACTTCTTCACGCAACTTTTCTCAATACATTTTAATATAATAAATACATTTTATCTTTTACACTGATTTGTCTCGAAAGTGTTATGGATTTACTCCGTAATTGTCTGAGTGGAATCTTTTGAATTTTCACAATAAACAAATATTATCTAAGTTTCGCCATATACAAAGTGTTACTTTTTGTTAAATATTTCCCAAATTTATTTGCAAAGATATTTATGTATAAAGTAATTATTTAATAATTGAAAACCTCTTTATAATGAGCGTCTTTCTGCAAACTATTAAAAACTTAAATTAAAAAAATCATTAGCGTTACTTTAATTCTTTACGGTATCGCCAAAGAAGCTACGAAAAATAGTAATCTTATTCTTTTAGGAAATATGAAATTTAAGAAACTTTGATCATTAATTTAAGAGACAAGTTTTTGTTATAATCTTTACTGAGGATAATCCAGAAATACCTCTTTAGATAAATATTTTTATACAGCTCGTACACACATTCTCATGATACATTCATGTAATTACGATTGACTCTGAAATGATTCTATAATCTTTTGTACTGCTTAAGTTAGTGAAAAAATAAATTAGAATAAAATGAGTTATTTTCAGTTATCTATTTGACACTGCGTCAAATAGATATTAGTTCTTTGGTGACGCATTTGAGGCAGTTAGTAAATGTAATAGATATGAGACTGTTATCATAGTACGCAACTACAGCGAAATAATGTCTATTTATAATTATTTACTCTGTAACACAATACACACAACAATAGTGTTTGATGAAGTGAACACATCGTAAATAAACAAATTGTAGTGTAACTAATCGAATATCTAAGATAGAGGAAGAAAACTCGCGTTTTCATCCAAAGTTCTGTAAGCATTCTTCCTTAGAGCAGGTGGGACACGACCGCTCTCTTCACTTCTCATAGGCACACTGACTCTTAACCCAAGTTTCACTACATAAATAACGGAAGACACTTGCTATACAAACAAAAAAAATAAAGAACCCTCAGGATGAAGAATAAGAGGAATATTTACCAGGCCATAATACACTCCTCGATTTATCTATCCAACCATAGCGATGTACATCTCGAGGAGTAACCTACTAAGACTCCAAAGAGTACATAACAAAGCTATGTATATAATAACATACACTAGAAGAGAAGAATTGAGAAGGCAACGAGATCTTCACAGGGAGGTCAAGATAAAGCCACTCAACAGAATAATTGCACAAAGAGCCAGGAAAGTCATGGAAAAGACACAAAAGGAAATAGGAATTGCTATAACCGATAAAAATGCCCAGAGAGAATGATGGATAACACAGATCATCCCCTAGTGTCTCAAGGTTTCATGGGGAAGGAGAAAGAAGAAATCTTCACTCTGAAAAGGAGAAGAATCTTCGACAAAGACCAAAATTAATTAGATAACTAAAGCAGTACCAGAGAATAGCTTATAGACAATTACAACCAGAGTAGGACTAGAAAAGAATAGCTAGCGATAGAATCTTACACCAGTTAAGGTAGGAATTATTACTAATATCGGTTTGATCGCCCTATATAAACAAACACTACACTAACAAAGATACAAATATACTCATACAAGAAGAGAAACACGCGGTTCTCACGCGAAATACTTTATTAACTTCATCACCCTAACTACCTCTAACTACCTACAATGGACACAGAGTAACCTGACTTCCAGCACCAAGCATCTCTCTGCAAACCTCTAACTTCCTTCAGTTTTCCGTAACTATTCTTTTATTCTCCATCACATTCACACACGGCACTCACAGTAGATACCAGGGACAAGGATCATGATAAACAGCGACGATCTATAGAAGATACAAGCTACCCATCCTGGTTCGAATTCTACGTTAAGCTGTCGGTTCCACGACGAAGTCCACTTTGTTTTCTCCTACTATATTTCCTCTCTCTCTATCCTTAACTTTCTTCTTCCCCTCCCTCTCACTCCTTCCTACCGTACTCACACTGCTTGGAACCTACTTTGGTTTTTGACAGAGTAGCTGCGGGGGACTACAAAGGAGTACTTGATGGCCTGTGGGGGAGGGGGGGACTTGGTAAGCTGTTCTTTTTCTCCCATTTCTCTTTTCATTTCGTACATATTTAAGGATACTTGACCGGTTGCCGCTGGAAAGACGAATCTCGATTGGATGAGGTAAGAAATGAAGTGTAAAGCATCAAATACACCTTCACTTATGGCCTATGAACCACGCTTCTATCTTCAAGTCCATCTTCAGTTCCTAAACATTAAGATAAAAACCATTAAAGTAGTTGTGGAAAAGAGTAAAAACCATTTAAAAATGAATAATTGAACATTCACATAAAGCGAAGAATTGACGCTAGAATTGAGTTAAAAATTTAAAAATTTCAAAGGAATAGAGTAGTTAAAAAACAAATCTTAAAGAAACTAGGATGTAAACACCAGAGGTGAGCACAGTCAGTCGTTAATTCGCAAAAATATTAACGGAAACTAACGCTGGAGAGTTAACTATAATTATTATTATTATAAATCGATAGAAACAACATTTTTTGCTCTAAACCTGATTTTGGATTGGGTAATTCTACAGAGTAATTTAATTAATTTAATTTTCTTTTTGCTTGAAATTTTCCGTTCTCATCTTGTGCCGCTTGTTTATTTATTTTTTTCCTCTCTGTTCCGAGAACACTCGATAATTATAATAAAGTGTAGGAAGTTCCGTGTGCAAAAGATAGTCATCTTTTAATAGTCCTATTCGTAGCCTGAAAGGTGAGAGGGCAAGAAAAACTATTCCTGAGGATTTTCAAACACGATAAAAGGAGGAAATGAGGAAAAGCTCTGATTGGTGAGAGTCACAATATCACAACGCCATTCACCCTAAATTGCATTTCACAACCTCCTGCAACAAGAGGAGTTCAATCCTCCGTTAAATTTAAACATAAGCCCCATTAAAGCATGGATCTATCACCCAATAATCGACACCTAAATCTGCGACCAAAGATGCACACGCTCACATTACACTAAAGACGAGTCACACATGGACGGTTTGATTTTGTTTTCGTCTTCTGGACGACATTTGTCAGGCAAGTTCGAGACTCGAGTAGAACATCTACTAAATATGAACACTAAGTGAGCCTCTAGATGAGGTAAGTGTTCGAATACTCCAGCAAACTGTTCCTTTATCCCGTGGAAGATTACCTTCCTCGGCCATCATGTCAAAAACGATGATATCTTCCACCCTCCGACAAGAAATTGAGGCGATTGCAAAGTTATCACCACTGCGTTCCTTCTCGCAATTTCGAAAGGAGGAAATGGGAACAACTACCAGTTTGTGGATGTATAGTCAAGGATTTGGTTTTCACTTTGGTCAAAGGCGACTTCCTGACACAGGACAACTACGTGATTTTCTCTGTCTACTTGTCGCGGAAAAACACTTTTGTCCTCAGGAACAATTGAGAAATTTCGCCACCTATAAAGATCTTCTGGCACACTTATGATCCACGAGTCAGACGACGCCAAATCGCCATTGTCAGCGCAAATGACGCCATTTCAATTCTCTCACTCAATTCACCAACATGATTCGTCATTATAAAGAAGAAAGAAAACCTCATACCAGATGCTCTCTCACTCTCTGTACCTGTCCCTCATAATCTCTCTCCCTATCTCACTCTGTCTCTTTCTCTATTTATGTCTCTCTGTCCCTTTGGATCTCTTTACTCGACTCTTAATAATAAATGGGAAGCGTCTTAAGGTGAAAAATAAAGGTTGTTTTTTTTTTAATAAAAAACATCTGAAGAGAAATTGGAACTCAAATTATGGCTGAGGCATAAACAGAGCTGCATTCCTCGTGGTTCGGGGTCGGAAGGGTGCGCAGTTTTCCAGATTCAACTCGAATATCCTTTTTGGAATCTAAAGAGGGGATAGGATAAATGTGCTGTAGTCCGCAGGATCTCATTCAGTTCCTTTTCCTACATACATATGAGGCTCATTTAGTGTCACTTTAACGCTCAATTTTCTCCTCTAAGAATTCGCTTAATATTTTAGTACTCTAAACCATGGTTCAGAGTACTTTTAGGTAACAGCTAAGTATGCATAAGACGGGGCGGTTCGGTATTTCACTATTTTCGATTTGTTTATTAACTCCAGTTATTATTTCCATTGAAAGCTCGTTTGTTAATATTACCCCAGACTTACAATTCCGGATTCCATTTCCGAAGTGGACAAATATGGCCTCGATTGTCTTCTTAATGCAACATATGTGTAATCGATTTTAGGCCTCAACATACATGAGAGAAAAATGGTTGTTTCGTTATGACTTTTCCCAGTGTCAATTTAATTTCAACTCCACACCTCGACGGAATATTGGTAACCAAATATCTTGTTTTATCTTCATCACTTCGATCTTTTTCCAAATTTTCCTCTAAAGGAAGCGAACGTATCTTCTTATCAAGTTTAGCCAACTGTGTCTTAAAGCTCTCAAGGCATTGATCCTTGTTTCGTTTTGGAGCAACGCATTGATCTTCACATCTCATTAAGGGCATCTATTACACTTCGTTACACCAAGATAAGCCAAGTACGTTTGAGTAAGCAAAGGTTTCTATGGTAGCAAAGTAGCCGTATTGCATTCAAACCAACCATTTCCATATTTTCTGGGGAATAGTATTATGTAGTATCGCATGAAGATGAGCCACCAAAAGCTTTCGTGGGGGTGTCTTAACACTTGCATTGCTCTTCAGTCTCAACATCTTCAGCGAAAAAACCCTTTGCGTTTCTCGGAACTTCGAAGCGTCCAAAACAGTCGATTCCAACAAGAAAAGAAGCCCAATGCAGCTCTGCTGAGTGTTTGGTGGCACATTTTGAAATCCTCTCACCGCATAATCAATCACAACTCATGTGTGTTATGAACAATTCAAACGAATGAGTTAAAAGGTTAAGAAGAAGAGGTGTTCTTTGATCCAGAGAAAAGATGTGGATTTTCCTCTCGATCTTGAAGCTGAGGTTTACCACTAATTCTAAAGTTTCGAACATTTCATTGGTGATGCATCCCACGATTCAGTGAAACTGATCATTGCCCAAATTTGCCTACTTAAATTCAGTAGAGTGGCAATTTATTTACCTTTTAAAAATGGATCTACCTTCTTTTTGGCAATGGTGGTCAGATTGAGTAGATTTGGATGCTCTACCTGACAAGGAGTACTATTTTATCTAATCGGGATATGCAGATCACCTACAAAAGAAATTGAGCTCATTCGAGGAAATATAATTTATTTTATATCAATCCCTATTTTTATTACCCTCTGCTATGGCCCCAATACTAACGAGTTATTTTATCCTTATCTATCGGTTGGTCGTTTCCATTACCATACAACCATTCGTATCGCTCTCGTTCAAGAAAGATTAGATCCCATTTTCTGAAACATTTCTTTCTATTATTTAGTGGATGCCGCAGTACTCTTTTAAAGAGCACTCTTAGTGTTGGCTCTGCATTTTCATTTCCCCGTCCTATGGCTCTTGTGTGGGGGGCCAATTTATCTCGGTCGCCTTTGTGTAGCCCCACTCGGTCGATTCCACGAGCTCGAAAGAAATATTGCCTTCTTTCTTGTAGTTTATTTTGCCTTAAATACAGCTTTCACATCATTTACTTTACAAATATTGAACAGAAATTCCAAACCCCATTTACTCATTTGTCCAAAGCTATTTTCCCGCAGTTTGTGGCAACAGTGAAGTGGCCGTTCCATGTGTGGCAAAGATGGCCATTTAGAGCGACAGGGCGCATTCTCCTTGAGAGCGCCAAAGCCCAGATCGTTCCTCTGATCAAAGATGGCCGGGAGGAAATTCCGAACAATATTGTAGTGAAGAAATGTTATATTTATTGTGAATTTGTTGTTTTTATTCCTTCTATCTTCTTTTTTAATTTATATTTATGTTATCGTGATAACAGAAAAAAAGGAATAAAATTAATTTAGGGGCACATTTTCATACCCCAATTGTCATTCTAGGATATTGCACCTCTAGAATATGAGTTGAATTCATTCAGATATATATATATATATATATATATATATATATATATATATATATATATATATATATATATATATATATATATATATATATATATATATATATATATATATATATATAATGAAAAATAACGTATTGTTAATGTGGCTAGGTGATATGATGGTAATAGTCAGAATTCCTTAAACTGCTAGAAAGGTCTGGAGTTCCTTGACCCTCTTCAGGAGCGCTGGAGTGCCACCCACACAATTGGCTGCCCAGTTGTATTTATATATATATATATATATATATATATATATATATATATATATATATATATATATATATGCTAATAATTCATTAGCCGATTTTAAAACATTTGCCCAAAAACATGGCGGTCAAATTTCCCTGCAAGAGAAACGAGACAGACGATTCTTGGAGATGGCGCAGAATCCCTTCGCTTTCGGTGAGTCTCTTTCGCGCTCAACTCTAAAATTGGGATTTCTTCGCCACAAATACGGAAAATATGCTTCTTGATTTTGCTATTTGTATGAAATGTGGCCTCGTCATTGAAAAATGACCTTCATTAAACTCCTTTCCTCGCTTATTTTGCCTACCAAGACATAATTGTTTTCCCTTTCACTTTTGATCTGCCTTTAAGGCCTGAAAGCATGAAGATGAGAGATATCCCCGTCGAAACCTGGTTTCAGAATACATAGCTGCAACATTCTATGGTTTCTTTCCTGCATATTTGTATGGATGCTTATATCTCTCGCGTACCTTAAATCTGAATGCGTTTATCTTACCCGTGACTTATATTCCCTAGATTTCTCATCTCGAAGGCTAGAAACAAACCATCCATCATACATACCCTTACACCCCGCAGTGCGTTTGTTGTGTACTCTGATACATGTTGTACTTGGAAGAGCCCCACATCCTCCGGACCGGAGAGCAAATTAAAGAAGATCTGTCGCTGGGTTGACTCGAACTCTCCTGATGGACCTGGGAAAGTTGCGAGGGTCGGTGTTCCCTCCCCACTTTGGGCGTTTTATCCCCACTTTCTTGCCCAATGCAACTCGGATTGCGGCCGCCTCCAATGAGTGAATACGGATGCGAGTTGTCCGCATCCGCAACTAATCGTGAAGTGCGGAAAGTGAGTTCGAACCAGCGCACCACTCTCCGGCTTACGATTGGTGTCTTCTGCACGTCCTCCTTGAGATACTACTTGTCGATGCCTGGGTGATGCCACTTACTCTGTGCCGTACACAGTTCCCTAACCGCTTACACGTCCTCGCTCGGTCTCTTCTCCAGTCGCCAACAGCTCTCGCTGCATCCCAAGCCGATTTTGTCGCTGACTCTGCGATCGAGAGAAGCGCCATAGACTTTGTCCTTTGTATTTATAAAACGCCTTCAAGAGTTATGCGTAGCTCTCAGGTCGTTGGTTCCTATGGTGCTCTCCAGGACGCCATCTTCTAACTCTTTGTCACAATGATTCCGCTCCCAAAGCTTCTACAGTGCCTGGAGTGTCAGGTTCGACCTTTTTGGAGTACACTTCCAATCGTTTTGTTGCGACTTATGCCCTTGGATACTGTCGCAAGATAGCCGCATTAAAAATAAATCTTTGTAAAGATTTGTGGTGGGTCTTACTTATCTTGGTCAACGCGGGTCATTAGAGGCCATTGAAGTACTTTTGAACGCTTATCCTTATTGGCTCTCTCATTCCACGGGCAATCATCCAACCTCGGGGATCAAGAAGTGAATCCTGTTTACATCTTTTTCCGACCATCTCGACTTTCAAACAGCCACCTCACACTGCAACACAAGAAGAGAGATGATTTCACGCAGCGACTCAACTTAACTCACATTGAGCGGTTACTCTTACGCCTTTTGTTGTGTCCCTGCGTTCAGAGAAACTCCGATTTGGAGACCATCATCTTCACCTGCCCTCTTAAACGGTGTCGATGGTAAACTACATTCGCAACCCCCAACGTTGAAGGTCTTTTCATATTTGTACAGATCATTCACATCACACTACACCCAAGTAATCAAATCTACGGGATATTTCGCGTATTTTCATTACAGTCCAATTCAAGGAAAGTATAACTCTCCTCTCTTCTAGGAACGAGTTCGTAGAAGATAGGAAGATAGATACTGTGAACTCCAGCAGCTACATCCAGTAGGAGCATTACAGCTTTCCTGCTGCTAAGCGGCTTAGCCATTTGGAGAAATTAAATAATAAACAATTCAATAAATATATTCAATTAATAAGAGGAAAAGAAATAAAGTTAGTTGTTCAAGAGCGTACAATTTGTTATGCTTTAGTTGAGGTGTGGAATATTTTGCCACACTTTGGGCAAACCTTTAGGATTATACCATGATTTACTGGTGATTGGACTCTTGTCCTCCAATCCAATGATGAATTCGAGTCAATAAACAGACTTCTGCCTTTTGTTGTCATCAAGGATTTGAGGCCCATTCGCAGCTCCCCCCCAATCGTAATTGCGAAACTTTCGACTAGGTGTAGTACCAAATTGAAAGCCATTCTGGGAACATTTCTACTCACACAAATGCCAGTTAGGAGAGTTGGTGTCTATGATGTGAGGGGTTCGGTTATTATTAGCTGATATACGCTCTTCCCCAGACCTTAGTGCCTTCACGCTTGCTACAGAGACCGAGATCTTCAATAAATCTTTTTATTGACATGTTGCGAAGGTATGTGATATAGATTTGGATGTCTGGAATAGTTGCAAAATACGCAATGCTAAAAAGATTACACTGCATAATAGTGACCCCAAAAACGAAAGCAAGAGCGCATTTTCCTAGGGCAGTTTCATATCTGGATCACAAAGATAACATCCAATTTTATGTGACCAACCAAATTTTTACAAATGACGTCATTCGACGCTGAAATATTATCATTGGACGCTGCATCACGAGGCCCGTGACGTCATCTCGAATGCGTAATTATCATTTTGTGCAAAATTCAAATTTAATTTAGGTCATCTAATTTTATTTTGGTTCTTCTTTACAGGTTACATTGATATTAATAAAGCAGAAATGGTTAGAAAATGTAGAAATTCTGCCGACCGCTTCTGCTATATTTGCGGAGCGGCCACACTTGAGAAAGTATATGAGCTGTAGTCCGGAGGTGAAGATGGTGATCAGGAAAAACGATGGGTACCTCATATTTCATGTGTTAAGGGCAGATATACACTTTCAGCACCGTTTATGGTCATGGTTTTACATTTAGTGTACTAAAGATCTGGAGAGAGCCGAACGACCATTCATCTGACTGCTACTTCTGTTTAACAGATATTCCAGGTAAGTATTCTTTCCTCTATGTTCCCTGTTAATTTTAAATTTCTCACAAGATATCTAATTATTTTCCAAATATCAAATAAGTGTTATATGTTTTTATTTTCTCACTACAGGTCTCAACCAGAAGGGCAAAACAGCAATATTCTACCAAAATCTTCAGTCTGCTATTCGCCCTCTGAGAGATTCAAGAGTTATACTTGTTTTCAGCCACCATCTAAAATACCAAACGTTGACTGTGACAGCTCGGATTCATTAAGATCACAAGAGTCTATGTACGAGACACGACAAGAAGTCGCATCTTGTTACCTAACTTGAACTCAGCGATCTCCTTCTTAGTCTTCCGTCTACAGAATTGAGTAGGTTGGATAAGGATGGACATATTCCAAAACTAGAAAATTCTGGTCAGATCTGAAGCAATTATACTCAGTGGGAAACAATCTTTGCTTTTGCAATGGTAGCAGAAGGTTCTTTAATGTTCTTGAATTGAGTTACAATCCAAGCCACTGGAGATGGTTCATTGAGCCATTACGTTACAGCAATAAAGTTGTTTTTCTACACATTGGAAACTCCATGCCATTGTCCAATTGTTCATTCGCTCATTTTAAGTGGAAGATATGAAAATCTTAATTTCAATCTAAGTCTCACAGATTACAATGAGATTGAATGGTTTATTTGTACAGGTTTAAAAGTTGTTGCCTTTGTTAATGGGTTAAAAACTGGTTATACGAAACTTAGAAGCTTTCTGTTCAATCGAGACAGCTGAGCAAGATCAGACCATTAGGTACGTTCAACATGACCACTTCGAGAGTCTCTTATACTTGGATTTAACAATGCTATTCACGAATCACTAGTAAACAAAGGATAAGATCCCTTTGCCCCACTCTACATACATATAAAATTAGAGTTAATATAAAATTGCCAAAGCTTTGTGACATCATAATCTGTGTTTCCCAGAATCTGAAGGAAATATTTCCCAAATTAAGCGATGCTAAGATTAAAGAAGCCATATTCGTCGTTCTCAGATTCGTCAACTCAGGGCCTTCAAGGATCTCGAATCAAGTGAGTTAGGTGGATGGTGTGTCCTCAAAAGTGTGTGCAATGGATTACTTCCAAAGCATAAAGAGGACTTACGTAATATTTTACCAGATGAACTAATTAAGTGTTACTAATATCTTGAGTTCAACATGTAACTAAAGCTTCATTTTCTGCATTCCCATCTCTTTTTTCACGGAGAATCCAGGGAATATAAGTGATGAACACGGAAAGAAGTTTCACCGAATAATGTTAATAATGGAGAGGAAGTAAAAAGGGAAATGAAGTGAGGCCATTTTCTGCTGGAATCGAAAGCGTCACCAGCAGAGACATCAGATAAAAGCAGAAGTAAATACAAAGTAGAGCAACTCATTCTAAAATACTTCCTAACTGGTTAATGTTTTAATGGATATGGAATATTAACAATACATTTGCCATTAATGATATTATTTCTTTAGTTTTTAGTCTGAAATTATGAATGATTAATAGACAAATTACGAGAAAATGGACGTGAATTGATATTAAAGCCATAGAGAATTCTATGTTCTTTAAATTGTTTAAAATGTTCTCGAGAGCCACCAATTAATGAAGCCTATTAGTTCCCTTATAGGCTTCAATGGCAATACAATCGTACAATTTCACCCTATCCCTATCCCTAATTCCCCTTCTCAACATTAAAAATCGAGATAATGGAATAAATTCATTAACATTTAACGAACATAAAAACGGCCCCAAACTCTTGATAATGAAAAAAAAATGGTTGAATTGAGAAATTATTAAACTTCTCTTCGCATAATTGTACCTAATTAGGCGACCTCTGCTCCTCAATGGGCTTAAATTAATTAATATTTGCAGATATGAAAATCTGAAGCGGTTAATCGAGAGTCGCTATCGGATTACAACACCCAAAATAAGCGTGAAAAATGCCAAGGATTTGGATGAAGATCAAACGTTGAGAGATAATTGGAATTATTAACTAGTTAAGCAAAGAGGAAAGAGAAAGGAAGAAATAAGAGGAAGAATAAGGCAAATAAGAAAAGAAAAGAAAGGTAGCGAGAAAGAGCAGAACTACAGAACTTTAGGATAAAAAACAGCCGAAAGCTCAGGAACCACTCAAGGCAGACCGAGAAAGATGGAGTAAATAGGAATCTGTAGCAAACAAGATAAAAAAGTTAACAATATTAATTTTTTTGCATTTAACGGAGCCGAATTTTCCTGCCTTTATTCCCAGGTTAGGTCGATAAGTGCCCAGATTCACCATAAATAAAACCTTGCTTTCTGTGTGCGATGTCTGAGAATAAGGATAAAGATCAAATGGTCACCTACGAATCATTGATTGAATGCAATTGAAATCAATCTCACTTTCACTCTCTCAAATACACATTCACAGCACAGAGAAGAATAGAAAGGATCATTTTCACGAGGTGAGAAAGGAATACAATGAGGTAAAAGTGCATTTATACACATGCATTTAAGTGGACTAATCCCCGGTATTATTTTTTCGATTTTCCTCGAGTCGATGCTGCTCGTTGCCATTCGATAATATTTACATTTGATCGAGAATAAAGTCAATTTTTAAGCAAATAAACTGACCCACTTTCCACTACTTGAAAAGATAGACTCTTCCGCGTTTAAGTCACTAAATACCTTATATAAGTTTATTTTGGCGAGTGGTTGTTCGGTCATCCATTTAGAACAATATAATTTAGCCGTTTAGAAAGGTAAATATTTCAATTGGTTGGCAAAGAGATCGTCTGCATGATAGCCAAAATAGGTCTAAGGATCGAATTCCTCTTTGGTCCGGTTTATTTCGAGATCACGAAATATTTTAGCTACCTGCATTACACCCATTCTAACAGCACCACGTATTTATTCAGGTAAGCAAACCAAAGATGAGCTAGAGGCTAGAGATGACGACTGATGAGAAGCAGGATGGTATCGTTCGACTTAAAAGGGGAAATTCCGTGCAATATATCCCAGTATCCTTTTTGCTTTCTTAGAAGCTTCGACGAATCCTTTCTAAGAATTGAAGTCTTCCCAAATTAAGAAGACCCACCCACAAATTACGTAATCAGCTCGCAAAAATAAGCGATAATCTGGTGCATCTTGTCAACCAGAAGAAACAGATTCCATCCAGTTGCGTGGCATTATTGAAAAAAAATCGAGCAATCTCAGTCAAGTTATCATCAGAAATTCGGTCTTCAGCATCACAAAACGAATTGAAGAAGTCATGAAAAACAAGGAACATCATTGTAAATATTTACTGTATTTATTAATAAAATGGGTTTGGGATCTACAAAAATTGTATATTTACCTTCGAATTATGATACAAAATACTTAAACTAAATGAAACGTTTGATTAGTTCGATTAATTTTCTTCTCAAGACTTTGGCCATGCCTGTAGTAGATGGTTTTGCCTGTATCTATCATCTTCTACTCACTTATTCACATCGGAGGCGAAATATATCGGCTGGCAGAGGTGCGTTCTGTTGTTCCGCTGGGCTCGGTTCTTCCTCAGCTCCTGTTTTGTATTTATTTTATTTCTTTGGTATTCTTATGCGTTGCCTCTGTTTATCATTCCACTTCTCTGCTGATGACACAAACATCTATTTCTCCTTCTTCCCATATTATTGGCCTGGGAATTTTAGACAAATACTTTTTTCATGCAACATTATAACTTGATCAATCTTAAAACATTTCCTGCAATTGATCCATGAAAATGTGAGTTTTATTGGTGCCTAGTCCTCGGGATGTGCATCGCTATAAACCTAGTACTCTTTTTTTATATTTGGTGACTAGTCTGATAGTATAATTTTGTAATTTAACTGTAATAGTCAATTCTCTCTCAAACGCATGTTGCAAATGTTGGCAATTCATCTATGCTTTCTCGGTAATCTTAGCCGTATCCGCAACCCTTTGATCAAAGGAGTTTCGAAACTGCCATTCATGTTCTCCGTCCTCCAGTCACGATTACTCATCACTGGGTCACACTCGACCTCTATTCCACTACATTGGTTAAAAAGGTAGAGTTTCATGTTCCGTGAACTGCACTCGGTCCCCTTCAATCCAGATTAACCACCCTTGAGAACATTCCGTGCTGGATCCTCCCTTTACTTGTTGTTACTGGTAGTTTCTCTTCCTCATAAGTGATGGTGATTTCTCTATATTTGCTCCTCTAATCTACAAAGATTTTCCTTCTGGGACTCGCCCCCCCCCTCCCTCTTTTAGGCGTACCTTAAAGACGCTCCTCTTCTCTCAAGCCTTTCCTTAGACGTTGGGAAGTGACCTTGCGAAGATCCATAGTTTGAAAAGAGCCAACTTAAATACTCTTAAAAATATTATTACTATTAGTACCAGACCAGATAGATGCAGCAACCATCCATGATTCTTGTTCCCGGTAGACAGCAATGCAGACAGCATCACTACCAATAAAGCTACCTGACAGCAAGTCCACTTCAACACTTTATACTTACTTGGACTACTGAAGATTTTTGTCAGACCCTCAAAAGAAGAAAGCTAAATTTTGACTTTTCTAAAACATAAATTTCGGTCTCATTTCTGCCAATTGGAACCAAGTATTTGTGATGGGCCTCGAATCAACGTACTCACGAAAGAGGTTCATTTCAAAGAATTCCTGGAGGAAAATGAGAAGCATTTCGAGAAGAGCTATTTTAACGCATAAGTATGTTGAGCAGTTGCCCACAGGACCCACAAGCATAGAGGTTCTACGTTAAATTCTATGCACATACATAACGACTTGCTGTCAACAAATCAATACTATAATAAACTGCATTAAAATTACATCCTGAAGACCATTGAATTAAAACGACGTGTACCAACGTTTCTGTTGAGTACTGGATTAATAATAAATAATTCTTATTCTTTTATACTGTGCCATCTCCTGAATGATTTACCAATTGAGTATCATTTATATATTAAAATTTTTGTTTTTTTAAAGTTCATATTATATTGTTCAAACGTTTGTGTTGATTAGTCTGTTGTACAGCATGTTTTGTAATGTTTCTGGTCTACATCTGGTGGGTGAATTCGTTGGGGGTATTTGCTATGGATGTTCTTGGTTTTCCATCTGGATTTAAGTTGTTGTTGTCCACAATGGTTGGCTTTGGCCTTAGTTCGACGGGCATAGTTGTTGTTTGCTTCGTCTTCTGCCTGGGGAACTGAAGGCATCTGGAGCTCCTGGGTGAACTTTATTGCCTGTTTGTTGATGGAGTACAGGCGTTTGTGCTTGCCATGGTCCCTGATAAATAAAATTGATCAAATTGTCCTGCGCTTCCGGGAGGTACTTTTCAAGTCCGATCGTAGTGGTTCTGTAAGAGAGCTCATTTTGGATGATCCCTTATCTCCTTCCCTTCTTGGCAGGTACATCCTATCTATACCAGACTTGGGGTGATGCATTCGATGCATTGTAAGGAGCTTACGGGTTTTTGTGTCTAATTTGGCCAGCTCTTGCATTTTCTAGTAGATGATGTTGAATCAATATGTAACTATATACTGGAACTACTAAGGTGTTTATGGCTTCCAGCTTATTTCCAGAGTTAAGTTCTGATTTAAGGACGATTCGAACTCTACGAGGGTATTCCTTTCTGATCTGTTCTTTCATTTTGTTGTGTTCTACTCCGTCACCCTCATTGATACCAAGGTATTTATAGGTACCCTCTTGTTCGAAGTCACAGATGACTGCATCAGCATCAAGTGTGATATTTGATGAGTTAGTTAGGTGGCCCTTCTTGAAAGTGGCCTTGGCGCACTTGTTCAGTCCGAACTCCATTCCAATGTCATCGCTGAAAGATTTGACTATCTTCAGGAGCCCAGTCTGTTCCTCATCATTGGTAAGCCTCCCCCCTCCCCCCCCCCCACTTCCACAAGTGGTAGCCTCGAACCGCGTCCACTACGGTCCATCTTTACACGGGTTAGAATAGCCTCGGCAAGAAGATTCGAGGCCATTCGAGAGTAGAGCTGTTTCCCACAACCCCCCCCCCCCCCCCGCAGGAAGGGCCTCAAAGGTATATAGTGCTTGTTTCCCATGAGACAGAAATAGAGTTGAGAAGTCTCGCCCGGACCAAAGAAGATTCCCCTAGTTTCAAGTCAGGTGCTAACAACAAAGCAAAGTCACAGCTGAACTATTTGTGTATTGAAATTAGCCCCAGCCAGTGAGGTAATTCATTTAACGATCGCTACCGAGTGATTTTTCCGACTCCTCTCATCAACTCCTGTCGAAGCCCTTCTCGTTCGCCCCTCGTTTTCGGGTGGCCAAAATACTCTTCCATGAACCGGACGTTACCGCCCCCCCCCCCCCCGCCCGCCTTTTTGAGAAGAACCGTCATCACTTTAAGTTCCCGCTCAGAAGTTTTGAGCGCCCTCGCTTCACGTGCAGAAGACATCCGTGAAGCCTTACCCCGTCGTCTCACCTGGAATCCTCCGTAAGCCAACCCCTCTCCCCCCTTCAGTAACCCATTTGAGTTAATTCCCCCCCAATTGAATAGTCTCTTCCTGTAATACATTAAATTTTAACTTCATAGTCTGATGCATAACTACAATTCCCCCCCCTTGTTTACTAATGTAATTTTGACATCAATTCTCTCATTATTTTTTGTAAATAAAATTATATTTTTGTACATGCCTCTTTAAATAACCTTGAGCTTTGCCATTGCCCATATTATACCTGACCTCGTTGAACTCTTATCTAGTTGTTTCGCCCGTCGAAACTCGTGGCGTTCCGTCCCTTTTGTCGGTTCGCCTTAAGTTATTGGTCCCTCCCCCATGAATATAATATGGTATTGATGTAATGTAATGTCATAACACGACAGCCAACAATACCCAGCTGTCTAAGTTTGTGAATCAGTGTTTTGTGATTAACACGATCGAAGGCTGCACTAAAATCAAGTCCAACCAAACGAGCTTCAAAACTTGAATCTAAAGCCTTTTGAACCTTGCCTGAAGTGGTTATGACAGCATCACAATCACCAAGACCCTTACGGAAGCCAAGCGGCTGACTTGGAAAGATATTTTTTCTCTCAAAAATTGCATTTAAACCTTTAGCCAACAAACGCTCAAAAAGCTTTGAGAGAATAAAAGTGAAGGAAATTGGACGGTAGTCTGGGGGACATCAGCAAGCAGAGACAGATTTAGAAGTAGGAGTAATATTAAGCAGTTCTCAATCACAAGCTGAACTTTCCTGCTCTAGATAACTTGCGAAAGATAACAGCAATCTTGAGGGTTACAAAATGAGCAGTCTTAATAAAGAATCAAGGAATTATACCATCATGACCAGAACCACCATAAGGATGTATGTTTAGCATCAGCTGCTTAATTTCACGTGATCTAAAAGCTATTGTTGTCAACTTAGCTTCAGGGTGACATGACTAGGGGAGATTTAACTCTACACCACTTTGCTTTTCTTCAAAGACATTAGCAAATAGTGTTACCTTATCTTTGAGGCAATGAGTAAGAGACCCATTTAATTTAAAAAGCGGTGGGCTGCCATCATTACTACCAAATAGAGCAGACTTCAGAGTAGACCACCACTTATGAGACTGAGTTGCACCTATGAACGTTCCTTTAATGCTCATATTATATTCTTTCCCAGCTAGAGCATAAACTTCTTGCGCCACAGATCTGAGCCTGACATAGTTATTCCAAGTCATATCTAATCTATTCCTTTTCCGGAAATTGTAAGCTTCTTGTTTATCCAGATATGCACGCTTACAGTCATTATTGAACCATGCTTTGTCCTTGTTGCGGAAAGTCATAACCCTAAATGGAATACGGCTCTCAATTATATCAGCAAGAACATTACTAAGAGATTCAACAGGATCATTTTGGCTGTAAAAATGGGGCCAATTAAGAAGAGAGAGATCCCCTAAGACTCCATTGCAGTAACCTTATGACTTTAAGTAAATCTTACGAGATAATGATAGTTCATGGACAGGCTGCTCAATCTTATATGGGCATAGATATAAGTGTGATCAGAAGTTCCAATAGGACTTACAGGAATATTTGTAAGTATTAAATCTAGAATATTACCAGATATGTGTGTTGGTTTTTGAATTAATCGAACACAACCAGATTCAGTAGAGAAGTCAATTGCTCTCAAACCATGACGATCAGTTGGTGAACCAGAGTTCAACCACTCTCTATGATGGGCATTAAAATCACCCAAAAAGAAGAATGCAGCTTTCCTATCATTTTCTCGTATAGATGCCATGCTATTCAAAAAACAGTCAATAATGTCATCATTGGCATCGGGGTTTCCATAGATTGAAAATAAGTAAAAATTACTATGCCTGCAACATACTTTCCCAACTAAGACCTCATGACAATTACATTCATAATTGGGGTTCCGAGAGGCAGGAAATCCAGAAATGTGTTGGCAAAAATGAAAATGCACAATAAATAAGATGCTGATGGATAGATTGGTAAATGGGAGTAAAGCAGAATCAACCTGATTTACAAAGTTGGAAGAAAAGACAAGAAGCGGAAAGATAATTGAGGACCAATAACTATAATGAGCATGGTAGGGAAGATGTTCGGCATTCTGTCAGAGGTTGAAGGAATGGGAAGACCATATGTGTACATAGCTTGACCATATCTCCCAACCCTAATTTTATTTCGATTTTCCAAACTTACTTTCATCTATCTTGACAATGATCTCGTTTCCACCAATCTTGGGTTGCTTTCTAAGCGAAAACTTGGGTCAGAAATGAAAATTGCATGGCGTAAGTGCCAAACTTTTGAATTAAAGAGCTGAAATACAGGAAACAAAGGGTGGTACTGAATGGAAGTGAGGCCACAGTGCAGGAAAGTTATCAGTGGCGTACCTCAGGGATCAGTTCTAGTCCCTTTATTATTCCTAGTTTATATAAATGATCTTAGGAAGGGTGTACATACAAAGTTTCAATTTTTGATGTAGACAAAATTGGCACCTTTAGTAAATGAAGTTGAGGCTAAGTTTAAATGTAAAATTATTGACATAGGAAGAGATAATAGAGAATTTAGCCATGTGTAGCACTCACTGCCTGATTATTAGAAATCCGAAGTAGTCCCAAAATAAACAAAATAATGTACGTGTATATAATAATTTCTGTATTACTCAAAATAAGTAAAATCAATTTATTATTCAAAGTAACTTGTATTTGAATGTCAATCGAACTTAAGCGGAGTGAGAAGTCCAAACAATATATATATATATATATATATATATATATATATATATATATATATATATATATATATATATATATATATATATATATATATATATATAAAATTACTATGCCTGCAACTTATATATACATATATATATATATATATATATATATATATATATATATATATATATATATACCAGGAGCTTGCGCTCTGCTACTAAGATTAAAATTTAAAATCTAAAAAAAAGCAGCCATGGTTAAATTTTTATAAATTTTCTGAATTCGCCAATCATGATAATTTTAAAAAGGAATTCTCAACTAAATTTTCCCCCTTTAAAAATATCACGTTGCTAAAATATAGAGTTATAAAGATATATAAAAATAAATTTTCTGGACTTCACCATTTGTAATTCTTTGGGTTTTAAAAAATTCACAAAATTTCGATACTTATATTTATTTCCGAACTTCACCATTTTGTTTTTTGATATTATAAAAGAATTATTAGAAATAACTTTGATAATAAAACATAAGTCATAACCAAACTAAGATGAAATTATTATTCAAATACTCAAAAAAATCCCCTTCTTAAATTATAGAGTTAATGATGATTATATATATATATATATATATATATATATATATATATATATATATATATATATATATATATATGTATATATATATATATATATATATATATATATATATATATATATATATATATACATATATATATATAATAGGTAAAAGGCCATGTTTTATGCATGTAGTATTGAAGTCCACAGCTGTGGCAGCGTTATTGATTTTAATTTGTATTTTCTTAATATTTCTTACCAGTTCTGTAACGGTGTCTTTGAGGTGAGAAAAAACATCCGCGAATGACATTCTTTATTCCCAGACGTCTTTCGATCGTGTTAGGTCATCTTCAGGGAATGAACAGAAATGGAATTATCGTGACATACTTAATTTTAGAAGATGTTGAGATAGTGGAAGATATAGTGAGTGAATAATTAAAGCAGGGAGGGGTATTTTGCCTTAGTAGGGAGGGCATCGCTTTCTTTTTATTTATTTTTACTTTTGCTTTTATTATTTGTTTGAAATTTGTTCTATGTTTTTGTATTTTCATGTGATTTAGTGTTCTTCTTATTGTTTGTTTTCTAATGGTTTGGTGTTAAAATTCAGCATTCAAGCCTTTGTTAGCTCTATTTGACAACAATTAAACTCGTGTTAAAATTTTAATGTAATCTTGTTACTTACACATTGCTTCTTATATATTGTATTGTTTGCTGTGTTTCGTTTATGTATATATTGGTGAAATGTTTTTATACCTATTGAATCTTCCATGTTGTTTTTGTTGTATTAGGTTTCGTCTCTGTATATATTGGTGTAATGTCTTCTTGTGAGCATAGTTTGGTACCCGGGAACTGACGTCAGCGTGAGACTTTTGCCCGTAGCCTCACAGGTATGTTAATCCTGCCGCCTGTTCTCTGTAGCGCCGGAATGACCCCATTCGTTAGGGTGGACCAGACCTTTTTACCAAGTTTTGTGGTCACGACATCGATGTGCTCCAAACGTGTCATCCTGTGCAAATCTCTTTGCCTAAAGTTATCACGCTTTCGGGGCTTTATTTATAAGTAGAGATGCAGCATTCTGGACACGTTGGAGTCTTTTCATCAAGGTTTTGCTGGCCGCTTGAGTAACCGCTGCGGGGTAGATGAGCTTAGCCCGGACAAACATCATGTATATTTTCCTGATGTTGACCGAGCTAAGATCTCTAAACTTGTATAGCTTGGAAATTTCTTTCCTTGGCAGGTTCCAGTTTTCCGTATGGTGTCTCGAATATCCATGGTCTGTAATCTTTAGGCCCAGGACGGTGTCTTCGGCGGAGTAGCCGTATCTGCTCTCATCTATGATGATGAGCCATGTCAACTCGCGGCTCAGCGGAACGATCTTGAATTTGTCCTTGTTGGTGCTGATCCTCCATTGTCTCTCGTACAGGTTGATGTTGCTGATTTTGGCTATCGAGCGAGCTGCCTGTGCCATTGCTTTCCCCTCCGAGCATGGGACAATTTGCGTGATGTCATCTGAGAATTGCAGATACATCGTGTCCCTGTGCACCGGAGTTGGGAGGTAAAATCGTGAAGACCAGGTAAAGCAAAGGGTTCAGGCAGCTTCCCTGGGGAACGCTCGCCTTGAGTTCGAATTCAGGACCTCTGTAGCCCTCAATCATGAGACAGGATCTTCTGTCCATGACGAAGTCACAGATAATCCTTTCTACGATTGGGTCTAGCTGGAGGTTCAGAATCTTGTATTGAAGTCCTTCCAGACAGACTTTATCAGAGGCCTTTTGCACGTCCCTCACCCGTTCCCTTGGGAATATATTACTTTCTATGTGCCCCTTTCCCTGCGGAACCCGTGTTGTTGGGGGTTATGCGCTCCTAACTCAATCAGTTGAGCTTGTAGCCTGTCTGCTATAATCTTCTCGAAGATTTTTCCCTGCATTTCAAGAAGAGAGATCGGGCGATAGTTAGCCACCTGGTCTGGGGGCTTGTTTCCCTTCGGGATAAAGATGATTTTGGGCACCTTGTACCCTTCAGGTAAGTAGCCTGTATTCAGGGCAGCGTTCATTGTTTGCCAAACTCTGAATAATTTGCCTTGGGGCATTTACGATGTTCTTTGTAATTCTAAACCAGCCTAGCGCCCTCTGCTTGAAGGACCTTATGGCGTTTAAGGTCTCTTCGAGAGTTATCCGGCATCCGTTTTTAACCATCACTTCTTCCTGAGATACTAGCGGGTGTGGGTGGGTTCTTGTATCACTGCATCCTCAATCAATTGGTCTTCGAAGTCCTGGTCGAAGTCGTCGTTTTCCCCAAGGGATATAGCGAAAATCTCTTGCCAGTGGGTTCCAAATTTCCTCTCGAGAGACTCTGGGTCCTCAATGATGTCGTTCTTCCTCCTTGATTGGGGTTCTGGGTCTGGGGGCGAGTTCCCTAAGTCTTCGGGTGTTGTTCTAAAACCTTACAGGACTATTCTCCTTGTCCAGTCTCTCAATGATGTCATTCCAGATTGCTCTTTGTTTTTCAATTATTATGTTTTTTAGTTCCTCTCCTAGTTCTTATTTTGGCTTTCCTTTCCCGATTGGTGCCTGTCCTGCCGATCTCTTCATAGATTTCTCTATGTTCCCAGGCGATTTCTCTCATTTCGTTCGTCCACCTAGGCTGTGGGAGCAATTTATAGGAGATTCTGGGAACGATCTCTCGTCGGCTTGTATGAGGAGATTGGTGATCCTATTTATCTCCTCATCAATCTCTTCGATATTAGCGTCTCCCAGGTCAGATAGATGGTATGTACTGAGTATATTTCTATATAGCTTCCAGTTAGCTTAAGCGTAACTTTTCCTAAGTGGAATGGGCTTGAGTAGTGGAGCAAGCGAGATCGTGGTGAGAATCGGGATGTGATTGCTCGGTACCACTGGTCCGGCTCATTGCTGATGTTGAAGGGGATGTTTTTGCTCGTTAACACAATGTCCGGTTTAGTTGCCGAACGTCCTGTTAAGAAGAATGGAAAATCTGGCCCGACCTTCTGGAGTCTGTCTCTTTCGAGTAGCAGCTCCAGGTTTCTTCCACTTTGCTCGGTGCTTCCGTAGCCTGATGTTCTGCATCTGGCATTTAGATCACTGCCAAGCAATGTAGGTTCCCGCGCCCGAAGAGGGTGTAAAAGTTAAGGATTGGCAGGTATTTCCGACGTGGAGGTTGATAGGCAGCCGCAACGGTCAGATTTGGCACCAGGGTTGGTATTTCAACAGCCCCAAATGACTCATCTAGGTTTGGAAGCGTTCTTTATGAAATGTTGTTTAGGATCTCGATGGCTCTGCCGTCGAAACGATCCTCTGTGTGTTTTTTGTTCATAACTGTGTAGTTTGGTATCTTTATTCCGTTTGTATTTGTGTTAACGCCGTGTTCAATAATGAGGATTAGGTCGGGATCCACTTTACGGAATGTGTTTCCCTTCTCATCCATTGACGTTAATTGTGAGTATTCTTAATGTGTTGTTCGTGTTTTCCATGTTTGTGTCGTCTAGTGCTTGTGTATTTTATGTGTGTGTGTGTGTGTGTCTTCTCCTAATGCTTTTTATTACGTGCCTTTTTACCGTTCCTAGTTTTTAAAAATTCCGCTTCGCTTACGGCGAGGTAGGAGTCCCTATGCAGTTTAATTTCGGCCGTCATGAACGCTGCGTCAATTAGCACTTCCTGGTCTGGCGAATCATATGTCCATTTCAACATGCCATCCTTGGCTCTATCGATGATCTTCCCTATCTTGGGATCCTCTGGGACGGAAGTTTCTACTTTCCTGTAGAACCGATTTTGATGCCTTCTCCATCATATTGTTTGTTCTGACGAGAACTCTTCCTTTTGTTATTACTCCTTGCTCTTCCATGGGTCTTAGGAGGCTGGGAGCACTCTTAAGAGTTCATCTTCAGAGGAAGAAGCAGAGCTTGAGATGTTGCTCTCAGCCTGTTTGATCCTTCTGGCTGCTTTTTTCGCTCATTTCCCTTTTCTTTCTTGACTCAATTCTGAGGTCCGTGTTTGGGACCTTTGAGAAGCTGGGGTGAGTTCCGGAATCGTGTTCCTTTCTGCTTTTTCTTCATCATTTCTTGGGAAAGCAATCGCTGGTGTCTCTTCCTCTGGCTGATATTGCATCTGACGGACTTCCCCTGATGGGAGGTTTTCTGGGAACTACATTTCTTGAGCATGATATTTAGCTCTTTAGCGAAGTAAACTGGGTCCGTCAAATTCCGAACGTAGCATATAATATGCAAGTGAGGATTTTAGTCGAGCTTTCATTCTCTTTGCCTATCTTCAAATATGTTTCCTGTGGGGTGATATTCTCTATACTTCCTTAGGGAGCGCCTTTTGCCGCTTGGGCATAGGAGGTGTTCGCCCGCCTAATTCCTTCTGCCTTTCTTTTCAGGATCTCCTTCTTTCTAGTGCAGGACATCGCCATTTTCCCATGTCTTTGGCCACAGTTTGGGCACTTCTCTTCTGCTCCTGGATATTCGCGCAAACCGTGGCCTTTTTGGTTGCATCTGGAACAGGTCGATTCCTGCTCCTTGCAGTCCTTCGTGGTGTGATTTTCGAGTCTATAGCATCTAAAGCAAATCTACACCGGGGTGAATTCGTCCCGTTCAATTTGCTCACGACTTATTTTTTGCGTTGAAGAGAAGTAGCCATCTCTCCATCGCCTTTGTCGCCATCTACGTGTCTGAGAAGATAATTTTAAACACGTGGTGATACTCCGTGTTGTCTCTTTTGTTTCTGAATTTGATTATTTCAACCCTCCTTGCACATTACTGGCTCCTCTCAATTTTCTCCGATATCTCATCTTTATTGTGCTGGCCGATCCAGGGGCCCAACCTTCTGAACATCACACTTATTTGTGCTTGGAACTGAGGAGGTGTGCTTGGTTTTAGGTTTATATCCTTTAGGAGTTTAAACTCTCCCTCCTTCGAGAGTATCTCCACGTCTTGTTCTTTTTCGCATATTGCGACGTTTTCTGCCGGCGTATCTATTAGTCTTAGAAGTGCAATGCTTAATTTCCCGAATAGAGTCTCAAACACCTTCCCTTTATCCGTTTTTTCATGTCTTCGCGGCATTTTGGGTCGCCATTATGGTGGTAGACACCCCTTGAAGAGGAGAGCGCACTCTGTCCTGTTTTGGACTTTCCCTGCTTTTTATGGATTCACTAGTGTGTATAGGTTTCTGGTACTTTCCTAAGAAATTATATGTTAATTTGCTTTTGGGAGAAGATCATCCCCCCCACAACACACACGCTAAACCGCCGCCTGGATGAAAAACGATTTTTCCTTTGGGGTGAATGATGATAATCGATTCGATGAATCCGGGGGGAGCCTAACGGGTGTGTAATTATATGGAGGACTTATTGACAACGCCATCCCCCAAGGGTGTTTTAATCTCGACTGCATCCCAACATAACATGGAGACAGTTGTATGTCTCTCTATGGTCTTGGAAGGGGCCCCCGCTGTGATGAGCAGTGGAGGTAGCAGTCCGTCCCTTGTCCGGAATTATTTCTGACATTGTTATCGATTGTGGGCTACTCCTCAAACCAGAGTCCTCCAATGATCCCAATTATGGCCGTGCTATTGCCCGGCATAGTTAAGACGAAACATAAATGTGAATCCCGTCTCACATCCCGTGGCAGTTCACGTAGGAGGGCGGGGCCGACAGCTGCTTAAGTGGGGCCGCTCACAAAAACGATTAAATTATTAGTGATGGTGAATGGTTATATGACTATCGAACTCTTTCGTAATAGTAGTTCCTAGGTAGAAATCAATTCTCGAAGCTTCTTTGGGATTAACCCCAAACTTTCCCTCCTTTGCCGAATTTTTAGGTGGTTGTCGGAGTGATTATACCAAGAATTCTACGCAGTCACAAATTTCTACACTTATTATATAGTCGTTTTACGTGAACATAAGTATTTAAAAAATTGGCCAATCTTGGCGCGGCAATTTTTAATGGCAAACTAAGCGCTACCTCAAGATAGTTTCAGCATATCAACCCCCTCGCCAAGTTTACTTACCGGTCACAAATTTTTGTACACTTTTCGGGCACCAGGAAATGGCATTCTTGCGGGGCGACCTCAATGCTAGATGCCGAATGTCAGAGTACTATGGTAGAACCAACGAAAGATGCCGAAACTTGGAAATAATAATGAACAGGTAAAACATCCAGAGGAGAGGGCCGGATTTCCCGACCTACATCACTTAGAGATCAGCAACCAAACCTGACATTATCGTGGCAAGTGGAGGCTTCCCCTTCAAATGCCATAGCGAGCCGGGCCCAACAATTCCAAGTGACCTATATTGCGGTATTAACAACAATTTCACTCACGCCGATCCAGCTGCCAGTCACACCACGTAAGAACTACGCCACCACCGACAGGGAGCGATACAAGACTATACTCCAACAATAAGCCTCAGCTGACCTACATTGGAGGAGATAGACGATGAATTTTTAAGAGCAACGACTTCTATCCACGAAACTGACCGCGAGTGTGTTCCCAGAAATGGATACAAATCTCTACCTCAGCCCAGATGGACAGAGGATATGGAAAGGATCGCACATGTGAAGAGAGAAGTGTACGAGGAGATTAGACGGGAAGATCCAAACCGGTAAAAAAGCGCGCTACTACGCCGGCTAAGCTCCGAACTAAAGGATGCAATAAATATCTAACAGGCTAAAATCTGGGACAGCCTTATACCCGGAATAGACAGTGAGCTGTGCCCGGTCAAATTCTGGCACCAAATCAGGAAACTGAAAGGTTTACAAAGAAAGGAAAAAGCTCGGATCAAAGAGGATATAAAATATATAGAGGACCCGGGGGTTCTGGAGGGAAGATTCAGAACATACTGGGAGAAAGTCTTCTCTATCACCGAAGAAGACAACGAAGAGTTCGACCAGGAATTCAAAGACCGTCTGATTGACGATCTAAATCAGATAATATACCACAAGTATCCATACCACCACGCGGACATGTGAAGGGAGATGGTTGACCATGGTCGTCCAATAGCAACAGAGGACGTCATGGCCACTGTCAAATCATTCAAGCAAAAGGCACCAGGCTGGACGGGGTTCACCAAAAGCAATCTGGAAAATGTCCCGCAGCAGATCATTCAGAGAATCACCAACATCTTTAACGCTTCCCTGAACACGGGATACTTTCCCGACGGTCTAAAGGTAGCCAAAATCATCTTTATACCCAAGGATGGTAAGCCCCCAGATCAACTGGTAATTACAGACCAATCTCCTTTATTGAGTTCATGGGTAAAATCTACGAAAAATCCTAGCAAACCAGCTTCAACAACATCTAGCCGAACTGGGAACTCATAACCCCCTGCAGCACGGGTTACGAGAGGTGCAAGGAACGGAAACTGCCCTCGCCCTCCTAACGGAGAAAATAGCCCACTGTAAAGCAGAGGGTAAATTCGTAGATGTGGTGCTGCGTGGTGTACAAAAGTTCTTCAATAAGGTTAGGCTGAGGGGTCTTCAATTCAAGATCCTGAACCTTCAGCTGAACCCACTCCTGGAAAGGGTCCTCTGTGACTATGTTATGGAGAGAAAAGCCTAAATCTCCATCAATGGCATTTCAGGACCCGAATTCGAACTCATGACGGGAGTTCTACAAGGCAGCTGCCTGAGTCCGTTGATGTACCTCGTGCACACAATAGACCTCCATGCTTCGGTGCGGAACAACACGATGTATCTGTAATTTGAAAATGACATCATACAATTCGTCCCCAGCTCATATAAGAACGCCAGAGTTCAAGCAAGGCATACGACTACCGTGCTGAAATAGACAACATAAATAGATATGAAAGTAGGTGGAAAATAAAAACCAATGGCCAAAAAATAAAAATAATCCCAATGAGCAGCCGGAAAAATTGATAACGTCATCGTGAACGATGACTTATACCCGTAGTCTGGGTACAAAACCCATATCAACACCAGAGTCTCCCTAACCAAAAGGCAACTTCGGAAACTATACATGTTCCGGAATATTAACGCTCCAAACAAGAAGAAGCTCTACACTGCCTTGGTACGCTTCATCCTGGTATACCTGGCAGTGATAACGCAGATGGCAAGTAGTACCTCTCTCAGGACGATGCAGAGAGTACAGAATAAAGCCACCCTGCTAATAGCTGAGGCAAGAAAAAGCGACCGTATTAGGCAAACAGACTTGCACGCAAGAGCAGGGCTTAAGCTAATTAATACGGAAGCTGAAAGGCTAGGAAGAAATACTTGGGATAAGATAGATCAAACAATTATACACACACTCGACAACCTCAATATTGCAATCCCACAGCAGAAACGACACAAAGATGCATGGACAACATTATTCCCAAGCGGAAGAAAGTGCCAGGGAGAGGCAAAAACCCAATATATAAATAACCAAGATCGAGAAATACGAATATAAAGACTGAAGAACAACCAAAATGAAAATCTAACAAAGAAGAGATAACGAATAAGACCATATAAAATAAATAAATAAAAGGACAAACAATAAAAAGAAGCCAAATACCTGGTTTTAAAATAAAACTAAACAAAAGAGGCGAAGAGACCACCAATGGGAAAAACAACAACAACAAAACAAGAAAACCAAACCAAACCAAACAAACTAATTTAAAATAAAATAAAAATAAATAGTACAAACTAATTTACGAATAAGATAAAAAATGAACAAAAGAGGCGAAGTGGCCACAAAAGAAAGAGAAACAAAATAAAAATAATAATAGACGAAAACGAAAACGAAAACAAAAGAGACAAAATGCCCACAAAAATAATATTAGGCTGATTAAAGTTAACAAAAGACAAACTTGAAAGGCTAGAAAGCTACGACAGGGAAAAAAATAAAATTAAATAAATATATTTTTTGCTGATTCTGCCTAGGGTGTGCATTAGCTTTAGGCCACCTCTTGCTTTCGCTATCCTAGCCTTCGCATGAGCGTGGTAGCCTCTTGTGCCAATGTGTAACCTTAGTACACTTCCTTCCATCGTGTAACTGTAGTTGGTGACGTCAATGGATATTGGGTCTTTCTTAAACCTAGATAATGGTATTATTTTAAATTTGTGGATATTAGTTTTAATTTTCCACTTGTTTTTATAGTCATTAATATTCTTTATTTCCCTTTCCGTGGTTCGTGCCTGCCATCTTAGATCAGTGGATCGCGATGGAATTATCTGACTGATGTCGTCCGCGTATTGAATATTTAGACATCCTGGTGTTATTGAGGGCGTAAGGTCAGCCGGGAAGATCGCGTATAGGGTGGCGCTCAGACAACCCCCCGTGGGAACCCTGTCTGTAGATGACAAGTCGGGCCCATGTGGTCCTCGATGGAGACTTAGGCTTTCCTATTGGTTACATAGTCAGCCAGCATTCTCTTCGTCTTGATGCTGAGATCGAGCTGGAAGAGCTTATATTTAAGCCCTTCAACCCAGACCTTATCGAAGGCCTTCTCGACATCGTGGAGGACCACGTCCACGTATCCTTTTTCGATCTTGCCCTGCCCAATCTTTTCGGTTAGTATGGCTATTGCTGAGGTAGATTCCCTTTCCTTTCGGAATCCGAATTGATGGTCATTATATTTTCTGTTTTCCTCCAGGTATTTGACTAGCCTATGATTCAAAATCTTTTCCAGGACCTTACCCAAGAAAGTTAAGTAGGAAAATTGACCTCAAACTTGAAACTAAGTGGGTTGGTTTCCCCTGCTTCAGCAGGAACACCATTTTAGCTGTCTTAAATCTTTCCGGATAAGCTCTTATGTTCAGATATGGGTTGAACAGGTCAGCAATTGCCTTGGTTATATTCTCTGGGACATTCTCATATTTTGTGAGGCCTGTCCTCCCGGGAGCCTTCTGCTTACACGATCTTATGGCACATTTCAGCTCTCCTTCTGTGATCTGTGCTCCCAGACCTGCGTTTCCTTGTGTGGTGTAGTCAACTCTTCTTTCTGTGGTGATTTTGTGCCTGTTTGTTTTTAAGAATCTGTTTACTCTTTCTTCCGTTTCTGCATCATTATCTCCGGTTATCTTCTTCTTCTTGGAATATATTCTGCCCCAGTGTTCACTAAATTTATCAGCTGTTTCTTTGTCGCTGTTTATGATTTCTCCTTGTTTATTTTTTATTTTTATTTTCTTTCTGGGGGGTTTATTTTTTAATAATTTTATCAACTTCCAGCCTTTCTTGGTTCTTCCGTTTTTTCCACTTTGCTTATTTATTCATTCCATAGTTCTCTTTGCTGTTCTTCAATGAGAAATATCATATCACTCTTTAGTTGTCTTAGCTCCTTAGCCTTTATCTGGCTTCTGCCGGTTTCTCTAATTTCCGTGTAATTTTGCTCAATGCTTCTCGCTTATTCTTCTCACTTCCTCAGTCCATTTGGGGCGGGGGGGCGTTTTGTATTTAATTTTTGGAACGCATTTCCCATCTGCATCTGTGATGCCCTTTATTAATGCGTATGTTACCTCTTCCAGCTCCTCGATGTTTTTGCCTTCCAGTTCTAGTTGAGCCTAACCCTCCATCATAGTCCTATATGCATCCCAGTTTGTCCTTTTGCAGGATTTTCTTGGTGGAATTTGGACCTGTATTGGGTTCTGGTTAATGGTCACCAGAATTCCAATATGGTCACTATATGGGAGAGGGATTGGTTCCATATGCCTGTTATAGGGAAAGTTATTACTAGTTAGTACTATATCCGGTTTGGTTGATGCTCTTCTATTTATGGAAGTTGTTAACTCTGGTCCAGCACGTATTAGGATGTTCCTTTCTATCAGGAGTTCTAAATTTCGTCCTGCATTATTTTTCGTTCTGTATCCCGATTCCCTCAGTCTTGCATTTAGGTCTCCCAGCAGTACTGTCGGATTTCTTTTATTAAATACTTCCATTATCGAGTGAATTGGTATGTATCGTGAGTGAAGAGAATTCCATCTGCAAAGTGACAGCAGCGTATGCCTCATGACCTCTCTTTCTTGGGTAAAATATAATCCTTTTCTTTAACAGCAATTGCTGTTCCGTCATACCTTTCCCCGGTGGGGTTCTTCTTAAAAATGTCATAGTTATATATTTTTATTTGTTCGTCGTCTCTGATTCCATGTAAGGAAATTGTTATTATATCTGGATCTATTTGGCGAAAGAAGCTGCCGTATTGAATGTTTTTATTTTTCCACCCGATTGTATTTAGGTGGAGGATTTTTAATTTTCTGTTGGTGTGGTCCATGATCTATAGCAAAAAAATTTCTATTCCGTTTTGTTTGCTCCTTGTTTTGTTTTAGCGTTCTTCCACTTTCCGCTGGTCACTTTTTCGAAGGTCTCTTTTTTAAGAATTCGGACGTAATTGGGGTAAAATCTGATTTGGTGCTCTCCTAATAATTTTATGATGGAGGATTCCTCGTGGTCAGTGACGTAGGTCCATTTGGATGTCCCTCTTTCTATGCTTTTGTGATGTCTGATGGTTTGAGACCTTTAGGCAGAGGATATGCCTCGTGTGCGAAGACTGAGTTTAAAGTCTCTTGCTTCGGAATCCGTTGTGGTTTGTGTCTCAGTGGTAATTTTGTTGTTTTGTTTATGCGTTTTCTTGTGGGTTTTCTTTTTCGTCATGGTTTTGGGTTCCTTTTCTGTATCAACGGTTTCCATTTCTTCTTCATTTGTTTCTCCAGATTCTTCGTGTTGTTCTTTTTCTATTTCTGCTAGTGTGGCTCCAACTTCCAACATGTCCTTGACTTGCAGAGTTTTCACCGCGGTAACGCCGTAAATGAGTGCCGAGAGAGGGGGGGGGGAGAACAACTTACGAACGCCGTTCCTTTCCAACAGAAGATTCAGGGTTTCTGCAAATGTTCCCGGTTGAGCTATATTGTGCACGTGAGCGAACATTATGCACTCCAGTATGTCGAGGCCGGTGTCCTCATTTACGTTAATATATATTTTTTTTGCTCTTGTGATTATTTTACTTCTTTTAGTGTAGCTTTTGCTACGCTGGCGTAGGTTTGATTACTTTTCTTTTGAATTTCCTCCTTTTTCCACTTGTTCCTTCTCTTCTATTATGGCTTTCCTTTGGGGGAAATTAATAGCCATGGTCCTGTGCGGGCCCTGGCAATTTATGCATTTTTCAAATTGCTCCGTACATTCACGGAAGTTGGGGCCGGTATTGCTGAATTCAGAGCAGATTTTAAGGTCTTTTCGGAGACAGTTTTTGTTCACGTGGTCCTCGATTGCAGAACACTGAAAGCAGGTTCGCACATTTATGAACTCCACTTCGAGATTTTCTGGTGGAATTCGCATGCCGAATGTCAATACCTCGTTGGTTGTGGCTTTATTGGCCATCTCGGGTGTGTTGCACACTACTTTGAAGACGTGTGTGTGGTGGCCGAATATGATGAGCTCCGAGATTTTGAGAAACTGTTTTTTCCTCTTCAGCTCCTCTTTTAGTTCCTCCTTAGTGTGCGATCCGACATACAGGTCCCCTTTGCGGCATATAAAGGAGTGATTGGCCTTATTTGTGGAGGTAGTTTAGAGACTAGGCCAATTTTGCTCAGGGCCATTAGCCGGTTCGTTGCCACCAATCGCTCGAAGTCTTCTTGTTTATGACAGAACGCGACGTACCAGTTTGGCATATCTATCAACTTTGTAATGGCGATTTTTAGGTCGGTATATAGGGTCCTTCTGTATTCTATGTTGATATATGTGAAATGGGGGGGCCCTCTCCCCATTATCCCACAGTCCGGCCCTCGCTAACTTGGCTGATATGATGAATAGGATGAATAAATAAATGAACCCGGGTGAGCTCCTCTCGAGGGGTGAATAATGACTGACTTTTTGTTGGCTAGCGCGGAATCAACCATCGCTAGCAGGGGGTGCCGCCGCCGACATATACTGAGACGGTTGTATGTGCCTCAACGATTTTGGTGGCCCCTCACGGGTGGAGTAATTAAACTCCCCTGCGAAGGTTGCAACTTGGCCCATTGTCCGGGGGACCTTCATGTACGGGCATCTGGCAGTGGGCTAGTCTTCAAACCTCCCTCCTTCCGCACCCCCAATTATACAGTTGCCACTATATTGTATAGTTAGGACGAGGTGGGGGGAATTAGGCAGTCATGATGCTTATGCTGACTGACCTAAAAAGTATTTTTTCTCTCTCTATAATACCTGCCTGAACGGGATGATTTTGGGTGGAAACTGTGCTGGAGACGATAGATGAAAATGAAAATTGAAAAGTAAGGTGAGATTGAGATGAGCGGCTTCTTCTTTTCCAGATCTCCTTGAATAAGCGGCTAATATGCATTTATTTTCATCCAGATTTTAAGAGACTTAAAATTTCTCCTTGGAAAAGTATTGTATTTCCAATTTTTCGAGTGAGAAAATCTGTCAGACAAAAAGTGCGAGTGGCTAGTTTTCCGAGCGTCTGCTTTACCAAGCTGAAGGTGAGCCGTGTGTAGACAGTCCAAGCGGCGAATTCAATAGTCAGACAATCTGAGCTTTCCAATTTTATATGTTTCTTGTAGCGCTTAGTCTGCCCTTAAAAAGTTCCCGCTCCATGATTAGCCATTTTTAGTAATACTTATGTTCACGTATAATAAGTGTAACAATTTATGAATACAATACACAATTCACAATGTTTACATAAATAAAGCGTCCGGCTATGAACGGAGTAACCATATGAAGCGCGTACCTATCAGAAAGGCGACCAGAGCTGGAACCTCGAAGGAGAATCCCGCGTCGTCCTTTATAACCTGATGGTGACGTCACGGTAGTGCAGAGACGTCGTCAATGACGTCACGGATGCCTAGCGTCCAACAATTAGGACGACTAAGAGTGTCAGCCGGGTTAGATTCCAACGGGAGTGCCACGAACTGTCCCCTAATGGCTAGGCAAGGGCTTCGCGAGAGGAGAGAAGTAGAGGTGACACCCAGCCGAGGGCAAGCTCGGAGGAGTCACTGTAGGCACGTCCCCACGTACACGAAGGGGGAGACCAGGGGACACAGGCGGAGGAGAGGAGGTTCCTCAGCAGACAGACCCTGGAGGATCTGGCGTAGGCGAGCTGAGCCCAGAAGCGGGGAAAGGATGCAGCGCCGCACACGAAGTTGAGGAGACCGCCCAGGCAGGCCCAGAAAGGGGACGAAGTCGCAATGGAGGGGGCCCAGTCCGAGGCCAATTTGAGGCACCTAGTCATTCCCGGGCTGAGGCGGGTGGAAGCCTAGACTAGGTTGATGCAAACACCCAAATACGTGAGGCTTTTTACAGGAGTCAAAGTGCTTTTCCGTTCGTTGATGCTCAGCGAGGAGGCCCTCAGGTGATCGATCAATCTCTGAAGATCCCCCCCCCCCTTCAGCAGGAGCATGTCGTCCAGATACGTATAAGCTAACCACGAGAAGTCTTTGACTATTGCCGGGAAGATGAGGGCCATGCATGATAAACAGGGCCCCGGCAAAACTCATTTCTATTCATTCCTTAAAGATAACCAAACACGGTCGAAAGACGTCTAGGAATAAAGAATGTAATTCGCGGATGTTTTTTCTCGCCTCGAAGACCCCGTTAAAATCTTGTAGGAAATATTAAGGAAATACAACACAAAAGAGATATTAGAGTGGGCAGCCAAAGCAGTGGAATATTTTGCCATGTTAGAGACTTGAATCATTCGATCGATTTCAATGGAAGTAAAATGGTCTTTAAATCGGCTAACTATGTTAAGAGAAGAATCGTAGAATCAAGCTTGATATCGTCAGTTCCTAATTTAAATCTATCTGAGGGTCAATTTTCTTTTAATCCAGTAATACGAAAGCAAATAAACAAAATAGTAAAATGTCAGCCCTTCAATATGTTTAGGCCTACCCCCCCCCCCCCCCCCTGATTAGCCACAAGTAGGGGATTGGGGGAAAAAAGAGGGGATTTTTCACGACCTGACCCCGTGTTATGTTTGTAAGCACTTTTCTAATATTTTCTATCCAGTGTCAGTTGAAAAAGGGTGTGAGATACACCGAAACTGTTCTGAATTAAATTGTCTTCGGAGAATGTGGTTTAATTCCTCATCTTTTGCGATATTGCATTAATTTTAATCATATATATATATAAATATATATATATATATATATATATATATATATATATATATATATATATATATATATATATATATATATATATATATATATAGAGAGAGAGAGAGAGAGCGAGAGAGAGAGAGAGAGAGAGAGAGAGAGAGAGAGAGAGAGAGAGAGAGAGACAGAGTAACAACGAGAAACAACGAAAGAAAGTACCCTATTATTATTGGTACATAAAAGGTCCAGATGGACAAACTCGTAGCCATTTTCAAAAAGGGTTTGTTGAAATTTCAAATATTCGTTAAAAAACATAGACCATGGCTACAAATGTAGGATAAAACCGTAGAAAATAAAAGGGAGTAAAATCATAGAAAAATAAATGTCTCTAAAATATAGTAAAATCAAAATAAAGTAATAAGACATGTTTATCTCATTCTAACAATTATAAAATACTAAATTTCCTTTAGTAGATTCGTTTTTGATCAAAATTTTAGCACTTTGTTCCTATTAAAGGTGTTCTCGTGCTCAGAAAGGATACTTCTCAGGGCCTGCTGAGAACGCATCCCTTGGCAAATAAAAGGGAAAAGTCTTTGCCTTAGGGTTTGGAAGCGTGTGCATTCGATGAATAGGTGGCGTACGGACATTGGTACTCCACAGTGAGTGCACATTGGAGGCTGTCGAAGGCCCTCCATTAGAAAGCCATGTGTTAGGCGACAATGCCCAATTCTCAGCCGGCATAGGATAACATCCTGAGTACGGGTTCTAGTAGTAGGTGGCCAAGGGCGAACTGACTGTTTGATGGTATGTAGTTTGGTTGGGGGGAGTTCATTCCATGTCCTCTGCCAATGGTTGACCACATATTCCTGGATATGTGGCACAGTATCTTGGAAAGGAAGAGGGGCAGGGGTTGTGGTTCCTAGAGATGCTGCTATCTTGGCAACAGTGTCTGCTCTCTCATTCCCTTTTATACCTATGTGGCTAGGTACCCAACAAAATAAGATTTTGTGGAACGAGGACATAAAAAAAGCCACTTCTGTATCTTTGAAACCAATGGGTGATCTGGGAATGGATTGGCTAAGGCTTCTAAGGAGCTGAGGGAATCGGAGAATATTGTATATGATCCTGAGGGTGAATAAGCGATGGTATACAGTGCAGCCAGTATCGCGATAAGCTCAGCCGTGAAGATAGAGGCTGCACTAGGCAGCCTCTAGATACGTGATGGAAGGGGAGTATAGCAGAGGCTCCTACCCCGTCAGGGGATTTCGATCCGTCTGTGTATATAAAGGTGCTTGGTTTGTGACGGACAGTATGTTCGCGGAAGAGGCATCGTAGAACGGAAGGTAGGAATTTGGTCTTTGGTTCCTCTGCCAATGCCTTGCAGACCCTCACTGGTGGTAATAGCCATAGGAGTACTTTGGGGATCTGATATGGGATTACTAATAGTTTCCCTCAGTTGACCTGTATCTTCAGTCATGCGCAGGGCAAATGGGCGGGTCAGTGAAGGGAACCTGTCATATGAGGCTACCGAGTGAATATTGTAGGTGCACTCATATACAGGTGATTGGGGAAGTTGTTGCAGTCTGAAGAGGTACTGCAGGTTAAGGTTAAGGCGGTGAAAGGGTAGGGGGAGAATTCCACTCTCGGCATAAAGACTAGGTATTGGGGAGGACTTGAATGCTCCCAAAGCATGTCCTGGTTCCTGATGGAATTGAGTTTATCCAGGTTTGATGCTGAAGAGTACACTTGTGACCCGTAGTCCAGCTTAGACTGGATCAAGGCTGTATACAATAGCCACAGGGTACGGCGGTCACTTCCCCACGAAACATGTGATAAGAGTTTTAGAATGTCCATTCTCTTCAGGCAGGATTTTTTCAAAGCAGTTATATGGGGGGCCCAAGAGAGCTTTGAGTCAAAGATAACCCCTAGAAATTTGAAGTGGGGCTTAAATGAGATGGATGGGGAAGTCATATAGAAAGAGGGTTGGCTCTTCCCACTCAACTCGCCTGAAGTTGTAGAAGTGAACTGCCTTTGTTTTTGAGGATGATAGTCGGAAGCCTTTTGCGGTGGCATTCTTGGTAATGATATTAGTGGCCTATTGCAATTTTCGGGTGACAAAGGGCAGCCGAGGTGATGTTGAGACAATTACCAAGTAATCCACATAGAGAGTTAATATTGTCTCTGCTGGAAAGGCAGTAATGATACTGTTGATGGCCATCATGAAGCAGGTGACGCTCAAAACACTTCCCTGTGGTACGCCTTCTATCTGGTCAACTGCCTCCGACATGACATTTCCGACTGTCCCTCGGAATGTGCGTCCAGCAAGAAATCGTTGTATGAATCTGGGGAGGTGACCCTTGATACCCCAGTCACGAAGTTGATGCCTTGCGTTAAAGTCTCCAACCAATAGGAATGGGGTTGGGAGTTGGGTGATGAGATTGGCTAATTTGTTAGCCAGATCTGAGGCAACTACTCCTTCACTAGGAGGGAGGTACAGTGAGCAGACTGTGTATAAACGGTTGGTGTACACACGGATCGCTACTGCTTGAAGATCTGTTTTCAATGGGATTAATAAGTGATAACAGTCTCTGTGGACAAAAATAGCTCAACCATGTATGGGTTCTGGTGGGGTTTTAAAGTATCCCACATAGTTTGGGATATTGGGTAATTGACGATTACGCAATTGTGTTTCTTGTGATGCTATAAAACAAGGGTTGTAATCGTGTAGCAGTATTTTGAGTTTTTCCCATTTGGGAAAGATTCCTTGTAAATTCCAATTTATAATTGGGGGCATATTTATCTTTTAAGAGTAATTCGGTTTTTCTTTGTACCTGGTAAAGGTAACTGGGGTTTTGAGCCTTTTCGGTTTCTGGATGTTATTAGGGTTTTAGGGATGGTACTTTTATTAATGGGCAAAGAACCATCTGTCAGCTGTGCATATGACAAGGTGGTTTTTGCTGGCAAAGATGCCTCTGATGATATTGGGTCCTCTGTAGTATTGGTTAGTTTTGCTGGCAAAGATGCCTCTAAAGGTAGTGGGTCCTCTGTAGTATTAGTTCGTTTTAGTAGCAAGGGTGTCTCTGTAATGCTGGTTAGTGGTGTCGAGAGGGATGGTACAGGGTCATTCTGAGGACTCGTTGTTGGGTCAGCTGTGGTTGGTAAGGGTAGCCCAGAAGGCTGTTTCTCCTCCTCCAAGGGGGCCACAGCCAATGTTGAATCTGTGACCATCTCTTTAGTTTTTTTCAAAGTTGCTGGTGCTGCGGGTGTTGTAGGCCGACTTGTTTTGAAAGATGGAATCAAGGCAGATTTAGTGAGAGGAGGGTGGATGTCTAAAGGTGACACGCACACCACACAAACTTCCCCGGAATCAGCCTCCATTTCTTCAGGACATGGCATTGGTTGGTTTGATGCTGATGGGGGAGAATCTTTGGAACGGCGAGTCCTCTTGCGTCTTGGTGTTGGTGAAGCAGGAGCTTCTCTGATGATTGGAGAGGGAGGAGAAGCATCATTCTTGGGAAGATGTTCTGTTGGAGCTACTTGGTGGTTATTCAGTGGCTGTAAAGGTGAGGGTCTGAATATTCTTTGTTGTTTGTTACGGACTGGTCTATTTGTTCGAAGAGCGTCTGCAAAACTTATTCCTGGTTGGATGTATAGTTCTTTTGCTCTCCTTCTAGCATCATTCATGCTAATTCTGTATTTATTTCGAAGAGCAATAACCTCTCTCTCATATGAGAAAGGGGTGCACTGGTTAGAGCTGGGTCGGTGGTCACCACCAGAGTTGGCACAACAAGGAGGACGTGAGCATGGTGTTCCATGTAAGTCGGAAGAACAATAAATACATAGCCTCATCTGTCTGCAGTATTTGCTGACATGCCCAAAATGTTGGCAATGTTCTCAACGCAGAGCTTCACGGGGATACACAAGTAGCCAGCCTTGATGTTTTTAGGAGGTTCCAACCGATTGAAGGTTAGTATAATGGTAGCCGAAGGAACTCTTGTGTTATTAACATTGCGGGTGACGCGGTATGCGCTGATTACTTTCTGGGGAGTCAGTTTATCAACAAGTCGGTACACATCGTATTCAATCAGCTCCCCTGACCTGATAACCCCCTTTTAGGTATTAAAGGTAGGGTTGGCTGAAGAGGAGATATTCAGCGAAGCTAGAGAATCGAGTGTTTTGATTTTTTGGTGTTGTTCAAACGAAGTCGATTCCACTACCAGACAGCCATCATTTCTAGGCCACATTTGGGCTGGTTCGCCACATTTAGCAACGAAGTCTCCATAAACGTTAAAAATATCAGCTTTACTCAATGGTTTATCGTTATCTGATTTCAATAGTACAAATTTACCATAGTCAAAGTCATCGTCGACCTCAGAACCAAAAGGATCGAGTCTATGGGGAACATGGTCATTGGCGGCACAGGGACCAGAAGCCTGCGGTCTCTGGGAAAAGTTTTTGTTATTTTTACCCATATATATTTGTATTAATAAGAACATTTACCCTGGGGAAGTGGACACGTTACTGTAGCTGCCGCTGACAAGGCGCTTTACACCGTCCTCGGGGTAGCCCTCCCCCACGCTACATCTGTCGTTTTAAAAACAGTGCAGCGTCATGAATGGAAATTTGAGGACGGCTAGGCTATGACCCAAGCTGTGGGCAGCTATCAGCTCCAGAACGAGTACGACCTATAGCGATACCTCCGGCCAACAAATCGGCAACCCGTACAGTGGAACTCAGCAAGGGAGTGTGAGGATCGTTGGTCTGACTCCTCTACAGTGGCCTGTTCAGCAAGGTTGGACCCCTGAAGACCGACTGATGGGAAGTAGTGACCATCTCGGTCAGCCTTCATTGACATAGCCCACTGCATCATTAGAGTACGCAAGCCCCTCCACCACGACAAGGTGATCCTCATGGAGGGAAAGAAAGTACCCTAGAAGACCTTACGGTCCATTCAATGAAGGTACCTTTGGACTAGCAGTTGAGCAGGTACATCTCTGATCAATTGCTTTACGTCCTTAAACGGCCACTTTTCAAGGCCCTATCTAGTCTTGTCTTGAAATGGTCAACAGAATTGCTGTTGACAACCTCCATCGGAAGTGCGTTCCAGGTACCGCAGATACTGTACGGGAAATATTTCCCACACAGATCGCGGTTGCGATGCTTCAGCTCAAGTTTGAAGCCTTGATTTCTTGTTCTGCTCTCATTAAGGCTGAAAATATCCGTGTGGTCAACATTGTCGAACCCTCGAAGTATTTTAAAAACTTCGATGAGCTGACCACACAGTCTACGAATTTCCAACGAGAACAGATCTAATTCCCTTAATCTATCTTCGTAACTTTTATGTCTGATAGAAGGAATCAGTTTGGTTGCCCTGACTTGCACGCGTTCCAAACTCGCGATGTCCTTTCTAAATGAAGGACTCCAAAATTGTAGCTTTATATACGCTAACATCCTTTGGGTTTTCTTCACCACCTCAATACACTGTTTCGAGAACTTGAGGTCACTGGTGATAGTTACACCTTCTCAGTGTCAATCGATTCAAGAGCAGTGCCCTTAAGGATATAGGTTGATTGGGGATTTCGCTGGCCGATATACATCACTTTGCATTTGTTCACATTGAAAGGCATTTGCCACGTATCAGACCACTCCCCAATCTTCCGAAGATCATCTTGCAGGCGGGCAGTATTTCCATCGTTTGCCTCGTTTATACAAAGATTGGTATCATTGGCAAATTTAGAAATCTTGGCAACCATGTCACCGGCCATGTCGTTGACGTAGATGATGAATAGTAGTGGCCCCAGGAAAGAACCTTGAGGCACCCCGCTAGTAACGGACACCCACTCAGAAGCCTATCCATTCAGCACCACCCGTTTCCGTCTGCCATTTAGGCAGTTCTTTACTTTCACGTCTATGCCCAGCGTTCGCACTTTCCGGAGAAGGCGTCAGGATGGTATCTTATCAAAGGCTTTTTGAAAGTCTAAGTAGACCACACCCACCGCCTTGTCCAGATCGTGCTCGCTGAAGACGAAGTGGAAGAATTCAACAAGGTTCGTCAAGCATGACCGTTGCTTTCGAAAGCCATGCTGGGAACTCCTCAGTAGCAGGTTTGACTCTAAATGCGACGTCATTTTGTCCACCATGATGCTTTCCATGAGTTTACCAACTATCAAAGTCAGACTGATAGGTCGGTAGTTCGACGGTTGGTTACGGTCTACTTTCTTGAAGATAGGAGTCACCTTCGCTTCACGCCAGTCTCTAGGAACGCATTCGGTCCGAAGGACATGTTGAAGATTGCGCTCAGATGTCGTGACACTTGATCGCGCAATTCTTTCAACACTTTAGGTAGAAGCCCTTCAGTGAAGTCCATATCCTCTAACTTTTCATCCAAGTAGGAATCCGTTTGCTGGTTGGTGGGACCACACTCTTCAGTAAACACTGAAGAGAAGTTGTCGTTGAGGAGGTTATCATTTTCTGCATCTGAGTGCTTTAATGTCCCCTCCTTATTCCTCAAAGGGCCAATCGTTCGACGGATTGGTTTACGGCTGTTTACATATCCAAAGAACTCCTTAGGATTCTCTTTACAAAGTCTCGCCAATCGGAGTTCCTCAGACCGCTTAACTGCCCTTATACTGGACTTTACTCTCCTGGCTAGCCTCCTATATTCGTCAAAGTTACCCGAGATCTTCGATTGCCGGTACACATTTCTCTTCTCCGTAAGCAGTTGTCCGATTTCTCGATTAAACTACTTTGGTTGAACAGAAGACCGACGGGATCATTTCAGAGAGATGAAACGCGATTGAAGACTCATGGAGGTGGTTTTGAAACTGTTCCACGAGTCTTCAACAGCCTCGCACATTTCTAGCCTCCCGTCAGTCAGTCCAGCAGGAAGACCTGTAAAGTCTGCTCTTCTCAGATCAAGTTTCTCGGATTTACTAGTTGCAAGCCCTGACTTGGGGACTTTGACTACAAATCTAATTAGTCGGTGGTCATTGCCACCGAGCTCTTCGCAAACAGAGAGGTCCTCAACGATGTCATCCTCAGAGGTGAAAACCAAGTGGAGGATATTGTCTCCTTTCGTTAGCTCTCTCATCAATTGAGTCAAGAACTCGTTGAAAGCGAACTCCAGGTGTAGTGCGTTCTCACCACAGGGTTCTATGGTTTCTCAGTCAACTTGTGTGTTGAAATCCCCCATGACGATATACACTCTGTCTTTTACAAGTTTGCCCAACAGCTGGTACAGACTCCTGTCCTGTTCTAAGAGTTGGGCATGGGGTCTGTAAAGCACCAAGGTCCTATATCTGGCAGGACCTATCTTTAGGTCAACACCTAGTAGTTCATGATCGGATACGATGTTGCAATTCGTTGAGTTGAGAGCATCCTTGACATACATCACACGGCCACCCTCTCTGTCTGGCCTATCTTTCAGGAAGAGCTGGTAACCGGGAATCGTGAGTTCACGTTCAAAATCTCGGCTTGAGGTTATTAGCCACGACTCCATTTTGGCCACCATCTCAGGTTCTTTTGTTGCTACGAGGCCACGAAGTTCAAGAAACTTGTTTCTGATAGACCTCGCATTAAACAGAAGAACTTCGAGGGAGTCCCCGATTGTAGGAATCCCTATGCCCTCATGTTTCCCGTCTTACTTGTCTCTTTTTTTCTCTTTTGGTGGTGTGGTGGGACCCTTTCGAGCGACCTCCGCCTAGGTTGTTCCAGGGGTGACTTTGTCGTACTCGCGCACGTCCGCCCTCACTCTGGGCCGGACCATCCTTTGAGTCCACTCGACGACATCTTGGAGAGTACACCTTTCCTTAAAAGGAAAGGTACACCCCATCCCTTTGGTAGATATCGTTCCTACCATAAAAGATGCGGTAGGGGTCGACAAAAAACACCTTTTCCGCCGTACATAAATCTGCTAGGCGACGATTCAGTGCGACGTTCCTCGAGTGAGCGATCCGGCTTGGACCTCTTCTCGAGAGCATCCCGACCACGACACGTCTTCGGGTTTTTAACCCACAGACCACAGCCCCCATGACCGTCTGAAGGATCTCGCCTGTAGGGCCTTACCCTACCTCCTCTGAGGTAGAGGTCGTTGCCACTTACCACCAGGGCAACGACTGAACTCTCAGAAATCTGAGATTTCTCAGCCTCTACTCTTATCTGTTGGTTCCCGCGGCCCGGTAGGCAGCTTACCCTCACACTAGTGCGAAGGCGTGCCGCTAGCATGGGTTGCAGATCCCTTGATTGAGAATCATTGATAAGGAAGACCCTCGCATAGGACAGAGTCTTCCCTTTCGGAAGCGACTTCTCTGTTTCCTCTTTCTTCTTCATATTTTTCTTCTATATTTTTTTCTTATCTTTCTACAGCTTTACTTCTGTTTCTGTTTTCTCTTCTTCTGTTTTTACCTTCTCTTCCTTTTTCGTTCCTTTCTTCTTCTTTCTCTTCTTTTTGGACCATTAAGCCAGTCCCGCAGCCGCTGACTCCAGCTCTGGGACATTGGAAGGCTGGCGTGGCACTGCCGATGCAGTGCTGGCTTCTTGAGAGAGGGTCTCGTCGGCGGATCCACCCACGTCAGTAGAAGATGCATCGGTAGCCGAATGGACCTCTAGTCTTGAGGATTACTCGACGATAATCGATAAATCCAAATCTTTATTTTTATCTTTATCTTAGAAAACTTAGAAAAATCTTAGAAAAAAATTAGAAGAAAAGTCTTAAAAAAAACTTCGGACCTACCTATTTCTGCCTCCAAGGCATGCGCGGCTCGCCCCTGTGTTAAACAGGAACCAAAAACTAAAATAATCGATTATCGCTAGTTTAGAACCAAAAGTATCGCTGATACCGATAAATCGATAACGTGGGGGGAAAATATCGGATAACCGATAACCCGATATCATTATCGCGATCATTTATCCCGATAACGCCCACTTATTCCTAGCCTAATTTGAGACTCTCATTTATGCCTCACGTGCTGTACCCGCTCTGACTATTGTGGTCCTTTACCGCCCTCCGAGCTCGTCTCCGGCCTTATTTCTCGAGGAGTTCAGTAACCTACTCTCCGACCTCTACTTGTTCTCTCCTTATTCTCGGTGACTTCAATCTTTCTAGCCACAATGAGACTTTTCGCCCATTAATTAATTGACATCATCGACCTCTTCTCTATTACGCAACATGTGTCCTCCCCAACACATATACATGGTAATACCCTGGACTTAGTCCTCTCGAACCTCCATATATCTAATCTAACAGTAACTAACCTTTCTAATACGAGTTCCGACCACTTCTTGGTCAATTTTAAATTCTATATTCCCGACCACCTACCGACTCGCTCGTCCCGAGATCCTACTCCTCTCGGCCACTATCGTCAATTGATACTACTTCTCTTTTTAACAATGTTGTTTCTGCTACTTCCTATTGATACTACTGCTTCACCTGACCAAACCTTAGACTCACTGCACCAATCATTACTCGCTGGCCTTGACGTACACGCCCCACTTATCACTCCTTCAAACTGCCATCACCGCGCCGTTTGGTTCACTATGGAACTCCTTCGTTCAAGGAAGTCCTTACATGCCCATGAACGTGCCCTTCGTAAAGCACGGTCCCGTGGGCAGGACACGACCTTTCTCTCACTTGCCTAGCGCCTTGCTACTTAGACTTATTCTTCCAAATTAAAATCAGCGCGTGAGGCTCATTCACGCAAACTTTTGTCTGAGAGCAAGAATGACTATCTTTCGTCTCCTCTGTCGTCCTTCCTCGCCTAACCCAATTTTCCCCACCTCTCCTCCCATCAACCCCTCTACTCCTTCTAAATTTTCTCTGATAAAACTATTAACCTTCGCGCCATACTACCCTAGTCGTCTGAACAAGCCCATGCTGTTCTCCCCGACCATAATCCATTGCCGCTTAACGTCCTCATTCGGGCGTCCTCTGAGGAAGTAACTACCCTGATCTCAAGCTCTAACAAAACTGGATCCCCTAAGGACGTCTTTCCACCCAAACTCCTGCACCAAATACTCCCTGCTGTCCGCCTACTGATTCTTTATCTCTTTAACACTTCTCTTGCCATAGGGGTGGTTCCCTCTTCCTTCAAACATGCCTCAATTCGTCATATCCTTTAAAAATACACACCTTAACACCTCTGAACCATCTAGCTATAGTCATATCTCACAGCTTCCATTCCTCTCTAAGATCCTCGAGAGAGTGGTTTTCTCTCGACTTAATGACCATATTTTTAATTGCAATATCGATGAAATGTACTAATCGGGTTTCAAAGCGAAGCACTCTGCTGAAACCGCTCTACTTTATGTTTCAGACGGTTTACGTAGAGCAGCCGATAGGGGTTGTACGTCCATTCTAGTCTACCTAGACCTTCCCTCTGCTTTCGACACCATTGATCACACTGTCATCCTTGATCGTTTTCAAACTTTCCTTGGTCTCTCGGGCACTGCACTTGCTTGGTTCCGCTCATACCTCTCCTCTCACACTCAGTCGGTCGCGCTTGATAACCTCTCTTCCAAGCCCGCGCCCATTCATTTTGGGGTGCCTCAGAGCTCAGTCATTGGTCCCCTCCTTTTTCGCATCTACTTACTTCCTTTTGGCTCCCTTCTTCGCGATTTGGGCCTTTACTTCCACCTCTAAGCTGATGACACTCAGATATACCTTTCCTCACCCCCTGTGTCCTTCGCTCAATCAATTACTAAGCTCCTTTCAGCCTACACCTCCATAAACGAATGGCTGTCTGCCAACTTTCTCAAACTTAACCACGATAAAACTCAAGTTCTCCTTGTTGGTACCGCTTCGATGGTCGATAAATCTAAAGCTCCATTCCCCTCCCTTTACCTTGAGGAAACCAATGTCGCCTTCTCTGTTACCATCAGTAATATTGGTGTTATTTTCGACGAGCAACTCTCGTTTAAACTGCACATCCATCGTATATGTAAGTCTTCCCTCGGTTTCCTCCGCAACTTTTCAGGTCTTCGATCCCATTTTGACCGACGAAGCCTTGAGACTGCTATTCATGCCTTTGTCACCTCACGCTTAGACTACTACAATTCTCTTCTAGTGAATCTCCCTTTTTCGTCACTACAACTAGTTCAAAACTATGCTGCCCGGCTCCTCCTTCGCCGCCCCCGGTTCTCTCCTTCGATGGCTCTGTTACAGGAGCTACACTGGTTACCTATTCGCTTCCGTACCCGATATAAAATTCTTTTCACCTACAAGGCCCTAAACCTCGAGGCTCCCCCTTATCTCTCGTCTGTCCTCTCCCGTCGTCAAACTCCTTGGGCACTTCGGTCTAACCTCGGCCCATCCTGAACACTCCTCGTTCTGTCATTTGCTCGATGGGTGACTGTTCCTTCTCAGTTTGTGTTCCTAGACTCTGGAATGCTCTTCCTGCCGAAGTCCGATCCTCTCCCCCCCTTGCTACTTTTAAACGTCTCCTGAAGACTCATCTCTGCAGAATTGCCTTTTCTTCCGTGTAAACTTTCTCTACACTCGCTACACAACCTGCGCTCTGTGAGGGCTAACAGCTCTAAAGGGCGCATTATAAATACTTATTATTATATTATTATTATTCTCATTTACAAATCACATACATACAAAAAAAGCATCACAATGGTAAACCAGTCATCGGGAATGACCAAACGTCTTCAACTTTGCAATCCTCCTCAAGCTTCAACCGAAACACAGCAAGGCATAATCAAACCCCCTCATCCTTCTTCACACTTCCGGTTTATGATGCAATAGGGCCAATCGCTTGGATTTACCTTTGTGGTTTAATTTTCCACCCACAAGCCATAAGGTCGGGAAGAAAACGACGGAGAAAGTCATAGTGGATGCAATCGTCACCGGGAGAGGTGGAGCCACAGTGAGACAAAGCATCCCGCAGCTCATAGACGGAAAAGAGAGCATTATAAGAGTAGGTGGCGCACGTGGTAAAATCTAAAAGAAGGCGAGACTCTATAGCGGCCTTATGATAGTAAACCGTCGAGGATAGCTATCAGCAGTACTCACCGAAGCAAAATGGTCAGCCAGAGCATCGCTGACCAACTGGCCATCCGACACAAACGAGCCTCCGATATCCAGAGTGGGCATGACATGACCAGCGTAGCGACCACGGATCTTATTGACCCGCTTCCAAACCCAAGTCAACGACGGTGACGAAGAAAGGGAGGATACGTGCTGGCACCAAGACTCACGACGGGCACGACGGAGTATCCTCTGGTAGATGGCACGAGCCCGGTTCCGATCAACCCTATTCGAGACTGTCGGGTTCCGCCTAAAACGAAAATGAGCCAGCTAATAGGCAGAGATAGCCGACGCGCAACCCATCGACCACCAAGGGGCGGTAGAGCACCCCGTGGAACAAAGCGCTCAGCAGCCTCGAAAATATGGGTCGTAAAATATGAGACCGCTGAATCAACGGTATGGAAGGAACCCAGGGCGGCATCGGTAAAGGAAGTCTCTGGAACCCAACCCAATTTGCTCGCCGCAGATCTCAACGAAGAGGGAGGGAAAGGCACGAGCTAGGTAGGGCGGCCGACAGGACGATCAGGAAGTGATCACTCCCGGAAAGGTTGTACTGAATTGACAACTGGAAATCGAGGAAACAGTCGGGCGAACATAAGGACAAGTCTACAGCACTAAAACAATCCTTCTGAACGTGAAAGGAAGTAAAATCGCCGGAATTTAAAAGACAATGAAAATTGGATAATAAAAAAGGACTCAACCACGCCCTCCCAGGGATTATGGGCAGTATCACCTTAAGACGGGTGGCGAGCATTAAAATCACCAAGTAATAAAAATGAGGTAGGTAACTGACTTGTGAACTCTAAAAGGTCAGACCGACTCAAATTAAAATCCGGAGGGGATATACACAGACCAAACAGTTAAAAGCTTGGAGATAAAAACCCTCGCAACAACAGCCTGCAAGGTAGTACGGAGGGAAAGTGGCGCAGAAAACAGCGAAGAGGAAATTAAAAGAGAAGCATCACAATGGGACACGCCTCAGCAGGGGGAATGGAATTAAACACCCGGAAGTGTGAAAGCACCGGGAAGGGACGAGTCCCAAGCTTATTTTCTTGCGAACATACCACCAAAGGACGAACGCTAGAAAGCAAGAGCTAGATTTCTTGGGGACAACTCCTTGACAATTCCATTGTAGGATGACAGACATTACTGTCGTCTCGACACAAACGTCGAGATTCTAGTGACGGAAACCATCGAAAATTCCCTACGGCTAGAAGACCCAGAGGGAACAAGGGGTTTAAGGGTTTAAGGTAAGTTACCAGTGTGTTGTTGCCCAATCCAAGTGGATTCTATATGGCAGCTAGGGTGAAACGAGACAAATCATCTATAAAAGGTGGAGGAGACCACTTTGTGATAAAAATTTTAAAAAAGACGGGTTAAAAGATTCCTCCGCCAATATGAATCGAAGACGAGTGTGTTGAGGAATAGTTAGAAGGGTCGGGAAAAAGGACAACCGGAGAATGGCAAAATGGCCACAATCCAATAAAAAGTGGGCAACCGATTGGTTCCCACCGCAAAAACGACAGCAAAGGCTAATATGAGCATCACCCGAAACAAGATGGCCGTGAGTAAATCTCGTGTGGCCAATGCAAACTCGGCAAAGGGCCACCTCCAATGACCGCATTCTATGACGACTCGAGGGACAAGAGCAAATAGAATTTTTAATTTTGTATAGTTTGGATGATGAACAGTCATCCCATTCATTCTGCCACAGTTGAAAAATATACTTTCTTATTGAAGGAAAGTAGTCCCTAAAAGGCAGAGCCGAGTTCTCAGGGGACACAGAATGTGCTGAGCGGGCCAGCCGATCAGCCTTCTCTTTGCCCAGGACCCCCACATGCCCAGGGACCCAGCAAAAAATATTCTATATCGGGATGCATTTTGGATCAGCCAGTGGCAAATTTCTGTGACTAGTGGATGGAACGCATTAAAAGATCTAATTGACTGTAAGACACTCCTTGAGTCGGAAAAAATGACAAAATACTCTAAAAGGTAAAATTTGGATGAGTCTAAAGGCTAAAAGGATTGCTAAAAGTTCAGCGGTAAAAATGGATGCTGCTGGCGGCAAAGATAGAGTTATGAATTCTCCTGCTGGATATATGGCTGCGGCACCCACGCCACCGTTCGACTTAGAGCCATCCGTGTATAGTGGGCAGCATTGTTTGTGGGAAATCGAATGCTCTAACAACAGGCTCTTAATGATGCGCGGGTCCATGAAGGACTTCTCCAGGCTCCACATGTTGGTACATATTGTGCTGAGAGGAGCACGCCAACTAGAGGTCAATAAGGATGGATGGGTAAGGACCCTTGGAGCACCCAGGTTAGAGAAATGATCTCCTATGCAAAGGTTCAAAGGGTGGGGTAAAGATGGCAACTTATCATATGCCGCCGTTGATTCGGCAGCATACAGGCATCTGTAGACCTCTGATACAGGTGCTTGCTGTACTTGGCAGAGGTATCGCATGCAGATTTGAAATCTATGGTAGGTCAAAGGGAGTACCCCACTCTCGCAGTAAAGGCTGTTGACAGGAGAAGTACGAAAGGCTCCTCTGGAAAGGCAAACTCCGAGGTTTCAAATGTGGTTCAGCATTTTATGGGCTGAAGAGAGGCCGATGAGTAAATTTGACAGCCATAATCCAATTTGGATTGGACGAGGGCTGTGTATAATGTGCACAATGTTTGTCGGTCACTGCCCCACGAAGGGTGTGAGAGGACTTTCAAAATGTCTAGAGCCCGCAGACAGCCTGTTCGAAGTCGGCGTAGGTGTAGTAACCAGGATAACTTTGGATCGAGAGTTACGCCAAGGAACCGAAACTCGAAGACAAACTCTATACCTTCGCCTTGTAGGGAGATAGATGTCGGAACAAGAACCCCTCTGCCTCGGTGGAAATACATTGCTTTGGTTTTGTTCGTGGAAAAGCGGAATCCCTTAAGTTGTGCTCTTTTGGCTACAGCATCGAGCGCCAGTTGTAGCCGACGCGCTGCTAATGTAAGGCGAGGTTTGGAACAGTATAGTGCTAAATCATTGACAAACAGAGTTGCCGATACACCCTCTGGAAAAGACGAAATAATATCATTGATGGCAATTATAAAACATAAGACACTTGAAACACTGCCCTGAGGAACTCCCGCCTCTTGGGGTTGCAGGTCAGAGTATGCGTCTCCAACACGTACCTTGAAGGATCGAGATGCTAAAAAACTTTGAATAAGTGAAGGTAAAAGGCCTCTCATATCCCAGACGTATAGCTGCTTCAAGATGCCGTATATCCATGTTGTGTCGTACGCTTTCTCAATATAAAAAAATATGGCCAGGACTTGGTGCTTTAATAAGAAAGCTTTCCGGACCGATCCCTCGAAACGTACTAGTAGGTCAAGGGTACTATGCCCTTTGCGGAAGCCACATTGAAATGGAGAGAGAAGGTGATTGGTTTCTAAGAACCAGTTTAGGCGTTCCAATATCATTTTTTTCAGTAACTTACTCAAACAGCTGGTGAGAGCTATAGGGTAGTAGTGATCTGCATCCAACCCGCCGCTGCCTGGTTTGACAAAGGGAAGGATGATCCCAATGCGCCATGATGACGGGTAAAAACTCTTCACCCATATAAGGTGGTACAAATCAAGTAAGAAGGGAGTAGAGTGTCGATGTAGGTGCCGAATCATATCGAAATGGATCTCATCAAGGCCAGGGTAAGTAGATCTGCAAAGGGACAAAGCGCTATGCAGCTCATGGATGCTGAATAGAGCGTTATACGGAAGGTTAGATTTTGTTGTGAAGTTGAGAGAATGAGATTCTTCTTTTTATTTGTAGGATTGAAAAGCCTTATCGTAACGGCTGACACTGCTGACGGCGCGGAAATGGTTAGCAAAAGCATTGCTGACCGCCAGGCTGTCATTCTCCAAGGAACCGTCTAGGTTGAGTGTGGGGGTATGATGATTAGCATAACGGCCCCTGATCTTATTAATCCTCTTCCAGATCTTAGCAGTAGGTGTCATAGAGGAAATTGATGAAACGTAACGTCGCCATGAATTTCGGTGAGCCTGACAAAGGGTTCTTTGGCGAAGCGCATGAGCTCGGTTTCGGTCGACCTTGTTGCACAAAGTTGGGTTCTTTCGAAATCGGGCATGGGCTAACTTGTAATTTTTGATAGCTGTTGCACACATCGAGGTCTACCAGGGAACGGTTGAGCGGCCCGTGGCAGGTCGCCTCCGTGGGATGGTCTGTGTTGCTGCATTGTAGATAGTCGATGTAAAGTATTCTACTGCCGCGTCCACTCCATTGAAGGTCCCCAAGGATGCATTTGTGAAGGGCGCCTCTTAGAAACCTTCCCAATCTGCATAACCTAAGTCCCACTTAAGGGGCATGGTTGTATAAGGGCTAACTTGAAGGGCCGACAAGACAATAGGGAAGTGGTCATTCCCATGAAGATCGTCAAGAATTGACCATCAAAATTCCATGAAGCAATCAGGGGAACAAACAGACAGGTCAACACAGCTAAAAGAGTCCGTCTGGACATGATAAGAAGTAAAATCGCCAGTATTTAAGACACAAAGAAAGTCAGATAATAAAAGAGACCCCAAAACACTGCCTTTGGCATTTCGAGTAATGTCACCCCAGTATGGGTGACGGGCGTTAAAATCTCCTAGTAATAAGAATGGGGAGGGCAACTGGTCGATAAGTTCTAAAAGGGCGGGTCTTGACAATGATAAACAAGGGGGTATGTGAATAGAGAAAACGGTAAAATGCTTAGTAAGAAAAACCCTCACGGCAACAGCTTGGAGGGTAGTATGTAGGGAGATGGGAGAAACATGGTGGGATGAAGATACCATGATTGACACCCCCCCCCATGAGAGAGGCTTCCAGCAGAAGCAATAGAGTTGAAAGTGAGAAAGCCGGGTACCGGCGGAAAGGGCCGTATACCCAGTTTATTCTCCTGAAGACAAATAATAGCGGGGTGGATAGTCATCAAAAGAATTTTGAGTTCTTCCCACTTTGGAAGAACGCCTTGACAATTCCATTGTAAAATGGAAGATATTATGTGGGACGATTAGATACCACTGTGGATATCTTTTTCTCTTTTGAGGCCGATATTGTATTTAAAGTTCGTCCCAAAGAGCTTGGAAGACGGAAAGCTGATTTTGAGGAGCCTACTTTTGCAGGGGGAGAGATCCTAGATGGAGCAGTAACTGGGGCTTTTTTCGTGGGTTTTGGAGAACCGACCGAGGCCCTTGATTGTAATTCGGGCTCGCAACCTGGCGGAAAAGGAAGATTAAGAAGGCATTTTCGGCCGGTAGATCCAGATTCATGGGTCGAGGCTATTTTCGGTGTCTGAGGAGTTGGTCCAACCGCCGTGATTGGTGATGTTGGAGTATCAACTGCTTCCATCGGATCTTGGGTTGAAGGGTGAGCTGAACGAACAGGTGATCTGAGCGAGGTGTGTGGAGCTGGGTGTATATCTGCCATCGTTTGGATCAGAATGGGGCCTAAGTCCTGTGAAGGGCGGGAAGAATTTAAGGGCATAGAATGTTCAACCATAGGGGAGGAATCCAGTGAAGATTCTCGGGGTTCGGCCGAGTTAGCTCCAGAGGCTGCCCGCTCATTTGTGGTCGATGACCCAGGTGAGGAATCCTTCCTCTTACCACTGGGCTTTGGGTCCCGGGGCCGGGTGGATGAACCTTCACTGGTCGATGTTGAGGATTCTCTCAAATAGCGTCTGATGTCTTCAAGCGTCTCACCCTGAGCGTCTCTCCCAGCTAGAGCTGCTGGAGAGAGGGGGGCTACATTGGTTATCTCGGTGTGAGAGCGATGCTTCGACTGCATATTCTGAATGTTTTCAACGCTGCGAGTAGATCTAGGGTTAAGTGCTTCAGGCTGGTCGGAACTCGCGCGTGATGGTCGGTTTCGTCCAGCGTCACGTAAAACGTCAGAGAAGAGCCGGCCGAGTAGCAAGGTTTGTGCTCGGGCACGCTGGCGGGCCTCTCTTATATCTAGACCTAGGGAGTCGCGCAAAGAGTGCACCTTCTTTTCATATAAAATATAGAGCAGTTTTGATGCAGCACTGTGGGTACCTCCTCAGTTGGCACAGCGGGGTGTTTTGTTGCATTCGGGGCCATGGTAGTCAGAGCTACAATTCACGCAGGAGCGAGGGTGCCGACAGGCACGGCCAACATGTCCAAATTGATTGCAATTGAAGCAGCGTCTGGGTAGTTCGATGTAGGGACTTACCGGGACACGAAGGTACCCAGCTTTAATATACTGCGGCAGTTCTTGTCGTTCGAATGTTAAAATCAGTGTGGTGGTTGGGACTTTAGTGGAGCCTAATGTTTTAGTTACCCTGTGTACGTGTGTGACACGTTGGGTACTGAGCTTACTCTGAAGGCGGGTGGGATCGTAGTCCTTTAGTTTGTTTGAACGGAAAACACCTTTGACAAAATTTATACGCGGATGGGGCGAGACAGTTATTGGAATTTCAGCTATCGAAGATAGATTTCGCACAAGGTTGTGTTGAGAGTGCGATGACACCTCGACTACGACATCACCACTTTCTCTTAACCACATCCGGCGGGGTTCACCACAGCGGGACTCAAAAGATCCATTGACGTCAAACACATCGACTTTTGCAAGTGGGGTGTCAGATGAGGAATTCATGACAAGAAAGCGAGGATTATCTAGATCTGGGTCTACTTCGTTGGCATAGGGGTCTAACGAGCGAGGGAAGGTTGAAAGGGGAGCTAAGGAACGTTTGACACGAGAACCCTTACGAGAAGGGGAGGTTTTTGGTTTATGGCTAGCTATTGCAAAAAAAAAAACCACTTCGCATTCTCCCTCGGGGCTCCCCACCATGGAGGCCTACAAGGGCCCGGCACTACTGCAACTATACAATCAGTTACGTCTGGTATGTCCTCTTGGAGAATGGATACGGATCTACCACACCATCTTTTGAAACCTAAGAGGCTGCGCGAGTTCTCCTACGCACGGAGAAAAGGGGCCAACGATGGTTTTCTCCTTGGGCATTCGGTAGACGAAGGCGGTGGAGATTACCAGCCTCTCCCACCTTCATGAAAGAACAATTCGGAATCAATCCATTAAACGAGCAGAGGTCGGGTATCGATAAGGACCACTAGATAAGTGAAGGAAGAGGGGGAAATAAAGGGCAGTGGAAGAGCGTAATAGAGGAGGAAAGAAAGAGATGCATGTTAAAATTCTTGTTGGCAGCACCATGGGTCTCCTAAAAGGCCCAGGGCTGACCCCCTTCGCCACGAGAAGGCCAGAGCCTCTCTGGGATCAACCCATGAAGAAAAGATCTCAGAGAGGGTGGGGGAGGGAACAAGGGACAAATCGCGGAGGGCCGGGGATGCAACCGCCACGAACTTGGCTGCGCGAACGGGGAGAGGCGACAGCTGAGAGTGAGAACGAACCCCAGCGAGGGAAAGGAACATCGAGCAGAGACGGACGAGAAATAAGATGCGAAGAAGATGGAGCATAAGACAGAACATGGACAGAGGATGTGGAGGGAACAGGGTCACAGGGTAAGGAGGTAATTGGGTGAGATGGAGATGAAGGAACAGGGTCAGGAGATGAAGGAACAGGGGCAGCGGGCAAGTAAGGAGCTGGTGTAGGAGGCAGGACAGACGAAATGGGTAGGAGGCAACGAAGGCGGAACTGGGGTTAGAGGCAAGGAAGGCGAAACAGTGGTAGGAAGCAAGGGAGACGGAACTTGAGTGGGAGGCATCGAAGAGTGAACAGATGTGTCAAGGAAGAAGGAATCGGAGTAGGAGGCAAGGAATACGGAAGACGGAACCGGGTGAACCTCCGCCCTCACAATGACATCGGTGATGCTAGCGAAGACCGGAGAGGAGAAGACATCAAAACGGAGGCCGACCCTACAACCGATTATGGGACCAAACAAGCCTCATCAGAGGCAGCGCGCTTGAACTCTGAACGGGGTAAAGAGGAACCCTTCCGTTTGCGTTGAGGCAAAGGAACGGAAAGAACAGCGGAGGAATACGCCTGGAGGAATTGCCGGATATCCTCCAGCGTCTCACCCGAGTCGGTCTCACGGTCTACGACACAGAAGGAAGAACATGAGAAGAGACCAAAGTCAAAAGAGACGGCGCAACGGAAGAACCGCGGGGAGAGGCTGAAGGCAAAGAAGGAAGCGACAGAAGGACCGCAAGTAGAGGACAGAGGAGTGGGACGATCTGGGAGATAACGGGGAGAATTCGCCGCACGGAGAACGTCAAAGAATAGACGGCCGGAGGGGGTGAGCTGCCCCGCACCTTACGACGGGCCTCACGGAAGTCCAGCCTGAGGGAGTCCCGAAAATCCAGGACGTCCTTCTCAAGGAATACTGGACAAGAACGTGAAGCCGCGCTAGGGGAAACTCCACAATTGGCGCAACATTCATGATTCTCACAAGAGGAGCCATGATACGCCAACGCACAGGCTACTCAGCCAGGAGCCTGTCTACAATTGCTGCTCATCTGGCCAAACTGGTGGCAATTAAATCAACGTCTGGGGAGCTCGACATAACGGGACACGAACAAGCTGGGGCCGATCCTGACGATCAAAGGTGACGATGAGCGTACTTGTATGGATCAAAGGGGGACCAACAGACTAAGACACCCTATAAAGGTCCGTAACCCTCTGGGAACAAAGTTTATCCTTTAGTCTCGATGCATCATAGGGCAGTAATTCGTTGGAGCAAATTGAGGCGAAGTTGGGGCACAACCAAATCCGGGACCTCCGAAAGGGAGGACAAGACAACACATCTACTATTCTCATGGTTCTCATGAGCCACTGCTTGCAAATGGCTGAACTTTGGCTTGGTCCACACCAAATCTGCTCAAAGTTATTGCATAATAAATCCATATTGTGTTTTGTCAAGTGTGTGATTTTTTTTTTTTTTAAGAGCTCATCTGGCAACTGCCTACTTGAACATTAGTCGCCGTATTAAAAACTAGCCTATGATTAGGCTACTTCAATATAAAATAAAAAAGATAAAAAACACACACACCCACCACCACCCCCCCAAAAAAGGAAAAGGAAGCGAGCAGTAAGCAAGCTAATGCGTTGGGGGGGAGTTCCCCCCGGCGCAGGAGCGTGAGACCTATAAGGGAAAAAAAAAACTGCTAAAATAAAGGGAGAAGGCCGGCCTCCCCACAAAAGTCAACAAGTCCACCAGTCAATGTGCACGCACTCGTCCCGAGTACAAGGGACAGGTGGTAGCGACCCCGCCCATCCCGGTGACCGGGACAGGTAACGTGCGCGAAGATCACCCAGACTGGGACATTCGACAGAAATGTGCCGAACAGTCTGGGGGGCGACGCAGTCGTCACAATAGGGCACAGGCGAGCGCTCCATCAAATAGCGATGCGTCACGCGAGTATGACGATTCGGAGACGACAGAAAGCGACCCGAAGCCTTCGCTGCATTGAGGTATAGGTCCATGGGAACAGTCGCGGCGCAATGGCACGCAACTTTAAGTTCCCTTCGACCGTCTCCCATCTTCTTTGCCAAGCAGTCCGAAGAGCTGCCCGTATTCATGCCATGCAGTCGGTGAAAGAAAGAGCGAAACGCTGGTCTGGTCGTGGAGTCCTGGCGGACTCTTTGGCGCCCTCATCGGCGCGCTTATTCCCCGCAATTCCTACATGTCCAGGAACCCAGCAGAAGATAATCTCGACATCCGCCCGGAACGCCAAAACCGTGGCGTCACGGATATCGCGAACCAGGGGATGTGGAGATTCCAATGCTCCGAGAGCACTTAGGGCACTTTGTAAGTCGCTATACATCACAATCAGGCCTCCAAAGCGGGCACCTCGCGTAATCACCCGTACCGAGTGGTGTATTGCCACCAGCTCGGCCGTGAAGACAGACGCAGCGCCATGCAGAGCCCTGCTGACTTCAAACAGAGGGGATATGGCGTGGAAGCCGACCATCTCTTCGGACTTGTAGCCATCCGTATACACTGGCACGGTTCCTGCGTGACACGAGGTGTACTCCAAAAAGTTCAAACGTAATACTCCCGGCGCTGTAGAAGCTTTGGGAGCAGAGGCGTGGCGACAAAGAGCCAAATGTGGTACCGTCCAGGGTGGCATCCTGGGCAGAACCAGAGGCGTCACCGGCCCTAGAGCTAGACCTAGCTATCCAAGAAGTTTCCTGGCCCTAATCCCAAAGGGCTTAGGGTATGACTGGCGTCTCTCGGCGGCATAGGCACCGTCGAGATCAGCTGCGGATGCAGTGAGAGCTGTTTGAGTCTGAGGGAGGCGCCGGGCTCGCGTGTACAGGTGAGTGATGCACTGCCCACGGCGTAGAGTGAGTGGCATTTTCCCAGCATCGACTAACAGGCTATCAATGGGGAAAGTGCGGAATGCACCGGTCGCAAGACGATGGCCAGTGTGGTGGATTGAGTCTACCTTCCGCAATAAACGCTCGGCTTCGGATGCATAAAACTCGCATCCGTAGTCGAGCTTCGAACGAACAAAGGATCGATAAAAAAGTAGGGCAGTAGCCCTATCAGCGCCCCAGGCGCTGAACGTCACGGAACGGAGAATATCCATGGCGCGGGTACAAAAGACTCTAAGGCTGCGAATATGAGCCTCCCAGGTGAGGCGTCGTTCGAATACAAGACCAAGGAATCGGTGTGATTCAACCACATCCAGGCGCACCCCATTAAGAAACAAAGCTGGGTCGGGGTGAAGCCGTGGATGGCGGCAGAAGTGCACCACCTTAGTCTTGGCCAAAGAAAACCGAAACCTGTGCGCTTAAACATAGCGAAAGACGCGGTTCAATTCCTATTGGAGTCGACGCTCAAGAGTTGGCATCGCGGCCGCGCCAAAAGAGATCGAAAGGTCGGACACCATTAGCCTAGCGCAAACTGCTTCCAGCATACCGATGTGATGATGCTCAGGGGAAAGAGTGTGGCACTGAGGACACATTCCAGCGGGACACCCACTTCCTGCTTCTTTGGGCTGGAGAGGGCTCCCCCCCCCCACCCGTACGCGGAATCGAAGATCTCTCAAAAATTCAGATATAAACATTAAGAGGCATCTCCTCGCCCCCATCGTGTGGAGAGTCCCCATTATACCGTAACGCCATGCGGTATCACAGGCCTTCTCCAGATCGAAAAACACCATGGCATAGTGCTGTCTACGAAGGAAGGCCTCGCAGACGGCATTTTCCAGTCGAAGCAGAGCATCCGACGTGGAGTGGAACTTGCCCAAGCCGCACTGTGCAGAAGACAGATGGCCTCCGCTGTCCAGGAAAAAGGCTAAGCTAACATTTACCAATTTCTCCATCAACTTGCACACGCAAGAGGTTAGAGAGATTGGGCGGAAACCGGCCGGAGTAGAGTGATCTGTCTACGGTTTGCGAAAGGCGAGCACATTAGCGATTCGACTGGAATCTGGGAGGAGACCCTTCAACCAGATCCTGAGCGGTTTCCGCGCACCAAGCAAGAGCGGAACGCAACTCACTCACAGTAAAACTGTCGTTAAGGGATTCTCTGTCTCTGGAGGTAAAGTCCAGCCGGCGGCCTTCCGCGACACCAGGACGTGCATTGATTCTGGCGGAGCAGCATCCCGGCTAGAGAATGCGGAGAAGTCGGTCGTGCCATGCGAGTCTTTTTCTCCCTCCACCTCCAAACCTTAGGCGAGCGTTGCGGCTTCTAAGGCGGGGAGTCCTCTTTTCGAGGAACCACCGTCTCCAAGCCACTCGGTCTACCACTAGGCCTGGGCAAAGGAGCCGAAACTCCTTTCGGGGGACAGCTTTAGCAGCCCCGAAGATGTCCTGGCGACTTACTTCAGGGGTGTTGCCCCCTGTGAGTCTAACGACTCGGTGGAGGCGCGTGGCTGTTTCGCCTTACGGGAAACGGTCACGCTGGTGGAAGAGTGGGGAGCCCTGGTTTTAGCCGGGGCTGGGTATATACCCTTTTTGCCACCAGCTTTACCAGGGGAGCGCCCGGGTTGAGTAGAGCCCGCAGAAGGGCTCCGAATGGGAGCGGAAACAACCATACTCGTTGGCCTGGATAGGCCAGGTGCAGAAGATGCCCTTCTAACTATTGAGGCATAAGACGTTCCAGGCAGAGCCGGGCGCGCCAGGACCAAGTCCTTAGCCTCGAGGAATGAGAATCGATCCTGTGCCTGAACGGCCAGGATTTCTTTCTCAAGGAGATATGCACCACATTACTTCGAAGAAGCAGGGTGCGGCTCTACGAAAATTGACACACTTGGCCACACACGATTTAGACTTAGCATGTGTGGCCTTGGAGCAATTTACACAGATTTCGGGTGACCCCGAATTTGCTTCGTCTACAATAACGATTCTTTTAGGCGAAGTGGTGACAGTAATAGCACCGCAGTGGAAGTGGCACGTATGCCTTCACGCGGTAGCGGTACCAACCGGCACGCACTGACTCAGGGAGCTTGTCACAGTCGAACGTGACGAAGAGTGTAGGGGTTGGTCTCTAGGCCCCTCCTTGTTTTCTCATCACACGTTCGATCTTAACCGCCCCATGGTCGGCCAGCTCTAAGGTGATGTCCTCTATGGAGTAGTCAACGAGTTCCCTCGAATAAACTACTCCTTTCACAAAGTTTATGGTAGAGTGCGTCGTCACACTCACCGGGGTGCCATGAAGTGTCCTAAGAGCACTTATCTTCGCCACCTCGGCGGGATTCGCCGCATTCGCCAGAAGGCTCCGGTCCGAGAAACGGGCTACCTTCGGCTCTCTACCAATTACACTAGCTAATGCTCTCCTCTGATGAATCATGTTGCCCTTGGCTAACATACTGCCATCAGGGGAGCGAATAACGAGGAAGTGTTTGAAGCCAGCGGGCTCGAAATCCCCAGGTAACGTCTGAATGAGGGGCCCCGATGTTATCGAGGCTCCGCCTTGTGGACTTTTGGTCTTAATCATAGGCATGGGCTCCGCACACGGGGGATGGGGGGTAGAGGGGCCGCATGTGCCACTCTTGGCATTGTCACTTGCCAAAGTGGCTGCAGACCCATCCGTCCCCGGAGCCCCCGCGGATGGAGAGAAGCCCCGAGTCTTGTTAGTCTTTTTTTTGTTCTTTTTTCTTTTTTTGGAGAGGAGTGCGGTGAATGAACCCGCTTCTCACCTCCGCTGGTAGGAACCCCAGGCCAGATGGACCGGCCTCAGCCAGGTCTTTCTCTGAAATGGAGAAGGTCCTGGTGGCCGCAGGGGCACCGGTTGGAGGAGATCCCTCCCCTCCTTGTACTGTCTCGGAGAACCTAGCTGTTTGAGGAGGGCCTTGCAAAGGGGCGGATTCGGGTTCGGTTTCTGGGCGCCGATCCCGGATTTCTTCCCATGGAAGGCCCTACCGTCTGAGGCTGGGTTGCCTCAAGGACTATGTCTACCACAGGAGGGGCCTGCAGTTAGCCATCCCCTCCCAGGATATCGCAGGTCCCGTTGGTACCGTCACCAGTCATGTGTGGGGAGGCACAAGCCTTGACCCCGGCAAGGTTCAATATTCTTGCCAGCAGGTCTTTAGAGGGATCGACCGAAGGGGCCTGGCTTCCCTCTCCCCCTTAATGGGATTTGCCCTACCAAGCCGCTTCAATGGGAAGCGGTCGGCTGTGGGCTGCCTGCTTGCTTTCTTGGCAGTCCCCTTGGAAAGAAAAGAGGGGACTGCCGCTGGAAAAAAAAGAGGTGCCCGAAAGCACACTCAGAGAAGGGTGTGAGGTGGAGTTTCCTACATCCGTAGGCGTAGGAGAGGAGTAAGCCTCCTCTCCGGTTAAAGAAATATGGAGGCTCCCCTGCGTAAGCACAGGGGTAGGAACCTCCATTTTTTTCTGTGGAGTTGCCCGAGGGCGGCTCCGTCGATGGAAGAGGGGAAGTTGAGGGTTGTTTATTTTTAATGTTTTTCATCTATGGGCAAGGTGACCCTATTTTTTCCACGGGATGCAATAGCACATCATCCCTCGCAGTACCTCCGCTCTGCAAGCGGTGCTTACGGGCCTGGCAGAGCCAGGTTCCGCCATTTAAGGCCACCCCTCCCGCCTGGTGACCTGGCAGCCCTTAAGCATAGCGGCTCTACCTTGGGCACGGCGTAAAATCAAGGATAGATGGTGAAGTGAGGACGAAAAGGGGTGTGAGGAATGTAAGGGTGGGGGCGACGCAGGTTAGGAACGTTGCCCCCCTCCCCATCCCCGATCCGTGACGGTTGGCTGAGAAGAAGGTCAGCATCTACCCTGTGAAATTAGAGGCTGATCAGAGAAAGTTGTGGGAGAGGTTGTATGAAAAGTGAAGAAACAAGTGTTTGAAGGAAGGAGAAGAGGCTAAGCTGGGGTCGGATGAGGTGCTGAGTCCCGTCAGCACGGCGGCCAGGATGGCAAATCGCCGCGCCCCTTACGACGAGTGTGTGAATTATGGCCATGTGCACCCTCACTCCTTAAAGCAATGTAGCTCGTATCTTTTCAACAAGGAGGTCCTAGCCATTAAGGCGGTGAACCCTCTTTTTTTGAGCCTAAGGACTTGGTCCGGACACACCCACCGCTACCTGTGTCTTAGACATCAATTTTCAAAAAGCCACCCTCTATTCCTGGTCTGGTCCCTCCGGGCCTACACGCAGAGTTGCTTCCCTACCCATCAAGAACCATTCAGGTAGCTTTTCACCCTCTTCCCTAGTATATCTAGTGGCATAAAGGGTTCACACCCAGCCTTGGTTAAAACCAGTCTTTCCCGCACTCCCCTCATATTACTGTTTCCCATTAGGCAAAATGGTCATGTGCATCTACCACTCACAGGAGGCAAACCCACTGAAGGTGGTTGTAACAGTCTCCAGGGACTCATAAAGGTGTCCCACAGAGGACAACACCAGAGTAGCTTCAGATTCCCTACTCCCAACCAAGCATGGACCAGACAGACAGAAAAACATTTGCATGGCGAGCCCAACCTTCCTTTATAAGTGCTCAAAGGCAATATTGCCTTTGATGACCAGAAGCTCTCTGCTTTCTCCTCTCATTACCAGTTAAATGTCTGTTTACAGGAGACGGTTCCTAGTATAAGAATTTTGCAGCCCCCCTCTCCCCCCACAGAATTGGGTCCAGCAGAGAGGATGCACAGTTATCACCTGTCATGATGTCGTCTAAATTTTTATATTCGCCTTAAATACCTGCTTTTAGACAGTTGCAGTGCAGCTACACCGGGGATTGATAGACTGCTATCACTACAAAAATTCTACATTAACCAACTTTGATACGGGGGATTACAGAGCATCATAGCACAGTTGCCAAGACCCCTTTTCCTTCTCAATGACTTGAAGGATAGGCACCCCTTTGAGGGGAACTACACACTCCCAGGAGTCAGCTGCTTGTCAACCTGATTGATGAACTGGAGATGTTGTAAATATGGATGAGTTTTGCATCACTGACTGAAAACTGGCTCATTTTCCTGTCTCAATTTGTCCGTTGATCACGGCGAGGCCCCTCATTCGAAGATTTCCTGTCGTTTCCGAGCCTACTGGATTCAAACACTTCCTCGTTATTCGCTCCACTCAGGGCAGCATGGTCGATCAGAGGAGAGCTTTAGCTAGCGTGATTGGTAGAGAGCCGAAGGTAACACGTTTCTCGGAAGGAGCCTTATGGTGAATTCCTTCTGGAGGAAAAGATTCGCATGGCGAGACCAACCTCCTATGATAAATCCTCGAAATCGACAGCGCCTTCAGCGAATTGTCCGACCAACAGCGCCTGGAGTTCTGCCTCCGGAAAGCGTAAGCCATTTCCGTGAGGGTCTTCTTTTCGAGGAGGGCCCCCGCATGTCCACCGAGTTATGCCTGGAGGGCATATTGCTCCAATGGAATTGCCGCAGACTCTGGGGCTGCTGGGAAGAGATGCAGAGGCTTGTCCCTAGTTTTCTCTTAGCTATCTTTTTGCAGGGGACCATGCTGGGCGCGTGCAACCTGCCCACGGGATTGTGGCCAGGAAGGATAACTGCCCATTTACACCCAGCATGAGTTCTCCGTTATTCTATTCGCTGTAGACAGCTCCTTGCAAACAGTAGCTGTGCAGCTGCCCCTGAAAGGAGGTATTCTGTTAATTCTGCGTACATTCCAACGACAGCCGACTTCGACTCGGGGGACTTCTATCGCGTCGCGACATCGTTGCCGAGGCCCTTTATCTTGCTCGGAGATCTGAAGGGTAGACAACCCCTCTGGGGAAACTACTCTATTAATTTCAGGGGTCAAGTCCTTGCCGACCTAATCGACGAGATAGAAATAGGTGTCATAAATGTCGATGAGTCTACCCATCACTGAACAAGAACCGATCATTTTTCTGACTCGATCTATCTTAGTGCTCTCCGGATGCCCAGCCTAAGGTTTCCGATGTTCTCCATGGTAGTGATCATTTTCCTATTCAAATATCATTTTCTGGGCCGTTGCCATTGATAGCCTGCACCCCTCCTAGAACGTATGGCCGTTTTGCATGCCAACCGATCCCGGGGTGGTCAGCTAAGTGTGAGGCGGCCGTAAACAGAAGCGTTAGGCCTACATGTACTATAAGTACAGCACGAACAACTTCACTGTCGGTGAACTTCGTCGAGCTATGGTTCCGGTATATTTAGAGACACGCCCGCGGCTTTTCCTGGCGTGCGTACGTGTCTTTATTTAAAGGGAAGATCGCTCTAGAAAAGGTGTGGAAACCAGTCAAAAGGATTCGGGGAAGTTCTCCAGGAGAATGGGACCGCAATCTCCGACCCCGCGTCCGTGGCGGAATCCTTCGGGACTGCTTTCTCTGCTTTTTTTCTAGCCAGGATGCGGCTCTACCAATATTCATTGCACGTCCTGGTGTCGCGGAAGGCCACCGCCTAGACTACCTCCAGATGCGGAGAACTCTTCAACGGCAGGTTTACTCTAAGAGAGTTCGCTCCGCTCCTGCTTCGTGTGCGGACACCACCCCTGGTACGGAGGATGTCCCGTACGCCATGCTTCGATACCTGGGTGAGTGAGGCATGTGCTTTCGGTTAAATTTGTTCAACAGAATTTGGGTACACGGTATCCTTCTTGATTCCCAGCAAATGGCTGTGCTCTCTTTTCACAAACTGGAGAAAGATGACCATACCTCGACCGGTTTCAACCCAATCTCTCTAAACTCTTGCGAGTGCAAGTTGATGAATAAATTGGCAACTGTTAGATTAGTTTTTTTTCTGGATAATGAAGGACACCTGTTTTCTGCATAGTGCGGCTTCCGCAAGTTCGACTCCACGCAGGGTACTCTGCTTCGAATGGAAAATGCGGTCTGCGAGGCCTTCCTTCGTAGACAGCGCTACACCACGGTGTTCTTCGATCTGGAGAAAGCATATGATAACGCATGGCGATACAGTATCATGGAGACTCTCCACACGATGGGAGCGAGGGGACGCCTCCCTATCTTTATATCTGGATTTTTGTGAGAACTTTGATTCTGCGTTCTGCTCTCCAGCCCACTGGAGTAAGCCAAAGATGTCCAGCGTGTCACTCTTTGCCTTGCGCATGTGCGGCATCATCTAATGCTGCAGGCAGATATTTTCCCACACTTTACATGTACGACCTTTCGGTCTCCTTTGGCGCGGCCCAGATGCCAACTCTGAAGCGTCGACTCCAACAGGCATTTAACAGTTTCTCCTTGGCTAAGACAAAGTTGCTGCACTTATGCCGCCACCCACGGCTCCACCCTGACTAAGATTTATTTCTAAATGGGGTTGGTCTGAAGTGGTGGACCCGTACCGTTTCCTTGTTCTTGTGTTTGATCGACGCCTCACATTCGCAGCCTTAGTTTCTCTTGTACCCGCGCCATGGATATTATTCTTACCGAGACGCTCAGCACTTGGAGGGACTGATAGATATACTGATTTACTTTTTTATCTATCCTTTGTTCGTTCCAAGCTCGACTACGGATGCAAATTTTATGCATCCGCATCCGAGCGTGTATTGCAGAAAGTAGACTCGATCCACCACACCAACCTTTGCCTGGTGATCGGTGCCTTCCGCACTCTCCCATTGAGAATCTACTTGTCGATGCTGGGGAGATGCCACTCGCTCTCCGCCGTGCATTATTCGTTTGTACGCGCGAGCGCGGTGACTTCTTCAGTCGCCAACAGCTTTCACTGCATCCGCAACTAATCTTGACGGTGTCTATGCCACCGAGAGGAGCCAGTGATCCCCTAAGCCCTTTGGGATTACGGCTAGGAAACTCCTTCGAGAACTAGGTATAGCTATCGGGCCAGTGGCGTCCCTGGTTCTGCCCAAGACACATACTGGAGGGTACCACCTTTGACCATTTGTCGCCACGCCTCTGCTCCCAAAGCTTTTACAGCGTTGGAAGTATTGCGTTCGACCTTTTTGGAGCACACTTCATGTCACGCTGGGACCATGTCAGTGTATCGGATGGCTCTAAGTCCCAGGAGGGGTTGGGTTTCCACGCCGTTCCCCTCTGTTTGAAACTAGCGGGGCTCTTCCAGGCGCTGCGTGTCTTCACGGCCTAACTGGTGGCAATACACAGCTTGATACGGGAGATTACGCGACGTGCCGGGTTCGGAGCCCGGATTGTGATTGATAGCGACTCACAAAGTGCCCTGAGTGCTATCGATGCATTGGAATCTCCGCATCCCTTGGTTCGTGATATCCGTGACGCCACGGTTTGCGCGAGCTGGGTGGATGTAGAGATTCTCTTCTGCTGGTGGCCAAATAGTCCGCGAGTCTTGGGCGACCAGACCAGCGATTCGCTCTTCCTCACACCGATTACATGGCAGGAATACTCACAGCTTTCCGGGATGCTTGGCAAAGAAGATGGGAGACGGCCGAGGTGAACCTAAGTGCGTGCCATTGCGCCTCAACTGTTCCCATGGACCTCCCCCGCAATGCTGCGACGGCTTCAGGCTGCTTTTTGTCGTCTCCGAATTGGACACAATCGTAGGATGCACCGCTATGTGATGGAGTAGTCCCCTTCGCCCCACTGTGAATACTGCGTTGCCCCCAGACTGTTCGGGACATTATTGTTGAATCTCCAAATCTCTCTCATCGGGCACGTTACCTGTCCCTTGTAATCGGGACTTGTTCGTATACACGCTTTTTTTCTTTAAATTTTAGGAGCCCATCTGGCGACTGCCTGCTTGGGCATAAGTCGCAGTACAACGACACAGCCGACTACTAGGCTATATTAAGAAACGAGAAACAAAAAACCCCAAATAATATCTAAATAACAAATGACGCTTAAAAAAAATAAGAAAACGAAGCAAAGAGGAGGCGCGCTCGGCGTCGGGGGTAGGCTCGCCTCCCCCACGGCGTCGGAACATGTAACCTACAAAAAAAGTCAAATAAAGGCGAGGAGACCGCTCCCCCCCCCAAAAAAAAAAGTCCACAAGTGAGTCAGTGAGCACAAAACCGTCCGAGTACAAGGAACAATCGCCTGGTGGAGATGGGCATATCCCCGACGTCGGGGCCTCTTCCTTCCTTTGACTTTTTTCTATGTAGTTCTTGTTTTTTGTTTGCTTTCTTTTAGCTTCTGCTTAGTCTTTCTCTTTGTTGTTTTTAAATCTAACCTACTAGTAGGCTTTGGCATGAGTACGGCGACTTTTGTCCTAGTTGACAGTGACCAGATGGGCTCTCAAAATTACTCCCCTCCCCCTGGATCCACGATTGCTGCTGACTAGGGAAGAAAGAGACGCCCTCCACCCCATAAGTGTACGACAAAAGGGCGGACTTCGGAGGTTCCCTACTTCGGTCTCGCCCTCTCATGCATCCACGCTGTCATATTTAGTCACCCACAGCGCGCAACTCGCATCACTACGGCGCCATTCCTGTTTCCTTATCAGAGAAGTGAAATGGTGTGAAAGAGAGAAGATTCAATTGTGAAAATGCGTAGAATCCTCACCCTCTCTAAATTGATGCCTGAGTGGTCCAATTCTGCCTGAGAACCCCTTTCGGCCCCAATTGGTCATAACCCCATTGGCTCCTCCTCACCCTTGGCCCTTCCACCTCGCCCTTGAAGATAAAATGACAAAGAATATTGAAGACCTCCCTGATTTTGTTTTGTCATGGAAGGAATCTTCTTGTTAAACCTTCCTTCTAAGTTAATGTCCAGTTTGTTAACAAACGCTGGAATGACCCGATTCGAGGCTCTTCTCTCTGGAACTCGATCAGTTACGTCCGTCTGGACAATGGGTACCCACTTCATCCAAAAGGTCCTTGAGAAGTGGCGCAATTTGGAACATCTGGTGATCATTAACTTACTTACATGGGATTTGTCGCGTTGTTTGACTTTCACAAAGCTGTGCCTACCTCAATTCAAGTCTTTATCTTTATCTCACTATCTTCCAGAGATGGTCATCGTAAGTATGAGTATTATTAAAAGCGCCCCGCTGCTTCCACGTGTTAAGGTGGAAAGGGCATTGACACAAGCATTGATCGAAGATATCTCCGAACTGAGGGAATTATCTTGCTTCGACCTGAATTTATGCTTCCAGAAGTATCTTCAACTCGACTGTTCCAAGTTTAAACTCATAAGTTTTGGGGTAGTTCAACTCCCGTTAAGACCTTAAAACCGTCAAAAGTCACTACTCCACTACCCTATAAGAGTCTCTGTTTGATGAGTCCGATCGAGGACGACGACGTCATGTTTATATCAAGATGCACCGCGTCGACCGAGCTGAGTCTCAACTGTTACCACCTTTCTGATAACTCCTTGTAATTGATCCAGAAGATGTCATCCTTGACATGTCTCATCTTAGAACGTAACTGCGGTATTTCATCAGATGCTCTCATGTGATTCTTCGAAGACGGTTCCTTCCTTAAATTGAAGAGACTCGGTCTCCTGGACTTCACCTAAGGGATTTAGTCGCTTGCTGCGACGTTGTGGTCGTATACGAGTACTTACGTGTATTTTGGATGCTGGGGCTGCTGTCCGACCTGAGTCTTGCGTTACGGGAGATTAGCAGAGTTGCCAAAAAGGGACTTGTAGTGGGAGTATTGTGGTAACCTCAGACAGATGGTGGCAATAGCTAGGGAGACGAAACTACTAGTAATGGCCATGACCGTGTTGAAGGCTTGTATCTCCACCAGCACCTCCAGACCGTGTCGATGAGAGGAAGGAGGGAGTAGAAGCGCTCCTCCTGGAGGCGATGGCGATGATTACAAACCTGGGTCCAGAAAAAGGAAGTTAGAGGATAGTGAATTAGGTCGCTCAATCGTTGCCAGAATTTTCGGTGGAGCGTTGCAAGAGGAGATTGTTTTGCGTACCTTATCGTGTAAGGGTGGAGTTAGGGCGGTTAAGATTTAGGCGGACCCGGAGGTAGTCGATACTGGAGGTTGGTGAAAAGATGGATTTTAGCGCTGTTCAGTTATAGGGAACTGCAGAAGAAACATTTTAATGTGTCAAGCAGGCCAATCAAATGGCCCAGTGGTTAGTAATGCTTTCGAAGCAGATCTGCGTTAAGGGCCCCCCAAAAGACCATGGACAATCTTTTGAATTGCAAGCACTTGTCCCCGATCTTCACCTTAAACTGATGCCTTGCCTTCAAGTTTATCTTTATTGCCATGTCCCCCGGACTCTTAGTCTGGAGGTCCTTGGCAATGTTCAGTAGCTTGAAGCAAGCCGGGATGAAGTGGGGAGTAAGAGGGACATATGATAGACTACACGACGCATGGACTAATCTTGCTTGTGGAACCCGAAAAGTGTGTGTGTGCAGGTGACGCCTCTTTTTTCCTCAATTTCAGAAAACTAAATCTTGGAGGTGGCCCCGTGGCTCTATTCCATTCTGCAGCGAAATAAACACTGTCATCATGAGTGATCTAATTGTCGGGTGGTCTCAAACACAGAATATATGGACTCAATTAAAATAAGGATGACCTCTCTCTTGATAGCAGTTGGATCGAGTGCAATGTATGACAAATAAAAAATAACACTAATAATAATCGGGGAAAATAATTGTAAAAGGATTATGAAAAGGTTTTCATCATATGCATTTTATTTTCTGCAATTTACTCATTATATTATAGCAAGTTACTTTAGTTATAAAGTGACTTTCTGAAAAATATGCACGAATGCAATAATATAAGCTTTGACATAGTTAATGAACAGCCGTTTATAACAAACTCTACACTGAACACAACGCAAAACAAAAGGAAAGTTAATGAAGTAGGTCCTGGACAATCTGGACCCCAGCTGAGAGAGAGAGTTCGCGTTGCGTGCCTAACTTCACCTAAGTTGTATGTGTCCAGTGTAGTGTTTAACTACCTCTCCAATTTAGATGTCCCATATTTCCCTATTCAAAATCTGGTGAAGATGCCTGTGAGTGCACCTTCGAAAGTTGCGTACGGAGGAGTATCAGGAAACCTTCACGAGTGCCAAAGTGCTAAGAAAGGTATATCAGATTAATGTCTTCCGAATCGAATAAGTTCGCTATAGGTGGTATCTACCGTTCATATGGCATGTACCGTTATATCGGCAACCATGCCATGAGGTGATAGAGGTCTCCCGCGTTGAACTCAACTGACAGGATAAATGCACCCAGGAATTACAGCAGGCCTCTGTACTACCGTCCACGGTGGCGTCCTGGGCAGAACCAGGGACGACACCGACCCAAGAGCTATAGCGAGCTCTCGAAAGAGTTTCCGAGCTCTAAACTCAAAGAACTTAGGAGAAGATTGGTGTCTCTCAGCAGCATAGATAGCGTTGAGATCGGCTGTCAATGCCGTAAGAGCCTTGGCGACTGAGGGAGACGCCGGGTAATACACGTTGAGCTACGGATGCATAAAACTTGCATCCAGAATCAAGTGAGGCAGTAGCCCTATCAGCACCCCAGGTGATGAACATCACGAGAACACAGAAGGCCGAGATTGAGCCTGCTATTTCAGGCGTCAGGAAAAAAATAAAACAAGGAAACGGTGCAGAAGACAGCCTAGATTTTTTTCTGAAGCAGAGGCCCCCTAACATTTACTAATTTCTACACGAATTTGCACACACAGGAGCTAAGAGAGATTGGGCGGAAACCGGCCGGGGTAGAGTGATATTTCTACGGTTTGCGAAAAGTGAGAAAGAAAAGGGGCAGCCGCGGAAAGATAAAACAAGGAACAAAGGAAGAAACCAGATAAAAAATAAATAAAAACAAGATAGTCAAAAAGAAACGAGGAAGCGCGCTCTGGCGTCTGGGGAAGGCCCACCTCCCCCGGCGGATTAACATGGGACTTACAACGATGAGTCTCAAATAAAGGGGAGGAGGCCAGCCTCCTCCAAAAAGTAAAATAGTTGCCAGGTCTGTGTACACGAACCCATCAAAAGTACAAGGAACAAGTGGTAACGACACGGTCGTCCTTCCCGTTAATGAGACATGTAGCGTGCGCGAAGATAAGCCAGTCTGGGACATTCAACAGGAATGGGCAAACAGTCTGAGGGACAACGCAGTCGTCGGAATAAGGTACAGACGAGCGCGCTATCAAATAGCGATGCGTCCAATTCGGAGACGACAGAAAGCAACCTGAAGCCGTCCTAAAATAGGGGCTTAAAGTCCATGGGCAGTTGCGCGCAACTCTAAGTTCCCCTCAGCCTTCTCCCCTCTTATTTGTCTAGGAGCCCGGAAGGCTGCCCTGATTCTTGCTATTTAATCGGTGTGAGTAAGAGCGAAACGCTGGTCCGGTTGCCTAGTTCTCGCGGACTCTTTGGCATCATCATGCCCACATTTCAAGGAACTCGGCAGCAGATAATCTCGAAATCGGTCAGGTTCGCTAAAACGGTGGCGTCACGGATATCGCAAACCATTGGATGCGGAGATTTCAAGGCCACGAGATCACTTAACACGATTTTAGGTCGCTATAGATCACAATACTGTATCTGAACCAGACATGATGCACTGTCTCTCGTAGCGAACGGTGCATTGCAACCAGCTCACCATGTAGAAAGACGGAGTGCCTGGCGGAGCCCTGGTGACTTCAAACACGGGGGATACGGCGTGTAAACCGAACTTCTCCTGGGAGTTGGATCCATCCGTGTACAAGGGCACGGTTACAATGTGAGACGGAGTGTGATCCAAGAAAGGCCGAACGTAATAATCCCGGGGTTGTAGAAACTTTGAGAGAAGAGACGTGGCGACAAATATTCAAAGGTGGTACCCTCCATGGGGGTGTCCTGGGAAGACCCAGGGGGAGCCACCACCCCGAGAGCTACATAGAACTCTTGAAGGAGTTTCCTAGGCCTAAACCAAAATGGCTTAGACTATAGCCGGCGTTTCTCATCGGTATAGGCAGCGTCACGATCTACTGATGAAGAGAAAGCCATTGGCGCGTGCGAGAGTTGCTAAGTTTGCGCGTACAGGCCCCTAATGCACTGAAGACGCCGCAGAGCCATTGGCATTCCACAACATCGACAAGTAGGCTCTCAATGAAGGATGTGCAAAAGCAACGGTCGCCAGGCGGGGAGCTGTGTGGTGTATTAAGTCCTTCCGCAATATACGTTTAGCTGCGGATATATAAAACTCGAATTCCTAGTCAAGCTTTGAAAGAATAAATGTTCGATAGAAAAGTGAGGCGGGAGTCCTATCAGAACTGCAGGCACTGAACGTCAAAGAGAGAAGAATATCCATTGCACGGGTACAAGAGACCTTAGGCTGCGAATATGAGCCTCCCAAGAGGGCGTCAGTCAAATACAAGACCAAGGAAACAGTAAGAATCCATCACTTCCAGGCGAACATAATTTAGTAACAGTCACGGTCAGAGTGGAGCCATGATTGGCGGCAGAAGTGCACTACCTTAGTCTTGGCCAAGGAAAACCGAAGCCTGCGAGCTTCGGCTTAGCGAGAGACGCGGTTCAATGCCTGTTGGAGTCGACGCTCCAGAGTTGGCATCTGAGCCGCGCCAAAAGAGATCGAAAGGTCGACCAAGTAGGTTACACCGTTGATACTCAGGGCAAAGAGTTTGACAAGAATGATTAACATGGCCGAGGCGGAGAGGGTAGTAGCACCTTCACGGCAGTGGCACGAATGCCATCACGCAGTAGCGATACCAACCAGCACGCACCAACTCAGGGAGCTTGTCACCGTTAAACGTGACGGAGTGTAGGGGTGGGGGTGGGTCTCGAGGACCATTCCTGTTTTCTCATCACACGTTTCACCTTGACTGCCACATGGTCAGCCAGCTCTGAGGTGATGTCATATATCGAGCAGCCCACGAGTTCTCTGGCATAAACTACTTTGACCAAGTTCATGGGAGAATGCAGCGTCACACTCACAGGTGTGAAATCAAGTGTCCGAAGTATACTAATCATAGCCGCCTCGAAAGGATTCGACGCATCGCCCGAAGGCTCCCGTGCGAGAAACCGGTCGCCTTCGGCTCTCTACCAATCACACCGGCTAGAGCTCTGCTCGGATGGATCATGTTGCCCTTAACCAACATGCTGCCATCACTGGAGCGAATAACGATGAAGCATTTGAATTAAGCCAGGTAGCCTCTGAATGATGGGCCCGGCGTAATCGAGGCTCCGCTCTGCACAGTTTTGGTCTTCGTTTGGGACTCAACACACAGAAGAGCAACGGGGTCGAACGTGCCGACCTTGGCTGGGTCACTTGCCAAAATGGCAGCAGACCTTTCTTTTAACAAGAGGGCAGGGAAGTAACCAGCTTCTCTAAACCCCTCTAGGCCAGATTGGCCGGCCTCGGCAACATCCTTCTCTGAAATGTAGGTCATGTCCATCACAAGAGCAACAGCCAGGAGAGAAGACCCCTCCTCTCATTGTGAGGCCTCAATAAGCCAACCGTCTTAGGAGCAGCTTGCATAGTGGCGGACTCACGTTCTGTGTTTGCCTCCGAGCCCAGGTTCGAGCCGTTGAAAGATCCTATCATCTGGGACTGGGTCACCTCAGGAACCATGCTTGCCCTCACCCTCCTAAGGGCGTTGGGCCTATCGCTTCGCTTCCACCGGTAGCGGTCAATTATTAGCCGCCTGTCTGCCTTCTTAATTCGTTGTGCTATCGAAGAAAAATTTTGCACAAGAGTGTGTTGAGAGGGAGATGAAGCCTCGACGACTATTATATTACCACTACCTCATGGCCACATCCAGCGGGGTTTACCACAGCGGGACTCAAATATTTGGTTAACGTCGAACACATACACTTTTGCAAGTGGGGGTGTCAGATGACTAAGTCAAGACAAGAAAGCGGAGATAATCTAAATCCGCGTCCAGATTGTTGGCATGGGGATCCAACGAATGAAAGGCTGAAGAACGTTTGGCATAAAGAGAAAGAGAGAGGTGCATTAAAAGTGGTTTGCTGCACCAGGGCCCCATAAGGGCCCTGGGGAGGACCCCGACATCTCATCACAGGAAAGCCAGAGCCTCTCTGGAACCAACTCCTGATAAAGAAAAGGTCCCAGAGGAAAAGGAAGAGAACGGGAGGAAAGGTGGGAAGGATAAGGGTAAAGGAGATCAGGAATGCCATAACAATGAGACCATGAATGAAGGTAGAAGAGTGATCGGAGCCCTCTCGCCACCCACAAGGTAGGAGCACTGTTGCAGTGAGCCTCTGGAAACACCGTGACCGAGGAGGGGTGGGTGTTCTTGACGACATTAAATATACTATCCCTAACAGCTAACCTACCACCCTATATATGCCCTATTAAGCAAAAGGACACCGATAACTTTAATATAATACGGTTACCGAGTCATGAGACATAATCTGGATTTGATGAACTTTGTCTTCCTTAAAGCCCTAATCTGAATGGGTTCTAAAAAGGAAATGGCGTGGGCTTGGATCACCATTTTAATATCAAGACGCTGACAGTAAAAGAAAATTATGCCATTATTTCAAAACTAGATGCCATGGAGTTTATCTATCATTAGGTTTGTTGTTTGAGAAGGGAGTTTACTAAAAGTATATCTTTCTTCTCCTTGTATGTGGGGCACGAAGACTACCCATATCGGCTTTCAGGAGTGTCGTAAAGGGCGGGTAAACCCAGATAGGGGCCGCTTACTTGGCGGTAATGGGCAGGGATGCCGCAGACAACATTCATATTGTTTGTGGCAATGATGCGCACCATCACCATCTTTTGGGAAAGTGGTTTTAATGACATGCTTGTGTACATCTTTTCATCCTTTGTGTTTTAGGGTTAATATTTTTATTACAAGTTCTTAGAGCTCTCTTCCTTTTCTTTTTGGTCAACTCTGCAGTTTTCCACCGCCTGCCCTCCCCCGGAGAATGCGACGAACACCAAAAAGTCAAATAAAATGGGAGTAGGGCAGCATCCTTCTGCTTGCGGGCTGCCTCACGCTAGGCTGACCAATACGGAGGCCCTCAATGAATTCAACTACGGTGCAATAGTTCAGGCGACGCTAAGCGAATTAACATTTTGCTTCTCTTTAAGTTTTATTTATTACCAGTGTGAGTTCTTAAATGTGCCACAAGCTTGTCCTTTCTCTGCCCCTGATAAAAACAAAGCTTGCATTTAAAAGGCTTCTCACCTGTGTGAGTATATAAATGGTTTTTAAGTGAACCTGTAGTTGCCGCCTGATAAGGGCAAAGACGGCATTTGAAAGGCTTCTCACCTGTGTGAGTATATAAATGACTTTTAAGATCTGCTTTCTTTGCAGCCTGATAAGAGCAAAGGTCGCATTTGAAAGGCTTCAGACCTGTGTGAATATATGAATGGCTTTTAAGATCTCCTTTCTTTGCAGCCTGATAAGGACAAAGATTGCATTTGAAAGGCTTCTTACCTGTGTGAGTATATGAATGGCTTTTAAGAAGTACTTTCGTTGCAGCCTGATAAGGGCACAAACTGCATTTGAAAGGCTTCTCACCTGTGTGATTATATGAATGGCTTTTAAGAAGAACTTTCGTTGCAGCCTGATAGGGGCAAAGGCCGCATTTGAAAGGCTTCTCACTTGTGTGAGTATATGAATGGTTTTTAAGATGAACTTTCGTTGCAGCCTGATAAGGGCACACACTGCATTTGAAAGGTTTCTCACCTGTGTGAGTATATGAATGGTTTTTAAGATGAACTTTCGTTGCAGTCTGATAAGGGCACAAACTGCATTTGAAAGGCTTCTCACCTGTGTGATTATATAAATGTTTTTTAAGAGAACCTTTAGTTGCCGCCTGATAAGGGCAAATATCACATTTGAAAGGCTTCTCTCCCGTATGGGTGCTTGCATGTATTCTAACATCTCGTTTATTTGCAGCCTGATAAGGGCAAAGGCTGCATTTAAAAGGCTTCTCACCTGTGTGAGTATATGAATGGTTTTTAAGATGAACTTTCGTTGCAGTCTGATAAGGGCACAGGCTGCATTTGAAAGGCTTCTCACCTGTGTGATTATATAAATGAATTTTAAGAGAAGCTTTCTCTGCAGCCTGATAAGGGCAAAGGCTGCATTTAAAAGGCTTTTCACATGTGTGAGTATATAAATGTCTATTAAGATTAACTTTATTTGCAGCCTGATAAGGGCAAAGGCTGCATTTAAAAGGCTTCTCTCCAGTGTGAGTCCTAGAATGTTTTTTAACATCTGCTTTCTTTGTAGCCTGATAAGGGCACAGGCTGCATTTGAAAGGCTTCTCTCCTGTATGGGTGCTTGCATGCATTCTAACATCTCCTTTCGTTGCAGCTTTATAAGGGCAAAGACTGCATTTGAAAGGCTTCTCTCCAGTGTGATTATATGAATGGTTTTTAAGAAGAACTTTCGTTGCAGCCTGATAAGGGCAAAGATTGCATTTGAAAGGCTTCTCACCTGGGTGAGTATAGAAATGTTTTTTAAGCTGAAATTTCGTTGCAGCCTGATAAGGGCAAAGTCTGCATTTGAAAGGCTTCTCGCCTGTGTGAGTACATGAATGGTTTTTAAGGTGAACTTTCGTTGCAGTCTGATAAGGGCACACAATGCATTTGAAAGGCTTATCTTCCGTGTGAGACCTTGAATGGCTTCTAACATGTGTTTTTGTTACAGCTTGATATGGGCAAAGGTTACATCTGAACAGCATCTCACTAGTGTGATTATATGAATGTTTCTTAGTAACTTTTATGGCAGACTGATTAGGGCAAAGGGCTCGAGGTGATATCATACCACTAAATTGTGGAATAACCTTAAGGTTACTGGAAGAACCCAATTTCATCTGAAAAAGAAACAATGAGTTATTTTAAAATTTCTCATTCAAGATCTTTCTTGTGCACAAGAGAGCATCCTGCACTAGGAAGGGTATGGAACCCACCCATCCAAAATTCATTCTTTAGGACTCCCACCTCATTATGACCTAAACATAAAGTAATATTATATCCTGAGGTATTCCGCATCAGTCACCCACAAATTTATTAGATAAAGGGATAAGAGCCGAAAGAACGAAGGCATTAAAAAAGTTCTAGAATAAGTATGAATAATAATTGTGAAAAGTAAAAATACGGCAGAAATTTAAAAGAATATGTGATAATTCAACAGTTACATAGAGGATATCTTAGGCAAAGCTAACTGCCATGATGACTGATACACCGCTGCTGAGTTCAAATTGCGACTAGACTTTGATCCTTCTGTATGGATTGAGCAAGAGATCTTTTTTTTTTAATTCAAGAGCGATATCTCTGTTGGCACTCATCGCCGAGGGCATGATCACTGATATGTTTCAGGAAGAAAGAGCAGAGTAGAAATGGATCAACAGATCCTTTTGGAAAATGCAATATTCCTTATATATATATATATATATATATATATATATATATATATATATATATATATATATATATGTTGGAGGAGAAGCCCAATAGGGTGGACATATTGATGCAAGAGACAGCACGACAGGGACATCCAAACACGAGATATGGTCACCTATTCTGTGTCCTACAGGTTTGACCAAGTGTAGCCTATCAGAAAGCGCTGATGGGGGAAATGCAAAGGGAAGCCGTATGGCACAAATGGTGGAAGTAGAAGCATCTATGTGGCAGTGGCACGAATGCCTTTATGCAGTAGCCATACAAACTGGCACGGACCTACTCAAGAAGCCTGTCACGGTGGAACGTGATGAAGAGTGTAAGGGTGTGTCTCGAGGCCCCACCCTGTTTTCTAATCAGACGCTCGACCTTTACCGCCCCATGGTCGGCCAGCTCTAAGGTGATGTCATATATCGAGTAGCCCACGAGCTCCCTCGCATAAACTACTCCTTTCACGAAGTTCATGGTAGTGTGGCGTCACACTCACAGGCGTACCATCAAATGTCCTTAGGGCATTAATCATGGCCGCCTCGGAGGAATTCGACGCATTCGCCAAAAGGCTCCCGTCCGAGAAAGGGGTCACCTTCACACTAGCTAGAGTTCTCCTTTGATGGATAATTTTGCCCTTAACCAACATGCTGGAGCGAATAATGAGAAAATGCTTGAAGAAGCCAGCGGGCTCGAAAACGCCAGGTAGCATCTGAATGAGGGCCCTCGACGTAATCGAGGATCCACTCTGGGCAGTTCTAGTCTTCGTCTGGGACTCTCATCACGGGGGAGTAACGGAGCCGGACAACGATATTGGCTTGATCGCTTAGCGAAACGGCAGCGGCCCCGTCCGTCCCCGCAGAAGGAGAGGAGTCCCGAGTCTTCTTCGTCCTTTTCTTTTTAAGACAGGCGGGCGGGGAATAAACCCGCTTCTCCCCTCCGCCGGCAAGAGCTCCCAGGCCAGATGGACTGGCTCAGCAAGATCCTTCTGCTAGATGGAGAAGGTCTTGTCTTTCACAGGATCACCAGCCCGAGGAGGATATCCGTCCTCTCCCAATATAGCCGAGACCCGAGCCGTTTGAGGACCTTGCACAGAGGCGGATTGAGATTCGGTGCTTGGCACCGAGCCCAGGTTTGTCCCCATGAAAAGGTCCCACCGTCTGAGGCTGGGTTGCCAGGGGAACCATGTCCATCTTAGGGGGGCCTCCATGTGCTGAGTACCGTCAGCACGGCAGCCAGGTAGGCAAATCGCCGCACCCTTTATGGGGTCAGGCAGCGGCAGACTGCCTCGACTCTCCGTCGTACTCGTGACTGGAGGGGATGTCTTAAAGTGTGGGCCTTGGAGAACACCTCCCGGTCTGCCCTGTCTCTGACCAAGTGATCGAAATTCACACGTAGCAGTTCCTTGACTGCGGAACGCTTCGCACCGCAGCTTTAATTTGGGTATCTCAGTCCCTTAGGACGGGACCCCATTGAGGAGCCTTTTCTAACGAAAAACGGGGGCCCGCCTTCCCTTTCCCTGACTTACGCTTCCGGGACCTTTAGTTGAGGCTGCACCCAGTACTGGATCCAATAGACTGTACTTTTGGGTATTAGACTGATTTATTAATTTTTTTGTTAGGCACGTAATAAGTGCGGTTGTTGGCCCATTTATTTGTAAGGCCATATATATTAGATTACTGTACATGTATATTTAGTTATTTTGAGTTTAAGTTATAAGATTGAATATTGTATTTTGCAAAACCTCGGGGTTTGATTAATAAAATAAATTTTAAAGTAGCCCCTGAGTATCCTCTCCTCAGACACCGGGTTGGCCTTGTTGGGGCGGCAGGACTTATTGAACGGGGAATCGCCTTCCCGCCGCCACAGTATGTATGTGCCGTCGTAGTCATGTCTCTGACCTTCATCACGGAAGAGAGGGTGCAGTCATGCTGACCCCCGCGATTTCAAGGTGTGGGATTTGTAGTGCCGCCAAAAAGGAGGGTGCCAGCATAGCCACCTTATATGTGTATGGGAGGGAGGTGAGCAGAGTCGATAGTCCAGCACACCCTGTACCTAATACTTCCCCTAGCCAGAGAGCTTTTGGCCCTTGCAGCAGGTAGGGACCTCACAATATGCACTGCCATTCAACTTAGGTTGTGAAGTGGACAAAAGTGCGTCGAGCAACCCAAACCTCTGTGGATAGACGGACAAATTTGGAAAGTGGTAGGCGGATATGAAATAAAGAGAAGTAGAGATAGGCGGTTCCACTAACGAGTAGGGTGAGTGATCCACTATTATTATCATGCCCTGGTGCTAGGTGATCTCAGGATGGCCTGCAGTCCACCATGATTACTGGACCAAAGTTTGTCTAAATGGAAACACCCCTCCTGGTAAAAATATACATGGGTTGCACAAAATAATTGGACGTGTTAAATTCAATGAATATTTATTTAATACGAAGTTGATCCTCCTTATGCTTTCTGAACAGCGTTGATGCGTCTTGGAATTGATTCATACATTTCCCTCTTTTAGACACGGCGGTGCAGGGTAACGACTTCTAACTTGTCACTCAAGACGCAACACAAAGGATCAATAATTTAAGATCTGGAGATTGTGGAGGCCACTCCATGTGTTGTAGCTCATTCCTATTCTCTTCATACCAATTCTTTACCACATGAGCGGTATATAGTGGAGCCTTGTCATCTTGTAACACTCACTCACCATCAGGAAATAATATCTGGACCATGGAAACGACTTGATCTTCCAAAGTATTCACATATCTGTTGCTGTTGATTCTACCATGCAGGGCAACGATTGGAACAAAAGATTAATTCCAATATATGGCTGCCCAAACCATCAGTGACACTCGACCGTGATTAACTGTAGGAAGAAGGCAGTCAGGAGAAAAAGCTTCCCCAGGCGGCCTCCACACATAAACTCGCCTTGCAATGGCTGTGGACCAGCCATTGTGATCTCTAGACCAGTTCATCCTTTTCTGAATTCTTTCATGAGAAAGCAGAGGTTGCTTGATGGCCACTCTTCCATGACATCCAGTTTTATAGAGCTAACGGCGAACAGTTTTGATCAAAACTGGGGTCGTGAGATCTTGATTCAACTCTGCAGTCACTTTAGGGACAAGTCTCCAGGGATTTTCATCAAAATGCATTTCAACACTTGTCAGTCTCTTTCAGTGAGATTCGAAGTCTGCCAGAATTACTCTTGCTGCTGAAGATTTTGCGCTGCTTCTTAAATATTATCATGGTCCTTGATATGATAGCTATCTACAATAAAAGCAAAATATTCACAATGAAATTTCAATGGATATTCGTAATATAATGGCTCATTGAAATATTTGTGTTAAATCTCTACCGTTCCAATCATTTTGTCCAACCTCCGTATATAGACCTTATTTAATAAGGTCTATATATTTACATGAATTAAAGTATGTAAAATCCATAAAGATCTTCCTAAAAAAAATTATAACATCAAACAGGGGTTTTATTTTAATCTTGAAAGTTCTAAACCCCATTTGCTCATGTTCTAGTTTTGCTTTGATATAAAGAATAATGATACATCACATTAAATTTTAATCCAGCCAAACCTTTTAATTCTTATATTATTAAATACAAACTTTTCCTATATAATTATATAAAGGAAAAAAACTAAACAGAATTTAATTTATTTAATACAAAAAGAACCCTTAACTTTTACTATCAGACATCACCATTTGCCATTCTGTAACTTCCTCTTCTCTTAATTGTTTGTAGATTTTCACTAGTTTCGCAGCTTTTTCACTCCCCATCTGGTTCTCATTCTATTCCATATAAGTCCAAATGAGGAAAATAACCTCTATTACAGCTGAACTAGCTGGACATGAATGTATGGACCATAAAAATAATTAAAATCCATCTGACAATTTTTCCCACTTGTTTTTTCTTCTGCTTCATATTCACCATGTCAACACTTGTTTGAAGAAAGGCTGGAATTAACTGGTTCAGAAAATATGTTGGGTGGGAAAATTTGACTATCCTTGAACTGAAATTCATACAATCCAACTGCATAATCAGGATGGATTTCATTAAGCCAGTTCTCAGCTTGTTCTTCAGCTTCCAACTCTAGAATTTCTCCTGGAATTTTAAATTTAGCAAATTAAAACTGTGGCATTCAGGTATTGGCAACATTCTACTTTCTTTTCAGTTTCAGAATGTAAAAATTGCTTTTAGCATATAATTTGCAATACTAAATTAGCAGAATTACAACTTCTTCCTAAGTAACGAGGAACAGTAATGTAAGCAAAGTAATGAACAGGCTTGATGATCATGCTGCAAATCAGGATTATTTATTAAAGATATCCAGATGTTGACAGCATCTGCAAGCCTTGTTCCGTCAGCTTGGAACTGGGTTAAAAACAAAAGTAACACAAATTTTGTACTGTACATACTGGTACTGATTCATTTTATTGATATTTAATTATACTATGATTATTGACAGACTGACAGTGCTATTATTTTTTTTTATTATTACTAATATTAATATCATACCTTGTCTAGATGTTTCAGTGTTTTAGCTCGGTCAGGAGATGCTGAACTTACCGATATACGTCAACAATTTGGCCAATGTTTGCAAGGAAGCTCTGATCTTGTTGGCCCCCTTATTCCACCAAAGAACAATAATCCCCCCCCCCCAAAGTTGTTTTTTTTCAAAGGGGATTTTCAAACCTTGCTGCCCAGCACCCATCCTACAGTTGCAGGGTCCCAAAACCCTTATATCCTGGGAGGAGGGGAAGTAGGAATGCGCCCAGCATGAACTCTGGCAAAAGGATAGCTAAAGTAAAATGAGATGAGACGAGCCTCGGAAGATCTTCCCAGCTGGTCCGGAGTTCGCGGAGGGGGCATGGCCCAATACGCCCCACTTTCATTTGCCCAACTAAGAGGGCTCGCTCTATCGAGTTAATCCCGGTCGATTTGGGGGAGTCTGCCTACGCTCTTGACAGTCCCCTGTGATGGAATAGGGAGAAATTGCCAATGAAAGATGGAGTCATCCATGGGGAACTTCACAGAAGGAGGTGAGGGGAAAAGCCCCAAACCAGGAACCCTAGATGATTAAACCTCTTCTCCAGTAGATGGTTGGAGAGGCCCCTGAAAAAGCAAAGAGAGCCACTTCCTTTTCAGAGGAGGATCTACCTTACCTAAGAGGCAGATCAAATGGGTCCCTGGGTTAAATTTAATCCTCTTCGCATAATCAGAGTAAAAAAGAAATGAGGAGCCTCATGGAAAGTAGATACTATGACCTCCCCATGAGTGAGGAGGCTAAGAGAAAAGTCTCTTTTTTTCTTTTAATTTTCTTTATATCTCATCTAGCGACTGCCTTCTAGGGCATACGTCGCCGTACTCAAGCTAGCCTAACTCTAGGCTATATTAAAAGTCAAATTAAAAAACAAAACAAAAATACAAACAAAAAGCAAAATAAAAACAAAAAAGTCGAAAAAATATAGAATGAGCTCCGTCGACGGAGGAAGGCCCGCCCTCCCCCGCCGAAGAAGACCGCGATCCATAGTTCAATATAAAATAACGGGGAGAAAGCAAGCCTCCTCCAAAAAGTCTAAATGTCGGAGGGGACGAACCAGACTCGAGTACAAAGGACAGGCGGTAGCGACCCCGCCCATCCCAGTACCGGGACAGGTAACGTGCGCGAAGATCAACCAGACTGGGACATTCGAGAAGAATATGCCGAACAGTCAGGGAGACGACGCAGTCGTAAAATAGGGCGCTGGCGAAGGCTCCATCAAATGTCGATGCGTCACATGAGTGTGCCCGATTCGGAGACGACAGAAAGCGATCTGAAGCCACCGCGGCATTGGGGGATAGGTCCATAGCAACGGTCACGGCGCAATGGCACGCAACTTTAAGTTCCTCTCAACCGTCTCCCAACTTCTTTGCTGAGCAGTCCGAAGAGCTGCTCGTATTTCTGCCAATTAGTAGGTGTGAGGAAGAGCGAAACGCTGGTGCGGTCGCAGAGTCCTCGCCGACTTTTTAGCGCCCAAATTCCCCTCAATTCCTACATGTCCAGGAACCCAGCAGAAGATAATCTCGACATTCGCCCGGCTCGCCAAAACCGTGGCATCACGGATATCGCGAACCAGGGGATGCGGAGATTCCAATGCCCTGAGAGTACTCAGGGCGCTTTGTTCGTCGGTATAGATCACAATCCAGTCTGCGAACCGGGGACGTTGCGTAATCTCCCGTACCGAGTGATGTATTGCCACCAGCTCAGCCGTGAAGAAAGACGCAGCGTCTGGCAGAGCCCCGTTGACTTCAAACAAAGGGGATAGGGCGTGGAAGCAGACCCCCTCCTAAGACATGGAGCCATCCGTATACACTGGCACGGTTCCAGCGTGACACGAGGTGTGCTCCAAAAAGGTCGAACGCAATACTCCCGGAGCTGTACAAGTTTGGGGGGCAGAGGCGTAGCGACAAATAGCCAATTGTGGTACCCTCCAGGGTGGCGTCCTGGGCAGAACCAGGGACGAGTCCGGCCCGAGAGCTATACCTAGCCCTCGAAGGAATTTCTGGCCCTAAACTCAAAGGGCTCAGGGTATGACTGGCGTCTCTCGGCTGCATAGGCACCGTCGAAATCAGCTGCGAATGCAGTGAGAGCTGTTGGCGACTGAGGAAGGCGCCGGGCTCGCGCGTACAGGCGAATGATGCACTGTACACGGCGTAGAGCGAGTGGCATCTCCACAGGATCGACCAACAGGCTCTCAATGGGGAAAGTGCGGAAGGCACCGGTCGCAAGGCGAAGGCTTGTGTGCTTACGCAATAAACGGTCTGCTGCGGATACAAAAAACTCGCATCCGTAGTGGAGCTTCGAACGAACCAAGGATCGATAAAAAAGTAAGGCAGTAGCCCTATCAGCGCTCCAAGCGGTGAACGACACAGAACGAAGAATATCCAAGGCGCGGGTACAAGAGACCATAAGGCTGCGAATATGAGCCTCCCAGGTAAGGCGTCGGTGAAATATAAGACCAAGGAAACGGTGCGATTCAACCACTTCCAGGCGTATCCCATTAAGAAACAAGTCTGGGTCGGGGTAGAGCCATGGATGGCAGCAGAAGTGCACCACCTTAGTCTTGGCTAAGGAAAACCGAAACCTGTGCGCTTCGGCATAGCGAGAGACGCGGTTCAATGCCTGTTGGATTCGACGCTCTAGAGTTGGCATCTGGGATGCGCCAAAAGAGATCGAAAGCTCGGACACCATGAGCCTAGCGAAAACATCTTCCAGCAGCACCGAGGTGATGATGCTCAGGACAAAGAGTGTGACACTGAGGACACATTCCTGCGGGAAACCCTCTTCCTGCTTCTTTAGGCCGGAGAGGGCTCCCCCCACCCGTACGCGGAATCGACGATTTCGCAAAAATTCAGATATAAACATTAGGAGGCGTCTCTCGCCCCCATCGTGTGTAGAGTCCCCAATATACCGTATCGCCATGAGGTATCATAGGCCTTCTCAAGATCGAAAAACACCGTGGCATAGTGCTGTCTACGAAGGAAGGCCTCGCAGACGGCATTTTCCAGTCGAAGCAGAGCATCCGACGTGGAGTGGAACTTGCCAAACCGCACTGTGCATAAGACAGATGGCCTCAGCTGTCCAGGAAAAAGGCTAATCTAACATTTACCAATTTCTCCATCAACTTGCATACGCAAGAGGTTAGAGAGATTGGGCGGAAACCGGGCGGAGTAGAGTGATCTCTCCCCGGTTGGTTTGCGAAAGGCGAGCACATTAGCGATTCGCCAGGAATCTGGCAGGAGACCTTCCACCCAGATGCTGTTGAACAAATCTAATAGAAAGGCCATGTCTCGCTCACCCAGCTGTCGAAGCATGGCTTACGGGAGATCGTCCGGACCATGGGCACGAAGTAAGAGCGGAACGCAACTCACTCAGAGTAAACCTGTCGTTGAAGGGCTGCCTGCTGGCTTTCCCCGCAGTCCCCCCTTGGAAAGAAAAGGGGGGGACTGAGGCTGGGAAGAGGGAGGTGCCCAAAAGCACCTCCAGAGAAGGGGCTGAGATAGAGTCTCCTACACCCGTAGACAAAGGAGAGGAGTAAGCCTCTTCTCCAGTTAGAGAAATTTGGAGGGTCCCCTGCGCAAGCACAGGGGAAAAGACCTCCATTTTTTCCGTGGAGCTGCACGAGGGCGGCTCCGTCGATGGAACAGGGGAAGTTGAGGGGAGATTTTTAATTTCAACATCATTGGGCATGTTGATCCTCTTTTTCTTACGGGAAGCAATAGCTCATCACCCCTCTCAGCAGCCCGCTCTGCAACGGGTGCGTACCAGCCTGGCAGAGTCAGGTGCCGCCATTTAAGGCCACCCCTCCCGCCTGATGACCTGGCAGCCCTTCCTCATGGCGGCTCCACCTTGGGCACGGCGTAAAATTGATAGTGTGTGAAGAGAATAGGAAATGTGAGGAAGGTATGGGTGGGAATGAAGCAGGTTGTTAAAAAACCACCATCCCAAACCGGAGCTCAGGGGTTAGGGAACATTGTCCCCTTTCCCCTCAGCCCCGATCCGGGACGGTTGGCTGAGAAGAAGGTCAGCATCTACCCTGTGAAATTAAGATGCTGACCAAAGAAAGTTGTTGGAGAGGTTGTATGAAAAGCGAGGAAACAGCGGGGAAAACAAGTGTCTGAAGGAAGAAGAAGAGGCTAAGCTGTGGTCTGATAGGGTGCTGAGTCCCGTCAGCACGGCGGCCAGGATGGCAAATCACCGCACCCCTTACGGGAAGAAAAGTCTCCATACGATCAGAAATTCTGTGTGATCATTTTCACATAATCGCCCCTGGTCCAGCATTGATGGATTTTGGCAACTTGGCCCAGCATTTAGGGGAAATTGGCCTGAAACTTTAGCACAATAAAGATTTTTTTTTTTTATTTTATAGAGCCCATCTGGCAACTACCCACTTGGGCATAAGTGGCCGAAAAACACGACAACCTAGAACTAGGCTACTTTAAAATAAAAATATGAAAACTTAACAATCTATATAAATTGGAAAAACTTAACAATCAGGAAGCAATCTCCAGCAGCGGGGGAAGGTCCCCCTCACCCCGGTGCAGGAGAGTGCAACCTACAAACAAAACAATAACTAAAAAGAACCTTAAATAAAGGAGAGAAGCCCAGGCCTCACCCCAAAAGTCAACAAGTCCACAAGTCAATGTGCACGAATCTGTCCCGAGTACAAGGGACAGGCGGTAGCGATCCCGCCCATCCCGGTACCGGGACAGGTATCGTGCGCGAAGATCACCCAGACTGGGACATTCGACAAGAATGTACCAAACAGTCCGGGGGACGACGCAGTCGTTACAATAGGGCGCAGGCGAGCGCTCCATCAAATAGCGATGCGTCACACGAGTGTGTCCGATTTGGAGACGACAGAAAGCAACCTGAAGCCACCGCGGCATTGGGGGATAGGTCCATGGGAACAGTCGCGGCGCAATGGCACGCAACTTTAAGTTCCCTTCGACCGTCTCCCATCTTCTTTGCCAAGCAGTCTGAAGAGCTGCCCGTATTCCTGCCATGTAGTCGGTGTGAGGAAGAGCGAAACGCTGGTGCGGTCGCAGAGTCCTCGCCGACTTTTTGGGGCCCAAATTTCCCTCAATTCCTACATGTCCAGGAACCTAGCAGAAGATAATCTCGACATCCGCCCGGCTCGCCAAAACCGTGGCATCACGGATATCGCGAACCAGGGGATGCGGAGATTCCAATGCCCTGAGAGTACTCAGGGCGCTATGTTCGTCGGTATAGATCACAATCCAGTCTGCGAACCGGGAACGTTGCGTAATCTCCCGCACCGAGTGATGTATTGCCACCAGCTCAGCCGTGAAGAAAGACGCAGCGTCTGGCAGAGCCCCGTTGACTTCAAACAAAGGGGATAGGGCGTGGAAGCAGACCCCCTCCTAAGACATGGAGCCATCCGTATACACTGGCACGGTTCCAGCGTGACACGAGGTGTGCTCCAAAAAGGTCGAACGCAATACTCCCCGAGCTGTACAAGTTTGGGGGGCAGAGGCGTAGCGACAAATAGCCAAATGTGGTACCCTCCAGGGTGGCGTCCTGGGCAGAACCAGGGACGAGACCGGCTCGAGAGCTATACCTAGCCCTCGAAGGAATTTCCTGGCCCTAAACTCAAAGGGCTCAGGGTATGACTGGCGTCTCTCAGCTGCATAGGCACCGTCGAAATCAGCTGCGAATGCAGTGAGAGCTGTTGGCGACTGAGGAAGGCGCCGGGCTCGCGCGTACAGGCGAATGATGCACTGTACACGGCGTAGAGCGAGTGGCATCTCCACAGAATCGACCAACAGTGTGTGAAGAGAATAGGAAATGTGAGGAAGGTATGGGTGGGAATGAAGCAGGTTGTTAAAAAACCACCATCCCAAACCGGAGCTCAGGGGTTAGGGAACATTGTCCCCTTTCCCCTCAGCCCCGATCCGGGACGGTTGGCTGAGAAGAAGGTCAGCATCTACCCTGTGAAATTAAGATGCTGACCAGAGAAAGTTGTTGGCGAGGTTGTATGAAAAGCGAGGAAACAGCGGGGAAAACAAGTGTCTGAAGGAAGAAGAAGAGGCTAAGCTGTGGTCTGATAGGGTGCTGAGTCCCGTCAGCACGGCGGCCAGGATGGCAAATCACCGCGACCCTTACGGGAAGAAAAGTCTCCATACGATCAGAAATTCTGTGTGATCATTTTCACATAATCGACCCTGGTCCTGCATTGATGGATTTTGGCAACCTGGCCCAGCATTTAGGGAAAATTGGCCTGAAACTTTAGCACAATAAAGATTTTTTTTTTTAATTTTATAGAGCCCATCTGGCAATTACCCACTTGGGCATAAGTGGCCGAAAAACACGACAGCCTAGAACTAGGCTACTTTAAAATAAAAATATGAAAACTTAACAATCGATATAAATTGGAAAAACTTAACAATCAGGAAGCAATCTCCGGCAGCGGGGGAAGGTCCCCCTCACCCCGGTGCAGGAGAGTGCAACCTACAAACAAAACAATAACTAAAAAGAACCTTAAATAAAGGAGAGAAGCCCAGGCCTCACCCCAAAAGTCAACAAGTCCACAAGTCAATGTGCACGAATCTGTCCCGAGTAGAAGGGACAGGCGGTAGCGACCCCGCCCATCCCGGTACCGGGACAGGTATCGTGCGCGAAGATCACCCAGACTGGGACATTCGACAAGAATGTGCCAAACAGTCCGGGGGACGACGCAGTCGTTGCAATAGGGCGCAGGCGAGCGCTCCATCAAATAGCGATGCGTCACACGAGTGTGTCCGATTTGGAGACGACAGAAGGAAACTTGAAGCCACCGCGGCATTGAGGGATAGGTCCATGGGAACAGTCGCGGCGCAATGGCACGCAACTTTAAGTTCCCTTCGACCGTCTCCCATCTTCTTTGCCAAGCAGTCTGAAGAGCTACCCGTATTCCTGCCAATTAGTAGGTGTGAGGAAGAGCGAAACGCTGGTGCGGTCGCAGAGTCCTCGCCGACTTTTTGGCGCCCAAATTCCCCTCAATTCCTACATGTCCAGGAACCCAGCAGAAGATAATCTCGACATCCGCCCGGCTCGCCAAAACCGTGGCATCACGGATATCGCGAACCAGGGGATGCGGAGATTCCAATGCCCTGAGAGTACTCAGGGCGCTTTGTTCGTCGGTATAGATCACAATCCAGTCTGCTAACCGAGGACGTTGTGTAATCTCCCGCACCGAGTGATGTATTGCCACCAGCTCAGCCGTGAAGAAAGACGCAGCGTCTGGCAGAGCCCCGTTGACTTCAAACAAAGGGGATAGGGCGTGGAAGCAGACCCCCTCCTAAGACATGGAGCCATCCGTATACACTGGCACGGTTCCAGCGTGACACGAGGTGTGCTCCAAAAAGGTCGAACACAATACTCCCGGAGCTGTACAAGTTTGGGGGGCAGAGGCGTAGCGACAAATAGCCAAATGTGGTACCCTCCAGGGTGGCGTCCTGGGCAGAACCAGGGACGAGACCGGCCCGAGAGCTATACCTAGCCCTCGAAGGAATTTCTGGCCCTAAACTCAAAGGGCTCAGGGTATGACTGGCGTCTCTCGGCTGCATAGGCACCGTCGAAATCAGCTGCGAATGCAGTGAGAGCTGTTGGCGACTGAGGAAGGCGCTGGGCTCGCGCGTACAGGCGAATGATGCACTGTACACGGCGTAGAGCGAGTGGCATCTCCACAGAATCGACCAACAGGCTCTCAATGGGAAAAGTGCGGAAGGCACCGGTCGCAAGGCGAAGGCTTGTGTGCTTACGCAATAAACGGTCTGCTGCGGATACAAAAAACTCGCATCCGTAGTCGAGCTTCGAACGAACCAAGGATCGATAAAAAAGTAAGGCAGTAGCCCTATCAGCGCTCCAAGCGGTGAACGACACAGAACGAAGAATATCCATGGCGCGGGTACAAGAGACCATAAGGCTGCGAATATGAGCCTCCCAGGTAAGGCGTCGATGAAATACAAGACCAAGGAAACGGTGCGATTCAACCACTTCCAGGCGTATCCCATTAAGAAACAAGTCTGGGTCGGGGTAGAGCCATGGATGGCAGCAGAAGTGCACCACCTTAGTCTTGGCTAAGGAAAACCGAATCCTGTGCGCTTCGGCATAGCGAGAGACGCGGTTCAATGCCTGTTGGATTCGACGCTCTAGAGTTGGCATCTGGGACGCGCCAAAAGAGATCGAAAGCTCGGACACCATGAGCCTAGCAAAAACATCTTCCAGCAGCACCGAGTTGATGATGCTCACGACAAAGAGTGTGACACTGAGGACACATTCCTGCGGGAAACCCTCTTCCTGCTTCTTTAGGCCGGAGAGGGCTCCCACCAACCGTACGCGGAATCGACGATCTCGCAAAAATTCAGATATAAACATTGGGAGGCGTCCCCTCGCCCCCATTGTGTGGAGAGTCTCCATGATACCGTATCGCCATGCGGTATCATAGGCCTTCTCCAGATCGAAAAACACCGTGGCGTAGTGCTGTCTACGAAGGAAGGCCTCGCAGACGGCATTTTCCAGTCGGAGCAGAGCATCCGACTTGGAGTGGAACTTGCGGAAGCCGCACTGTGCGGAAGACAGATGGCCTCCGCTGTCCAGGAAATAGGCTAATCTAACATTTACCAATCTCTCCATCAACTTGCCACGCAAGAGGTTAGAGAGATTGGGCGGAAACCGGTCGGAGTAGAGTGATCTCTCCCCGGTTTGCGAAAGGCGAGCACAGTAGCGATTCGCCAGGAGTCTGGGAGAAGACCTTCCACCCAGATCCTGTTGAACAAATCTAACAGAAAGGCCATGCCTCGCTTACCCGGGTGTCGAAGCATGGCGTACGGGACATCGTCCAGACCATGGGCGGTGTCCGCGCACGAAGCGAGAGCGGAACTAGCAATAAAGAATGGTGCCGGCACAGGCACCATGTGTATTGGAGGAAGGTGAGCAGATTCAACAGTCCAGCATACTCCATACCTAATACTTGCCTTACCTGTATCCACCCCTACTCATAAAGGATCATAAAAGGACAAAAGTGCATTGGGTAGCCAGAACCCCTGTGGGCAGGAGAGCATGTATGGAACAGGGTAGGAGGGTATGTAATAAAGAGAAGTAGAGATAGGAGGGTCCAGTAATCAGTAGGGTGGGTGATCACCTACTATTGTCATACCCTAGTTAAAGTGATCGCAGGATGGCATGCAATCCACCAAGGCACCATGGCTACTGAACCAAACTCTGTTCAGGTGGAAACACTCGTCTTGATGCAAAGTGAGAGGAGAAAAGGGTTAGTGGATAGCAATAATATAATAAATAACACTTATGATAAATAATCTTAAATAATAACATACTAATAATAATTAATACTACTAATAAAAAATGATATATAATAATGACACCGGTCTGCAATTTTTACAAGGTTTAACACACACTACCTGATCTTACGCCAGTTTTTCACACTGAATCCGAAAATCCTGCTCATTTCATCAAATCAGATCAAGTTTTTGATTTTTAAGCACATGCCAGAAATTCCTATATTCAGATCTATTTGTAAGCGAATGTACACAGAGTAGTAAAATTTGAACTGATTTATACACAGAAGGTTTGTAGAAAGTTCTAAATGGTGGATCTGGTTTGGTGACTAGCCTCAGAGAGGTCAAGATCACTATGCACACACAGAGTGTAGGGGGAAGCAAATGCCAAAGTCAAGGTACGGCAATAGAAGGTGTGTCAATGAAAAGGGTAAAGAAACAAATATAGTAGTGAAAAGGGTGTATAAAAGGAGTGGGGGAACCCACCAGCTTTCCCAGACCTAAATCCAGAAGGTAGGTAGGTGCCTTCTGTAGTCGGGTCAATCCTTGCAGGCAGTGGAGCCCGGGAGGATATGCTGCTCCTCCAGGTACAACAGAAATGGAGGGGTTGTGTTTCTCAACCAGCTTTCAGTTGTAGCACAGGGTTTATCCTCAAGCTTCACCTTCTTGAGGGTAAACAAAGAATTGAGAGGATAGTCAGAGGAGAAATAGGTGCCTCACCAAAGGGTTCAAGTGAGTGGGGTCTTCCCTATTTGCACTCAGGCCTGGAGGACATACTGCTGATCCTCCAGGTGCCAAGTGTAGTATATTTTAGTCCTTATCTGGCATCTATCAGTCTATACCCACTAGGTACCCCACTTTGGGAGCTTCTTATAATGAGTGCAGATGGGTGGTAAATCACTTACCATTAAAAAACAAAGATGAAAATAGGAAAATTTTGCCACTATAATATAAATTGTAATTACCTTTTCTTTGATGGAGTCTGGTTGATACAACTTAGTGGGTGTGTTTGGTAGAGAGTTTATAGATTTTGCACATGGTCCTTCAACATCAGGAAAAGAACTCGTCTCTGTATGAAAGAATTCTTCACTAATTTCTTCCTTCAATGAAATCTCTCCAAAGTCCTGCATAAAGAGATACAAAATTAAATTCCACATAATATGACCAAGATACGAGGTAATAAATAACCAATGTGACCAATATTGTTCAGGTCACTAATGGATTTTTATCTATGGAAATCAGTTTGTGATCTTTTCATATTTTAAATTCACATTATTAATAGCTTTTTTTGGAGATGTGATCATTTTCATGTGAAAAGAATTAGTGTGTGCAACTATCAGAAGTGTGCATGTTGCTAATGGCTGAATAGCAGTGTCAAAAGTAATGAGGGAGACTGAACAAATAAGGAATGCCAAATGTACATTCAAGTAGAAAAAGGTTGTCATAACCAATGTTAATTTGAGGAATTGGATGACATTTTTGGTTAAATGGCAGAAAATCCAAATAGTTATAGTCAATGGGTGGTGTGGATAAATTGTTTGTATGTAGTGGTGAGAGGCTCCTTCTGATCTCCAAATTTAATGTTTGATAGTGCCTTGATAACATAGATTTTCTTTGTGGCCTTGTTTGTAATGATTGCTGTATGGGTTTTGAATGCTATCTGGGTGTCTAGTGTGAGTCCTAAGAGGGTGGGGGTTTTGTATATTGGCAGGTGTTGTGCATTTAGTCTGATTTTGGGGTGTTTTTTGATTCAGGGTAGTGTGGTGTGAAAACCAAAACTGTTGATTTGTTTGCTGAGGCAGTCAAGAAGTTTTGTGTCAGCCAGTGTGTCGGTATGGGTGTTGATTAATGAGTAGTTGTGGGATGTCATGTGTGAATAGGGGAATGCTTGGTTTTGGATCTGTGTGCTATTGCTTCTTTTTACAGATTTGCCTGTGTTGGGAGGAAGCTAATGTTTGAGTAGTGTTTCCAGATGGCATTCATTCTAGGTTACTTAAAGAAGGTATGGAAAGCATAGCAGTAGGTCTGGAGAAAATATATAGTAGATCACTACATTTTTGGAGAAATGCCAGATAATTGGAAAATAGCAAATGTAGTGTCCATTTTTAAGAAGGAAAGAAGACCTAAATAACTTTAGGCCAGTATGTTTACAAGTTGGTAAGCGTGCGAGCAATGATGCTCATAGCATGAATTTAGAAGGGGTAAATCATGTTTAACAAACATGGGCTGAACTCAGTTATGGTTGAAAAGGCATTTACAAGTAGTAATAAATGAGTCAGTGAGGTTTTCTAAGTAGTGTTTTGAAGTAAAAATAAACCAAATAGTGTGTTGGGCATCATTAAAATAAATGTTGCAAATGTAAGTATGTTATCCTTAAACTTTATAACTTGTATGCTAGAGACATTTAGTGTATTGTATAGAGGCATGGTTCCTACATTTTAGACATGATATCAACCTGGTAATTAGTGCAAAGGAGGTCAGCAAAGTTATTACCTTTCCTGAGGTACTTTGACTATCTAGACTAAGTGCATTAAATATGTTCTCAATTGAAAGGTGTGTGAGAGGCACGAGGGACAAGTAGTAGGAACCCCACTTATATGGATGGGAGAAGTACTGTTTACACAGCACTCCATCATAAGGACATTCAGGCAAGCATGATAAGTCTATAAACTCTACTATTATTATTATTTATTACTAGGACCTGGCAATCTTGAGTGATAATAATGGTGTGAAGAAAATATGAAATAATATTTGCCATTATAAAATAAATTCAGCAAAAATCTAAAAATGACAAAGATTACTTTTTCTTGGTGGAGATCTTGTTGCAAAAATTCACAGCTAAGTGTTTGATAGAGAGTTTTCAGATTTTGCACACAGTACATCAAAAGTAAAAGAAGAACTCACCTCTCTATGAAAGAATTCTTCACTAACTTCTTCCTTCAATGAAATCTTCTCAAAGTCCTGCATGAAGTAGCACAAAATTCAATTCTTACAGAGGATCCAGAAATCACTGTTGTTTTCATACATTTATATTCATGTTTCTAATGGCTTACTTTGGAGATTTAGATATGTTCACTTGCAGTTGAAAATGAGTGATAGATCAAAGTGTAAATATTAGTGTGTGAAACTAGCTGAAATGTGCATGGTAACAGCTAAATAGTGGTGTTAAATGTGATAATGGGAGATTGAATAGATTAGGAATGACAACCTGATCAAGGGATAAAACAAAAACATCTGGCAGATGACCCGAGCTACAAATGCCTCATCACTCAGTGTCATAATGATAAATAGAATCATTTTTCTACTGAAAAATGTTCTTTCCTAATACACCAAAAATTCTAGGCAGGGATGAGGATCAAACCAAACACATTGAGGAAGCAAGCACTGATTTAATCTTAGTTAGAGCAATGCCTTAGACTACTCAACTACATGTGAGGAAAAGAATTCTTACAAATAGAGAGGCTTAAATTTTAAGACTTGCTTCCCAAGGTTAATTGGAAGGACTATGAGAGAAAAATTAATGGAGAGCTCAATAGGCAAACAAGAAATAGAGTTGAAGATGCGGCAAATGTACCTATATTATATACATCTCATATGCTTTTTTTAAAAATTTAAAGAACCCATCTGGAAACTTTGAAGCATAAGGCTAAGTTAGATTTTTAAAAAAACAAGATAAAAGATAAAAGAACAAAGGCAATTCAAGCTAAAAAATATAACAAAAAGAAAAAATAATAACAAGAATGAAACACAATCCAGCATTGGGGTATGCCAAACTTCCCTGGGCATAGAAACATGCAACCTACAACAAAGATTCAAATAAAAGTGAAGCCAGCCTCCTCAAAAAAAGTCATATAGTATGCAAAATACCAGTCCTGAAGTCAAGGGTCAAAGTGTAGTTGTAGCAGGCACCAAACCTACCCTCTAACCCCAATCTATCCAACCCGCTTCCTACACTAAGTCAGATGTGAGAAATTGAGGGAGAAATGAAACGGATTGTATATACAGTCCTTTATTTACACATGTATGGATAATTATATTTACTATACAAACACATTATAAATATATAAAAAACAATCAATCCTATCTTACAAATACTAACACTCAAAATATTATATACAAAAGAAGAGATGAAGGAGCAAACAAAAACAAATACACGATACAAAAGAGGCCTAACAAACACACCGGAAGCAAACAAAAACAGGCCTTTTTCTTATGTAGCACCACAGTTTTTATATTTAGGCTTCCCCAGGGAAAAGTCAGGCCAGCAGTCACTCTTGTGACCCAAAATTTGGTGATGCGCTACTATCAATATGTCGCTCTCAAACGTATTATCCACTAATTAATTATGGACATCTGCCAGTTTCTATTATTGGCTCTAATTATTTAATGCCAGCACTCTTTACAAAAGGAAGGATTAAATTTTGGAGTTCCCAACAAAAATAATATAGTGGCTTTTTGTTTTAAATATAATGATATATCAAAACTACATACAATCTTTACAGAATATGGTTCCTGGAAAGAGAAAACATACATTTTAAACAAATCATGAAATCAATTATATATTTATATATAAAGAAAAATCTCCCCATTCACACACATTCTTACAGAGGGAGGGAGAGGTTCGCTAGAAAGGGGGTGGGAAAATGGCCCTACAAACAATGCTCAGCCTGGCATCAGGACAGGTAACATGCATGAAGATCATCCAGAATGGGACATTCAACAAGAATCTGTAGAACAGTCTGGGGGACAGTGAGGACATCACAATAAAGAGCAGGCAACCATAAGACCACAATAAACATCTTGAAGCTGTCTTAGCACTGGGGAGTAGGTCCATGGGAACAGTTACAGAGCAATGTCACACAACCGTCTGATCTTTTTTGCCAAGCAGCCTAGAGGGCTGCTAGTATTCCTACCATGAAAATCAGTGTGAGAAAGATTAAATGTTAGTCTGGTCACCTAATCCTTGCAGACTCTTTGATGGCCCCATTCCCATCAATTCCTACATATCTAGGAACTCAGCAGAAGATGATCTCGAAATCCGCCTGGCTCGCCACAACCAGGTAAACATGGATATCACAAACCAGGGGGAGCAGAGATTCCAATGCCCCGAGAGCACTCAGGGCGCTTTGTGAGTCACTATAAATCACAATCCAGTCTCATCACATTATCTCCCATACCGAGTGGTGCATTGCAACCAGCTCAGCGGTGAAGACAGACACGGCAACTGGCAGTGGCCCACTGAATTTAAACCTAAACGAAAATGTTTAGGATGGGACTGGTGTCTCTCAGCGGTGTAGGTACCATTGAAATGAGCTGCTGATAGAGTGAGATTTTTTAGAGTGAGGGAGTCACCAATCTCACGCATACAGGCAAATAATACACTATATATTGTGCAGAGTGAGTGGCATCATCCAAGCAACAACCTGTAGGCTCTGAATGAGGGATGTGCAGAAGGCACAGGTTTCCAGGCAAATGCTTGTACGTTGGATCGAGTCCACCTTCACCCAATATACACTCAGCTGTGGATGCATAAAACTCACATTCATAGTTTTAATTTTATTTTAAGAGCTCATCTGGTGACTGCCTACTTGAGCATTAGTCGCAATATTCAACATTGCCTAATATTAGGCATCTTTAAAAGAGGATGCTAAAAGAAAAAATTAAAAAATAAAAATAAAACAAAGAAAAAATACAATAAGCAGGAAGCAAGTTCAGGCACAGGAATGTGCAACCATTGGCAGCGCTGTCACCCGTAGGCAAAGGAGAGTAGTAAGGCTCCTCTCACTTTAGAGAGATTTGGAGGGTCCCTTGTAAGAGCACAGGGGGGAGGACCCCCATCTTTTCAGTGGAGCTGCCAACAATGAATGAGGGGAGATTTTTTATTTTATCATCATTGGACCTGGTGACCCTATTTTTAACAGGAAGCAAATGCTAATCACCCTTCGCAGTGGCTCGCTTTGTGAGAGATAGCCCCCCCCCACCTGGTCACCTGGCAACAATTCGGCATGGCGGCTCCACCTTAGGCACAGCATAAAAAAATAAATAGTGAAGTAAGAAGGAAAAGGGATGAGAGGAAGATATGGGTGGGGATGAAGCAGGTTGTTAAAAACCCACCATCCCAAACTGGAGCTCAGGGGTTAAGTAACATTATCCCCTCCCCCACTCAGCCCGGATCTGGGATAGTTCGCTGCGAAGAAGGTCAGCACTTACACTGTGAAAATAGAGGCCAACCAGAGAAAGTTGTGGGAGAGGTTGTAGGGGAGAAATACAGATTGCCTGAAAGGGGAAGAGGCTAAGCTGGGACCAAACAGGGTGCTGAGCCCGTCAGCACGGCGTCCAGGAAGGCAAATCGCCGCACCCATTACGGGGTCAGGAAGCAGGTGGTCAGAAGGAGGGAGGATTTTTTTTTTTTTTAATTTAGGAGCCTATCTAGCGACTGCCCACTTAGGCATAAGTCGCCGGAATCAAGACAGCCTAGCACTAGGCTAGTTTAAAATAAGAATATGAAAACACAATGATAAAAAAGGAAGAACACAACAATCAAGAAGGAATCTCTGGCATCGGGGGGAGGTCCCCCTCCCCCCGGCGCAGGAGCGTGTGACCTACAAAAAAAAAACAATAAAAAAACTTAGTTAAATAAAAGGGAGAAGGCCGGGCCTCCTCCAAAAAGTCTAAAAATCCACCTGTCGGTGTGCAGAATCGGTCCCAAGTACAATGGACAGGCGGTAGCGACCCCGCCCATCCCGGTGACCGGGACAGGCATCGTGCACGAAGATCACCCAGACTGGGAAAATCGACAAGAATGTGCCGAACAGTCGAGGAGACAACGCAGTCGTAACAATAGGGTGCTGGCGAGGGCTCCATCAAATAGCGATGCGTCACACGAGTGTGCCTGATTCGAAGACGACAGAAAGCGACCTGAAGCCGTCGCGGAATTGGGGAATAGTTCCATGGGAACAGTCGTGGCGCAATGGCACGCAACTTTAAGTTCCCTTTGACCGTCTCTCATCTTCTTTGCCAAGCAGTCGAAGAGCTGCCCGTATTCCTGCCAAGTAGTCGGTGTGAGGAAGAGCGAAACGCTGGTCCGGTCGCAGAGTCCTCGCTGACTCTTTGGCGCCCTCATTCCCCTCAATTCCTATATGTCCAGGAACCCAGCAGAAGATAATCTCGACATCTGCCCAGCTCGCCAAAACTCTGGCGTCACAGATATCGCCAACCAGGGGATGCGGAGATTCCAATGCCCCGAGAGCGCTCATGACGCTTTGTGAGGCGCTATAGATCACAATCCGGTCTCCGAACCGGGCACGTCGCGTAATCTCCCGTACCGAGTGGTGTATTGCCACCAGCTCGGCCGTGAAGACAGACGCAGCGCATGGAAGAGCCCTGCTAACTTCAAACAGAGGGAATACGGCAGGGAAGCCGAACTCCTCTTCCGATTTGGAGCAATCCGTATACACTGGCACGGTTCCAGCGTGACACGAGGTGTGCTCCAAAAAAGTCGAACGCAATACTCCCGGCGCTGGACAAGCTTTGGGGGTAGAGGCGTGGCGACAAATAGCCAAATGTGCTACCCTCCAGGGTGGCATCCTGGGCAGAACCAGGAGAGCCACCGACCCAAGAGCTATACCTAGCTCTCGAAGGAGTTTCCTGGCCCTAACCCCAAAGGGCTTAGGGTATGACTGGCGTCTCTCGGCTGCATAAGCTGCGGATGCTGTGAGTGCCTTTGTAGACTGAAGGAGGCGCCAGGCTCGCGTGTACAGGCGAATAATGCACTGCACACGGTGTAGAGCAAGTGGCATATCCCCGGTATTGAGTAGTAATAGGCTCTCAATGGGAAAAGTGCGGAAGGCACTGGTGGCAAGGCAAAGGCCTGTGTGGTGGATCGAGTCCAATTTACACAATAAACGCTCAGCTGCGGATGCATAAAACTCGCATCCGTAGTCGAGCTTCGAACGAACCAAGGATCGATAAAAAAGTAGGGCAGAAGCCCTATCAGCGCTCCAAGCGCTGAACGTCACGGAATGGAGAATATCCATGGCGCGGGTACAAGAGACCCTAAGGCTGCGAATATGAGCCTACCAAGTGAGGCGTCAGTTAAATACAAGAGCACGGAAACGGTGCGATTCAACCACTTCTAGGCGCACCCCATTAAGAAACAAATCTGGGTCGGGGTGGAGCTGTGGTTGGCGGCAGAAATGCACCACCTTAGTCTTAGCCAAAGAAAACCGAAACCTGTGCGGTTCAGCATAGCGAGAGACGCGGTTCAATGCCTGTTGGAGTCGACGCTCCGGAGTTGCCATCTGGGACGCGCCAAAAGAGATTGAAAGGTCGTCCACGTAGAGCGTAGCGAGAACATCTTCCGGCAGCACCGAGGTGATGCCGTTGATGCTCATGGCAAAGAGTGTGACACTGAGGTCACTTCACTGTGGGACACCCTCTTCCTGCTCCTTTGGGCCGGGGAGCGCTTCCCCCAACCGTACACGGAATCGACGATCTCGCAAAAATTCAGATATAAACATTGGGAGGCATCCCTTCGTCCCCATCGTGTGGAGAGTCTCCATGATACAATATCGCCATGCGGTATCATAGGCCTTCTCCAGATCGAAAAACACCGTGGCGTAGTGCTGTCTACAAAGGAAGGCCTCGAAGACAGCATTTTCCAGTCGGAGCAGAGCATCCCACATGGAGTGGAACTTGCGGAAGCCGCACTATGCAGAAGACAGATGGCCTCCGCTGTCAAGGAAAAGGCTAATCTAACATTTACCAATTTCTCCATCAACTTGCACACGTAAGAGGTTAGAGAGATTGGGCGTAAACCGGCCAAAGTAGAGTGATCTCTCCCCGGTTTGCGAAAGGCGAGCACAGTAGCAATTCGCCAGGAATCCGGGAGGAGACCCTCCACCCAGATCCTATTGAACAAATCTAACAGAAAGGCCATGCCTCGCTCACCCAGTTGTCAAAGCATGGCGTACGGGAGATCGTCCGGACCATGGGCACGAAGCAAGAGCGGAACGCAACTCACTCAGAGTAAACCTGCCGTTGAAGAGTTACAACAAGGAGTAACAACAAAGAAAGAAGGTACCCTAGGAGACCTTACGGTCCATTCAAAGAGGGTACCTTTGGACTAGCAATTGAGCGGGCACAAGGCTGCTCAATTGTTTTGAGTCCCTAAACGGCCACTTTTCAAGACTTTGTCTAGTCTTGACTTGAACTGGTCAACAGATTCACTGTTGACAACTTCCACTGGAAGTGCGTTCCACATACCGCAGATACTGTAAGTGAAAAAATTTCCACACAGATTGCGGTTGTAACGCTTCAGTTCAAGTTTGAAGCCGTGATTGCGCGTTCTGTTCTCACTCAGTGTGAAAATATCCCGATAGTCAACATTGTCGAACCCTCGAAGTATTTTGAAAACTTCGATGAGCTGACCACGCTGTCTACGGGTTTCCAGCGAGAACAGGTCTAATTCCCTTAGTCTATCCTCATAACTTTTATGTCGGATAGAGGGAATCAGCTTGGTTGCCCTGGCTTGTACGCGTTCCAATCTCGCGATGTCCTTTCGCAATGAAGGACTCCAAAATTGTACGGCATACTCCAGGTGCGGTCGGACAAGTGAGTTGTACAGGCACAGTACAATCTCCTGGTTCCGATAACCAAACTGGCGCTTAATATAGCCTAGCATCCTTTGGGCCTTTTTCTCCGCCTCAATGCACTGTTTCGAGAACTTGAGGTCACTAGTAATAGTAACACCCAAGTCCTTCTCAGTGTCACTCGATTCAAGAGCAGTGCCCTTAAGGATATACTGAGATTGGGGGTTTCTGTGGCCGATATGCATCACTTTGCATTTGCCCACGTTAAAAGGCATTTGCCACGTGTCCGACCACTCCCCAATCTTCCCAAGATCTTCCTGCAGGCGGGCAGTATTTCCATCCTTTGCAACGTTCATACCAAGCTTGGTATCGTCGGCAAATTTGGAAATCTTGGCAACCATGTCACCGTCCATGTCGTTGACGTAGATGATGAATAGTAGTGGTCCCAGGACAGAACCTTGAGGCACCCCGCTAGTAACGGGCACCCACTCAGAAGACTGTCCATTTACCACCACCCGTTGCCGTCTGCCACTTAGCCAGTTCTCGATCCAGCCGGCTACCTTTCCGTCTATGCCAAGCGCTCGCACTTTCCGGAGAAGGCGGCGGTGTGGTACCTTATCAAAGGCTTTCTGAAAGTCTAGGTAGACCACATCCACTGCCTTGTCCCGATCGTGCTCACTGAAAACGAAGTGGAAGAATTCTACAAGGTTCGTCAGGCATGACCGTTGCCTTCGGAAGCCGTGCTGGGAACTCCTCAGTAGCAGGTTTGACTCTAAATACGACGTCACTTTGTCCACCATGATGCTTTCCATGAGTTTACCGACTATTGAAGTCAGACTGATAGGTCGGTAGTTCGACGGTTGGCTACGGTCTCCTTTCTTGAAGATCGGAGTCACCTCCGCCTCACGCCAGTCTCTAGGAACGCATTTGGTCCGGATTGACATGTTAAAGATAGCGCACAGATGTCGTGATACTTCATCGCACACTTCCTTCAACACTTTAGGTAGAAACCCGTCCGGTCCAGGGGACTTATTCGTCTTTAGGTCAGCGATCTTTTTCTTTATTTCTCCTTCGGTGAAGTCCATTGCCTCCAGCTTTTCCCTCGAGTAGGAATCCGTCGGCTGGGGAATGGGACCACACTCTTCATTAAACACTGAAGAGAAGTAGTCGTTGAGGAGGTTGGCATTTTCTGCATCTGAATGCTTTAATGTCCCCTACTCATTCCTCAAAGGGCCAATCGTTCGACGGATTGGTTTACGGCTGTTCACATATCCAAAAAACTCCTTGGGATTCTCTTTACAGAGTCTCGCCACTCGGAGTTCCTCAGACCGCTTAGCCGCCCTTATACTGGACTTCACTCTCCTGGCTAGCCTCCGGTATTCGTCAAAGTCACCCGAGATCTTCGATTGCCGGTACACATTTCTCTTCTCCCTAAGCAGTTGCCCGATTTCTCGATTAAACCACTTTGGTTGAACAGAAGACCGACGGGGGCATTTCAGAGGAATAAAACGCGATTGAAGACTCATGAATGTGGTTTTGAAACTGTTCCAAGAGTCTTCAACAGCATTGCACTCTTCTAGCCTCGCGTTAGTCAGTCCCGCGCGTAGACCTGCAAAGTCTGCTCTTCTCAAATCCAGTTTCCTTGATTTACTAGTTGCAGGCTCTGCCTTGGGGACTTTGACTACAAATCTAATTAGTCGGTGGTCACTGCCACCGAGCTATTCGCCAACAGAGAGGTCCTCAACGATGTCATCTTCAGAGGTGAAAACCAAGTCGAGGATATTGTATCCTCTCGTTGGCTCTCTCACCCATTGAGTGAGGAACTCGTTGTTCGTGAACTCCAGGAGTAGTGCGTTCTCGCCACAGGGTTCTCTGGTTTCCCAGTCAACTTGTGTGTTGAAATCACCCATGACGATACACCCTCTGTCTTCGACAAGTTCTCCTAGTAGCTGGTACAGATCTCTGTCCTTTTCAACGAGTTGGGCAGGAGGTCTATAAAGCACCAGGGTCCTGTATTTGGCAGGACCTATCTCTAGGTCAACATCTAGTAGTTCATGGTCGGATATGATGTTGCAATCCGTCGAGTTGAGAGTATCCTTGACATACAACATCACACCGCCACCCTCTCTGTCTGGCCTATCTTTCAGGAAGAGCTGGTAACCGGGAATCGTGAATTCACGTTCAAAATCTCGGCTTGAGGTTTTTATCCACGACTCCGTTATGGCCACCATCTCAGGTTCCTCTGTTACTACGAGGCCACGGAGCTCAAGAAACTTATTCCTGATTGACCTCGCATTGAACAGAAGAACTTTGAGGGAGTCCCCTAGTGTAGGACTCCCTACGCTCTTCCGTTTCCCGGCTTCTCTGTTTTCGTGGTCACACCCTTTTTGACCACCTCCGAGAAGGTCGTTCCAGGAGTGACACGGGCATGCTGGCGCACGTCCGCTTTCGCTCTGTTTCGAACGCTCCTTTGGGTGCGTTCCACGACATCTTGAATTAGATTGGCGAGAAAGGCCTTCCCTTTAAAGGAGAGATGTACCCCGTCCCTTTGCCATACCAATGCTTTCAGGCTTCCTACATGCTTCACTCATTACCTCCTTCCTTAAGTCATCCACACTATCGGGCACTCTCACATCTACTCCATCACTCTTCAAATCTTGCAAACCATTCCATTCACTCTCAAACAAGGAATCACCACCATCCTTACTCTCCTTTCCATTCATAATCCCTTTCGGCAAATACTCAGGATCACTCACTCCACACACATTTGCATCATTTGTACCAGGATACCTTGACATCAAATCAGCCACTCCATTTCATTCACCTGGCACATACTCAATCACATAGTCAAAGTCACTCAAATCTTCAAAAGTTTTTGTAGTCCTACTATCAGCCCACTTCATACTCTGCAGATACACAAGAGGTTGATGATCTGTTTTGATCACAAACCTCACACCATACAAAAACGGACGCAACACTTTCAAACAATACCTTAGAGCAGCCAACTCTCGCTCCACAGTTGAATACTTTCGTTCTGCAACATTCATAGCCTTGGATACATAACCAATTATTCGCCTGACAGTCTCTCCATTGAAACGCTGCTCTTACATCAGAAAACCTCCCATACAATACCCACTCGCATCTGTATACAATTCAAGCATTTTAGCATTCACACTATAATCTGGATACGCCAATTCAACATCTTCAGCCACTGCCTCTTTCAGTTTGTCATACATCTCATTCATCTTATCATTCCACCTGACAACCATACTACCTTTCTTGCCCATCCACTCAGTCAGAGGCTTACTCACACCAGAACAATCATGTATGAACTTTCACTGGAACTTAATCAAACCCAAAAATGACTTCAGTTGATTCACAGTCACCGGTTTCGGAAACATTCACACCTTCTCAGCATATTTTGGTGATTTTCGTAACCCATTCTCACTCACCATATGCCCAAGGAATTCCACTTCTTTCACAAACCATTCACACTTTGCCACTTTCACCTTCACACCAACACTCTCCAACATTCTCAACACATCATTCACCAATCTCATATGCTCCTCAAAAGTCTCAGTCATAATCAAAATATCATCTATAAACACAATCACATTCTTACTTGCAAACTTACTCAACACAACATTCATTGCCCGCTGGAAGGCTCCGGGAGCATTGGCCAACTCAAAGCTGAGGTTCCGGAACTGGTAATACCTCTTTGTGGAAGAGAAGGCAGTTACCGGCCGGCTCTCCTCAGCAATGGGCATCTGGTAATACCCCCGTACCAGATCCAGCTTCGTAAACCACTCCATCCCATGCATACTATACACACACTCAGTTACCACAAACATCGGAAACCTTTCGATCACAGTCCTTTCATTCACCTTTCGATAATCGACACACAAACGCAATCTTCCATCCGGCTTATATACAGGCACAATTGAACTATTCCATGCACTCTCGCTCTCTTCAATCACCCCCAATTGCTCTAATTCCAAACACTGCTTCTCAATCTCATCAGCAACCGGACGTGGGAAATGCATCGGCCACTGATAGATTGGGGAGTCCTCCTTCAGGACAATCTTGAATTCTGGGAGTTTTGCAAGCCCGAAATCCAGATCACCCTTACTGAGGGCTCCCTTTCGTTCAAATATCATTCTATACACATCCTCCCGTTCATACTCAGTCAAACATCCATCCAATTCCACCATGCTCTTCCCTTCATTATACGTCCATTCACATGTCTTTTCACCTGCAACATTTACCCTGACATCCGTGCTATCATCCATACCTGCCTCATTGAGAGTGGAGAGGTGACCCAGTACATCTCCGACTTGGATACCTCTCACCTGTCCTTTCACCCTGGGGTCCACCTGCACACATACAAAAGGATCATTCATTCTCATCAAGCCATCAAACACACAAGCAACACACCTTACATTATAACACGCATCCTTTCCATCCAATATCACAGTGTTCTCACCCACATTCAAACTAACATCCTTACTACAACTCACTCTAACAGACACCCTTTCACCCTTCACAAGCCTTACACTCTCCATAGCAGTCACCTCAATACCAGTAAACACACTCCTCAAAATGCTACCATGTTTCCCTACATACAACTTATACACCCCATTTTTACCAATCTTTCTCTCAATCTGATCACTCGCAGGATGCACAACCATACGATTCATTTTCATAAAATCATAGCCCAAAATCACACCATACTCACTACTCACCTTATCAATCACAGAATTCACATTCATTCATCAACATACCATGCATTCAAACAGCTGACCTTATCATTCCAATCACAGGCACTCTCCTATTACCAATACCTACCAAACTACCCTTGCACTCAGACAGGAGGGCTTTCTCGCTCACCTTGTCATATACATCTTTATACACCAAGCTCGTCTTACATCCACAATCTATTAAAGCCAAACACTCAATTCCACCTTCACACTCAGACACTCATACTTTCTACCAGACAGCACTTTCACACTAAACAGACTTACAAACACATTACTCACACTCATGCACCCAGAGGATACTTCACCAGGTACCCTCTTATAAATCAGTTTCCCGCTTCAAACTTTCCATTCACACCTTGCGCTCTCAGTCTAATCCAACACTTTTCACTTGAATGTCCTTCCATCGCACAATAGTTAAATACATTCCTCTGGTCACGACATATCCTCGCATAATGACCAGCCTTTCCACAATTAACACAAGCATACTTCATACTTCCCCCAGCAGTGGCTCCACCATTCAACCTCGGACAATCTTTCTTCAAGTGGCCTATTTCTTTACACTCAAAGCACTCTTTCACACTTTCCTGGCAATCCTTTATCATATGCCCATTCTTACCATATCCAAAACATGCACCAGACATCCACCTACATTCTGCCAACATATGACCTTTCCTTCCACACCGACGACATTCCACAATCTTTCTCCCACCATTCAGTCTCTTATTTGCTGGGACATACCTCGGTTTCTCTCTCATATATCTGTTCCCATGCTGACATTCATCTGTCCCCTTCCATTCGACCACCCTCCATTTACCCATCCATTCTGCAAGCCCAGGAAGTTCGACATCACTCCAGCTGGTGCAGCCTTCAGGGCATCCCTGTAGCTGACAAACTGCTGGGGTGGATGAAAGCTCCTGGGCTTCTTACCCCCAACATTCACACTGTACCATCCATCCTCTTCTAGGATCGCTTTCATCATCAAATCGTCCATCTTCCAACACATCCTCCCACATCGACCGTTCACCTGTTAGTCTCATTCTCTCCTTTCTCTTTCCACTCAGCCATTCACTCACCTTTCACGGGTATGTGCCCAGAGACTTCCTCATCAGTGGTTTACATTCATTTACATCTCACATCCCTATTTGGGCACCAAATGTAGCAGGCCGAAAATCTAGGCTAACCCCAATCGTTTCAAACCACTTCCTACACTAATCCAGACGTGAGAAATCGAAGAAGAATGAAACGGATTGTATGTACAGTCCTTTACTAACAAAAAAACCAACAATAATAATTACAAAAATATGGGTAAATATGCATACAATGAGCCCTATTTATATATAACTAAAACAATCCTATCTTGGAACCCTATCAATCCAAAAAATATATTTTAATACTAAAGTGACAGCAAATACAAAAAAGGACAACAAAAAGACAAGAGAAAACAAAAAGAGGAGTTATCTTATGTGGTACCACGGTTTACGATTTGCCAGCCACCCGTGGGAAAATCTTGCAGGCAGTCACTCTTGTGACAAAAATTGGGTGTGCCTGTCTTATGTGGCCTGGGACTACCGCCTCTGAGCTCAATTTTCATTAAGATCCAGTGACTTCTTTAGGCTATTAAAGCCCTCCGCAATCAACTACTATTAGAAGACTTCTTAAATTTTATTTAAATTTCTTCAAAATGTTTTTATTCCAGTCGCCCTTACCAAATGCAGGCAATGTTTATTTATTCCTTTACTTGAGTGCGCTCTCAGAAAAATCTTTAACATTTAGTAGCTAATTTAAAGAAAAAACATGAGATGTTAAATAACCTTTTTCATACAACATGAAATCAAATACATATGTACAAAAGAAAATATAATAAAAAACCCATTCTCACTCACACACACATTCTTATAGAGGGAGGGAAAATGTAATGGGAAAAGGGGTGGGAGAATGGCCCTTCATACACACTTACATTCGCTCCAACACACCTGGGTGTAAAGCGTGCATCCCCCAGCCTGGCACCCATCTCATGGTGGTGGGGTCGCAAAACACTTATACGCCGGGAGGGCGGACAGGGGGCACATGCCTAGCATGGTCTCCTGCAGAAAAATAGCTAGCAGGGAATGGGACAAGACGAGCCTCCGCAGCTCCTCCCAGTTAGCCTGGAGTCCACAGCAATTCCATTGAAGGAATATACCCTCCGAGCCTAGCTCAGAGGAGATACGGGGGGCGTCTTCGAACAGAAGATCCACACGGGAATGAACGTATGCTTCCTAGAGGGAGAACCCCGGGCGCTGTTGGCCGGACAAAGCGCTGAAGGCATTGTCACCTTCAAGGACTTATTAGGGAAGGTTGGGCTTGCCATGCAAGTCTTTTCCTCCCTCCGCCTCAAAACCTTAGGGGGATGTTGGGACTTCGAGGGTGGGGGGCCCTCTTTTCGAGGATTCACCATCTCCGAGCTACTCAGCCGACCACTAGGCATGGGCGAAGGAGCTGAAGCTCATTTCTTGCTGTCCTCCTTTCGGGGGCCAGTTTAGGAACCCCGGAAGATGGCTTGGCCACCAACTTCAAGGGTGTTGCCTCCTGATAGTCTAACAACTAAGTGGAGAAGAAGGTGGCCATTTTGCCTTACGGGAAATGGTCATGCTGGAGGAAGGAGGGGAGGCCTGGTTTTAGCCAGAGCTGGGTGTGAACCCTTTGTGCCGCCAGCTTTACCAGGGTAGCACCCGCGTTGAGTAGAACCCACAGAAGGGCTCTGAATGGGCACGGAAACAACCATGCTCATTGGCCTGGATGGGCCAGGAGCAGAGGGTGCCTTTCTAACCATTCAGGCATACGATGTCCCAGGCAGAGCCGGGCATGCCAGGACCAAGTCCTTAGCCTCGTGGAATGAGAGTCGATCCTGGGCCTGAATGGCCAGGATTACTTTCTCAAGGAGATATGCACCACATTGCTTCGGAGAAGCAGGGTGCAGCTCTCCACAATTGACACGCTTGGCCACACACAATTTAGACTTATTGTGTGCAACCTTGGAGCAATTTACACAGACTTCAAGTGACCCCGACTTTGCAAGTCTACATGAATGATTCATATGGCCGAGGCAGTGACAGTAATAGCACCGCTGTGCAGTGGCACGAATGGCTTTACGTGGTAGCAGTACCAACCGTCATGCACCGGCTCAGGGAGCTTGTCACAGTCAAACATGACAAAGAGTGTAGGGGTGGGTCTTGAGGCCCCTCCCTGTTTTCACATCACACATTGGACCTTGACCGCCCCATGGTCGGCCAGCTCTAAGGTTATGTCCTCTATGAAGTAGTCAACGAGTTCCCTCGCATAAACTACTCACCGAGGTGCCATCAAGTGTCCGAAGAGCACTTATCTTGGCCGCCTCGGAGGGATCCGCCAGAAGGCTCCCATCCAAGAAACGGGTCACCTCCAGCTCTGAACCATTTACACTAGCTAATGCTGGATCATGTTGCCCTTGGCTAACATGCTGCCATCAGTGGAGCAAATAAAGAGAAAGCGTTTTTAGCCAACAGGCTCGAAAATGCCAGGTAACCTCTGAATAAGGGGCCCCGATGTTATTGAGGCTCTGCCCCATGCACTTTTGGTCTTAGTCATTGTCAGGGGTCATGCACCCATGGGGGGCAGAAGGGGAAAATGTGCTGATCTTGGCTTGGTCGCTTACCAAAGTGGCAGCAGACCCATCCATCCCCCCAGCCCCCATGGATGCAGAGGAGCCCCAAGTCTTCTAGTCTTTTTCTTATTTTTTTCTTTTTAGGAGAGGAGGGCGGGGAATGAACCCGCTTCTCCCCTCCACCGGCAGGAGCCCCCAGGCCAGGTCCTTCTCTGAAATGGACAAGGTCCTGGCAGTCGTAGGGGCACCAGTCAGAGGAGATCAGAGATCCCTCCCCCCTCCTTGTACTGCCTCGGAAACCCTAGCCGTTTGAGGAGGACCTTGCATAAGGGCAGATTCTGGTTCGGTGCTTGGCGCCGAGCCCAGATTCCCCCCCATGGAAGGACCTACCGTCTGAGGCTGGGTTGCCTCAAGGACCATGTCTATCTCAGGAGGGGGGGGGGGCCTTCAGTTGGCCATTCCCACCCAGGACATCACAGGTCCCATTTGCATCATTGTCACTAGTCAGGTGTGGGGAGGCACAGGCCTTGACCCGGGCAAGGTTCAATATTCTTGCCAGCAGGTTTTTTGAGGGAAGCAACCCGTAAAGGGGTTTGCCCTACTGAGCTGCTTCAATGGGGAGCAGTAGGCTATGGGATGCCTGCTGTCTTTCATGGCAGTCCTCTTGGAAAGAAAAGGAGTGACTGCCGCTGGAAACAGGGAGGTGCCCAAAAGGACCTCCAGAGAAGGCGGTAAGGGGAAGTCCCCTACACCCGTAGGCGTAGGAGAGAAGTAAGCCTCCTCTCCAGGTAGAGAAGTTTGGAGGGTCCCCAGCACAAGCACAGGGGGGAGACCTCCACTTTTTGGGGGGAGCTGCCCGAGGGCGGCTCCATTGATGTACAATGGAAAATTAAGGGAAGATTTTTGGTTTTCTCATCATTGGGCATGGTGACCCTAAATTTACAATGGGATGCAATAGCCCATCACCCCTCGCAGTAACCCGCCCTGCAAGGGGTGCGTACAGGCCTGGCATAGCTAGGTGCCGCCATTCAGGACCACCCCTCCCACCTGGTGACCTGGCAGTCCATAGGCATGGCAGCTCCACCTTGGACATGGTGTAAAAAACAAAGATAGGTGGTGAAGTGAAAAGGAAAGGGGATGTGAAGAAGGTATGGGTGGGGATGAAGCAGGTTGTTACAAACCAAACACCCCAGACCGAGCTCAGGGGTTAGGGAACATTGTCCCCTCCCTCTTAGCCCCGATCCAGGACTGTTGGCTGAGAAGAAGGTCAGCATCTACCCTGTGAAATTAGAGGCTGACCAGAAAAAGTTGTGGGAGAGGTTGTATGGGAAGTGAGAAAGTAGGTGAGAAATACAGGCTATCTGAAGGAAGGAAGAGAGGCTAAGCTGGGGCCAGACGGAGCACTGGATCCCATCAGCATGGCAGCCAGGATTGCAAATTGCAGCGCCCCTTATGGGGGAAGAAAGGAGGAGAGGATAAGCTAGGGCAGGATGATGCACAAAGTCCCATCAGCACTGGGGCAAGAAAGCAAATCACCGTGACCCTTATGGGATGGATGAGAGAGAATGATGAAATAGAATGCATCATACCAGAAAGAAATAGATAAATGATTTTCTTTTATGGAAAATGTTTTCCTTATTACAAAATATTCATGCAAGGATAATGATCAAACCAAGAACACTGAGAAGCAAGCACCACTTTTATCTCAGTTAAAGCAGTGCCTTTATTGAAAATAATAAAGGACTAGATAAAATTCAACCCTCTCAACTTATTTCTCTTTAAACAATAATAGGTTGTAGAGAGATTAAGCTACCATGGGAACATTACTAAATATTATAACAAGCACCTCATTGTTACTACCTCTTTGACTGGGCAATCTTTTAAGAGCAATTCATTAGAACCATCAACAACTGCTCGTTCTTGACCTGTGATCAATTTTACTTTGTTTCCATGATTTGAATCAGACAACTCTTCCTTCATTTCTTTGATGGCGGTTTCTAAATAAATATCCTAATATAAAAAAATAAGTAATTTACTTTTTGTAACTATATGCAAGTAAAGATTTACAAGTTAATCATTAGATAGGTAAAAGTATATTAACTAAAATGCATACAAAATAATGATGTTAAATGCTAATATATATAAGAAAATCCTGAGATGCTTACATTTTTATCATCTAGATGAAAATTAAGTGGATATTCAATAACTTCCATTTTCATTTCTTCCATTTTTGTAACCTCTGAAGAAATCCTATAACAAATAAAAGCAAAGTTACTTCAATCTTATCAAAAGTTCAAGTCATTGCCTCATTAGCTAATTAATGTATCTGTATTTGTGGAGGAGAGCTGCATGGCTGGAGCTTAGTTGTGCTATAAGTGCTATCTCTGACATGTGTGGTAATTTCTCTAAGTGTTGGTTTATTTAGTCTCGTTTGGAGCGAGGTTGTTTAAGTGTGTGATTATAGGGTAGAGTGGATGTAGAGGAAAGAGCAAAGCTATTATGCTGCTACTGGTAGGACTGGGCTTGTGATTAATTTTGAGGATGGGTGGAGGTAGTTTTCCTGTAAGTGATTGTTGGGATGAATTAAAATTAATGATTATTGACATGAATAAGAAAAGATAAATAGTATAATTTAGCTTAAGTGGTTCAGGAGATGTGGAGCCAATACCTATTTAAAAAGGTAAATATGAGGTAATAAACTTTTAAATGTCACATCTCAGTTATAATATTTATAAAACTCATTCTTAAACTATTAATGTGAAACATAATGACACAATTTACAGTAACCTTCAGTTTTTATATATATCAGTCAGTATTTGTCATTGTTGGTTTTCAACCAAAAAATATCTTCTGGTGATCACAGATTTGTGTTAAGTGCTTTTACACATGGCTGATTCAATTGGCAGCAGTCTTGTGCAAAATATAGTTTTGCCTGATGTTGTACAATGGAACCTCGGTTTTTCAATTTAATTTGTTCCTGAAAGCCATTCGAGAACCTAAAAGTTCGAAAACTGAAACAATTTTTCCCATAGGAATCAATGTAAAATAGATTAATCCATTCCTAGACACCAGATGATTGCTTATTCAAACTTTTACAACAGTATTTTGTTCACAAGTTCATACACAAAACCAATGAAAATCATTAGATCTAACAAAACAGATAAATGCAACTGAATAAAGCTATGTATAGCTTCTTTTATTGCTTCCTTCTTCTTAAGGATGGTATATTGCTAAGCCATACTGTAAAGCTAGATAAGATACAAGAACACCATTCTCATGCTTTTGTATAATCTCTTTCTTCACTTCTATTGTTGTTCTCACTATTTTTCTTTCCACCTTTCTGCTTTCACTAACTTTCTTAGGTCCCATGGTGGCCTATGGAATAAAGAAATAGAGAAATAATGAACAACACAAGAAATACCAGCAAAATCAGACAACAGTTCTTAGTGTGTATACTCCGAGCACGGGCTGAGGCAAGACTGACACCACACGCTCAGTCACTCAATGGTCATGAGAGCCTGCACGATATTGATGGCTTGTTCGGCAACGAGTTATGGTACGACAACTGGGGCAATTTTTAGTGCAAAATTTTGTTTGACAACTGATTTGTTCAAAAAGAGAGCCGTTCAACAACCAAGGTTCAACTGTATCTGAAGATTGCTATTTATTTGTTAATAACTTTAGAGTGCCCAGGCATCACCAAACAAACACAAGATCAACCATTGAATAAAAATGTATACTAATGGATGAACAGGCCAATGAGTGACTGATGGTACAAAATATATAGTGAGGTCATATGAGCCTCGGGAGAGAAAGTAAAAAATAAACAAGCTAATAAAGCAGATGTTATTAAAGCATTGACTAATATAGATTCTTAATTAATTGGGAGGATTTTTCATGAATTACAACCTAAGGGTACTGTATTAATATTAAATAACACTAGAATTTATATTTGCATTAAAATATTCATATTTTTTTTAAATTGTGAGGGTAACTATTTAAGCCCAGGAAAAAAATTATTTCTAATTAGGCTACTTGTATTTAAATGGGAAATATTATTTTGGTTTGGTCATTTCTAAGTTTATGACCTACTCTCAGGAACAAAGTAATCGTACAACTGAGGCTCCAATTTAAATAGTATATTAAAGACTAAATAATTTTACAACATACACTGCATTTTTAGCTTTAAGGCGAAAGTGTCTTCACACCCCTCCATTAATATAAATGAAGGAGTTTCTAAGCACTAAACCCAAAGGGCTTAGGATATGACTCATCTCTCAGTAGCATAGGCACTGTTGAGATCAAATGCAGATGCAGTGAGAGCTGTTGGCACCTGAGCTAGGTGCAGGGCTCGCACATACAGGCCAATAATGCCCAGTGCAGAGCAAGTGACATCTCCCCCATCAGACACAAGTAGGATATGAATGGGGGATGTGTGGAAGGCACCGGTTCCCAGGCAAAGGCAGGTATGGTGGATCGAGTCCACCTTTCGCAATACACGCTCGGCTGCAGATGCAGAAAATTTGCATCTGTAGTTGAGCTTCGAAAGAACAAAGATCAATAAAAAAGTAAGGCAGTAGCCCTATCAGCACCCCAGGTGCTGAGCATCACAGAGTAAAGAATAACCATGGTACAAGAGGCCCTGAAGCTGAGAAGGAGCCTCCCAGGAAATGGTACTAGTCCACTACTTCCAGGCAAACTATTTTTAGAAACAAATCTGCGTCAGGGTAGAGCTGTGGATGATGGCAGAAGTGCACCATCTTAGTCTTGGTAAAGGAAAACAGAAGCTTGTGCACTTCAAGATAGCGAGAGACACAGTTCAATGCCTTTTGTAGTCTATGCTCCAGAGTTGGCATCTGAGCCGGGCCAAAAGAGATCAATAGGTCATAATAACTTAAATAAGTTAGTAGCTTGGGCTCAGAAGTGGAAAATGACTTTTAACCTTAAAAAATGCAAAGTTCTTAACATGGGAATGGATAATAGGGAATTTAGCTATGAAATGGATCGGGATTGGCTGAATTCAGTTGAGGATGAGAAGGGCTTTGGCGTAGTAGTAGATAGGTCACTGAAGTTTTCAAAGCAGTGCATTGAGGCAAAAAATAGAACAAATAGGGTGCTAGGATATATTAAGAGGAATGTTAGCTACAAGAGTAAAAAGGTTATCCTTAAACTCTATAACTTGTATGTTAGGCCACATTTAGAGTATTGTATACAAGCATGGTCACCATATTTTAGACATGACATCAATATGCTAGAGTCAGTACCTAGGAGGGTAACAAAAATAATACCTTGCCTGAAGCACCTTGAATATGAAGATAGACTGAGGGTACTAGATATGTTCTCATTTGAGAGAAGATGTGTGAAGGAAGATATGATTGAGCTTTTTAAAATCTGTTCTGGGATGAATAAGTTGAATTTTAGCAAGTTATTTAAGTTGGAAGGTAGTAATAGGACTAAAGGGGTACCACTTAAAAATTAAAAAACAGAGGTGCAGGTTGGACATTAGAAAATATTTTTTCACCAATAGAGTGGTAGATTACTGGAATAGTTTGCCATCTGAGATGGTAGACAGTCCAAACTTGAATGTATTCAAATGCAGATTAGATGATTTTATAAGGAGAGGGTTAACTTTGGTGGGTATTCTGGACTCATTCCTGCGGATGCAGTTTTTTATTATTGTATATTACGATTGATTTGGATTTTGACGAGTCTTGATAATGATGCTTTTTGTTTTTAACACATTCCTGTGTATGGTTTGAATTGTATATTGTAGATGCATAATCTGACACAATTCTATGGATTGTTTAAATTATATATTGTAGATGCATGATCTCACACAATCCTATGGATGCATTTTGTGGGTGGATTTTGACAGATGCGGATGACCTTTAATAGGCCCTTGTGGCTTTTGCAATCTATGAAATTATGTTGTTATGTATGTTATTTTATGGCCGGATATGATTCTTAGTTTATTTTGGGGGCTATTTTTCAGTGATTTTCTGCTATCCCCCCACTGACCAATCATATATCTGTACTCAACTCCATCATTCACTAATCACAAAGCACTATTTGTTTCAATGCTTTTTATGCTTTTAATATTGTTAAGAAGTAGTTGTTTTGTTAAATTTCCATTTTTTTTTCCATATTTTATTTTCAATATTTCCTACCTACTCTTTGCCTAATATTATTTTGTCATTTTAGTAAATTTTCTGTTCTTTATTATTCAATAAAACTGTATTTTGGGGTTGTTAACGAAATCTGACTTCCTAACTTTGGCTAAAAAAGTGGGGGGGGGGGGTGTTTTTCCTCCATTTCTATTCATCTTATTTTATATAAAGCTCTTTTTCAGCCTTCATTTTATTTTTTGTTTCAAAAGAAATGATTCAGTATTGATGTTTTTTATGCATATATATGTGCAGTTCAAGAAACAAATCCTCTATAAAATAAATGGACGCTACTTTTACAGCTAACACAGTGATATTTAAGCTCCCACCCATGTGGATTCATGCTTTTTGTCAAAATGTCTGCTTCGTGCATTGTGTGCTTGTTAATGTTCACCATTTAGGTGCTATTTTAGCCGATAACGAAAAATATGTCAATTTTCTCGTAATCCAGCACCTTTTAAAATCTAAACTTGAGTGTCCTACTTGTAGCACAAACTTTTAATTAACAAAAATTGGGTCTTTCGATGTGACAAATTGCTTATTGGCACTGAAGACAAAAGTAAACTATATAAATATAAATCAACCGCTCGGAAAGGAACTTTTTTCCATGGGTTCATGTCTTTCCATCAAAAACATTATAGTTTTTAGGTTCATCGTTAATCTGGTCCCTATGAGCATAATAACCACACATATGGGCATATGCTGTAAAAAAATAATTTCTTCACCACTTGGAGGACCCAGGAAAACAGTCAAAGTCAACGAGGTTAAATTTGACAAACACAAATATAACCTCGGCGGTGTAGTGGCAGTAAAGTGGGTTTTTGGAGGGTACCCACCCATCTAATGTAAGTACAGATCTACCAACAATTAAAATAGTATAAGAAACAATAGTTTAATTTTGAGGGTCAGTTCATAGGGGGGATTGCCATGAGATGACCCTGGGATTTCAATCATTTGGGGGTGCAGTCCCCAGTATATAATCAGAATTTTTTTAGAAATACCGTAACAACATTAACTCTCATTGCTTTTTTTATAAAATCACTTCTGCGACTCACAGGGGAGTAAAAATTGTCATAAACTTGACCCAATAGATTTTAGCTGAAAAACAAACATGGTCCCGAAAAAATATCTAGGGAAATAGCGCCAAAATAAGCTTGGACTTGGATCCGGCCATACACAATTAATAACTAAGGTATTATCCAAACTTGCACCTCTGTTTTATAATTTTTAGGTGGTGGCCCCTAGGGTAATACTTCAGATTTGGGGTGCATGTTAGGTGGCGCTGTTAGTAGGCTACAATTTTGGGCTACAATATATCTTTTATGACGTCAGACAGTAGTTTCAGATGTGACCAATTACAGTGTTATATTTTTTTTGTTGTTTTGGGGATTTGTAACTTTTAGTCTGTATTATTTACCAAATATCTGCACCTCTGCTCATTTATAGTTTTTCCAAAGTTAGGTAAGGTATCTTGATGTCTTTTTTTTTTTTTTTCATATTTTTTGTTTCACAGGAAACGATAATGGCGTCTTACAGGCAACGTCGTAGCTATAAATAGAACCCACTTAACATTTGTTTCTCTTTCATTATGGCTTTCTGATGCTCTAGTTGTGCTTCTTTGTTATTTGAATTTGGGTTTATTTTGCATGACTGCGAAAAACTTTTAGATTATTTAGGCGCATAAACTAATCAAGAAACCTATAAAAGTAAGTATTGTTTGTCATTAGGTTAGGTTTTTCTGCCAGTAAAAAGCTGTTGGGGAAGGGGGGGGACAGTAAATTCAAGGGGACTGCTTGTGGGGGAGATATCACTGCGGGGGGACCACCCTGCGATGTTCCTGAGTTTCAATCAATTGCGGGGGTCTGGGGGTGCAGCCCCCCAGTACATACTCATATATTCAAAATATGCCGTAATTGTTCACATCTGACGCTACTGTCTGACATCATAATTAATTACAGGTCAGATGATTAACATTCCATATAAGGAGATTAGGACTAAAAATAATGACCCAAAATGGATGACAGATAAAATTAAGCATTATATTGGCATTAAAAAGGGCATTTATAGGAAAATAAAAAATGGAAAGGATCACTTAAGGCAGAGATATAATGAACTAGCAAGAGATGTTAAAAAGTTAATTAGAGTAGCAAGGAGAAATTATGAAATTAAAGTGGCAAATAGGGCAAAGGAAGATCCTAAAAGTTTTTATCAATTATACAAAACTAAGGTTAGAGATAAAATAGGCCCACTTATAGATTCCAATAGAGAATTAGTAAGTGATAGGGACTCAATGGCTGGAATGCTAAATGACTTTTTTCTCTCAGTATTTACACAGGAGGATACTCTAAATATACCTGAGGTGTCAATGATCTTTTGGGGTAATGATGATGAGAAATTAAAGGATATCTTGATCATAAAGGAGATAGAATTTTGAAAGAATGTAAGGATGTGTTAAGTGAGCCCTTAGCATGCATCTTTAGAAAATCATTGGAGAGTGGCCTTGTGCCAGTGGCATGGAAGAAAGCCAATGTGATACCTATATTAAGGAAAGGAGATAAAACAAATACGTCTAATTACAGACCAGTAAGTTTGACATCAGTGGTAGGGAAAATGATGGAATCTATTATAGCAAGGAATATTAGAGATCACTTGGATAAGCATAAGTTGATAAAAGAATCACAGCATGGCTTTAGTAAGGGTAAATCCTGTCTCACTAATTTGCTGTCATTTTATAGTAAGGTGTATGAAGCAGCAGATAATGATGAAAAATATGATATTTTATACTTGGACTTTAGTAAGGCTTTTGATCGAGTGCCACACTTACGGCTTCTGAGCAAAGTTAAAGCACATGGGATCAATGGCAGTATATTTAGGTGGATTCAGTCATGGCTTGGTGACAGACAGCAAAGAGTTAGTATAGATGGAGTTAAATCTGAGTGGAGGTGTGTTAGCAGTGGAGTTCCGCAAAGATCTGTTTTGGGTCCCTTGCTATTCTTAATTTATATTAATGATCTTGACATAGGTATAAGTAGTTACCTGAGTAAATTTGCTGATGATACTAAGCTAGGTAGGGCCATTAGGGCTGATTCTGATGCTGTTGTAATGCAGGAGGAATTGACCATTCTGTCCAATTGGGCCAAGAAATGGCAAATGAAGTTTAACATAGACAAATGTAGTGTACTTAGTATAGGTAGAAATAATCCATTGAATAGTTATAAATTAAATGGTAAAATTTTAGGGAGGACCAATTGTGAGAGGGACTTGGGTATTTTGGTAAGTTCAGACCTTCATCCTAGAAAGCAATGCCTAAATGCTAAGAATAAAGCTAATAGGATATTGGGATTCATTAGGAGGAGTGTAGGCAATAAGAGTGCTGAAGTCATTCTAAAACTGTATCTGGCGCTAGTTAGGCCTCATCTAGACTATGCAGTATAATTTTGGTCACCATATTATAGGAAGGATATTGATTTGCTTGAGTCTTTGCAGAGAAGGATGACAAAGATGATTGGTGGGCTAAGGAACTTACATTATGCTGAAAGGCTCAGAAAGCTAAATCTACATACATTGGAAAGGAGAAGAGTCAGAGGGGAATTGATTGAAGTCTTTGAATGGGTAAAAGGATATAATAAAGGGGATCTGGGTAAGGTTCTTATACTTAGTGAACATAACAGGACACATAGCAATGGGTTTAAGCTTGATAAGTATAGGTTTAGGAAGGAGATTGGGAGGAATTGGTTTACAAATCGTGTGGTAGATGAATGGAATAGGCTCACTAGACATGTGATAGAAGCCTCCTCTCTGGGTAGTTTTAAGAATAGATTAGATAAATATATGGATGAAGCTGCTAGATGGGACTGACTTTTTTTTTTTATGTCCATATGTATATATTTTTCTAAGGAGTGGGGAGATTATATTTTGCAGTTGCATGAATGGACATAATCCTCTGGATGCATTTTATGTATATTGTAGATTAGATCTGATGAACTCCTTAAAGGGTGACAATGTTGATGACTTTTCTCTGGTAAGAAATCTTTTGTGTGTTGAATGGAACAGGAGCTGCCAGGTGTAGGCCATGAATGGTCTTTTGCAGTCTCCTTCTTTGCTTATGTTCTTATGTTATCATAAGACATATTATAGCCTATAAACAACGCCACCTACCGTGCGCCCCATAACTGAAGTGTTACCACCCCTAGTACTATTACTCTGTCTTAAGTTAAGTGATAGCAAATTATATAAGATAAGATATGGACTGCTCGATTATGGGCACAGTCAGCATCTGGAAAAAAACAGTATCAGATCTGAAAAGTACATATGAAAAACATTAAATTACTATGCACATTTGTGTTAAAACGAATCTTTACCATAAATTATACAACCTGATTATGTTAGGGATTATAGTAGCTCACCTGATTTGCTCTCCTAAAGCATTTCAGTACCGATACAAATCAAAGATAGGAACTAAGTATTGGCTGCACATATCTGCATGCAAACCAGGCCACATTTAGTAATTATGTTACATATAAAAGAAAAATTTTAGGGAGAGTGAGCAGAGTTGTGTGCCACATGCAGAACTTAGTACACAACATGCAAAATTATTAATTTAATCAACATATTCGTAAAGCACAGGTCCAAGAAATTTGTGCAATTGTCTCTTAAAACTGTCCAAGGACTCCATAACAACAACAGCAATGGAAAAAGATATTTCCACACAACTATGCAGCGCAAGCTGAAAAATCTCCACCTACACTCTGTGGAGCAGTGGATATTGCTATGACCTTTTGTACCCATATCAAGAAAGAATTAAAAAGATCATCAGGACTAATACTGCACTTCCCATGAAATATCTTCCATGATTTGCTGATGATACTAAGCTAGGTAGGGCCATTAGGGCTGATTCTGATGGTGTTATAATGCAGGAGGAATTGACCATTCTGTCCAATTGGGCCGAGAAATGGTAAATGAAGTTTAACATAGACAAATGTAGTGTACTTAGTATAGGTAGAAATAATCCATTGAATAGTTATAAATTAAATGGGAGAATTTTAGGGAGGACCGATTGTGAGAGGGACTTGGGTATTTTGGTAAGTTCAGACCTTCGTCCTAGAAAGCAATGTCTAAATGCTAAGAATAAAGCTAATAGGATATTGGGATTCATTAGGAGGAGTGTAAGCAATATGAGTGCTGAAGTCATTCTAAAACTGTATCTGGCGCTAGTTAGGCTTCATTTAGACTATGCAGTACAATTTTGGTCACCATATTATAGGAAGGATATTGATTTGCTTGAGTCTGTGCAGAGAAGGATGACAAACATGATTGGTGGGCTAAAGGAACTTAGCTTATGGTGAAAGGCTCAGAAAACTAAATCTACATACATTGGAAAGGAGAAGAGTCAGAGGGGAATTGATTGAAGTCTTTGAATGGGTAAAAGGATATAATATAGGGGATCTGGGTAAGGTTCTTATACTTAGTGAACATAACAGGACACATAGCAATGGGTTTAAGCTTGATAAGTATAGGTTTAGGAAGGAGATTGGGAGGAATTGGTTTACAAATCGTGTGGTAGATGAATGGAATAGGCTCACTAGACATGTGATAGAAGCCTCCTCTCTGGGTAGTTTTAAGAATAGATTAGATAAATATATGGATGAAGCTGCTAAATGGGACTGACTTTTTTTTTTATGTACATATGTATATATTTTTCTAAGGATTGGGGAGATTATATTTTGCGGTTGCATGAATGGACATAATCCTCTGGATGCATTTTATGTATATTGTAGATTAGATCTGATGAACTCCTTAAAGGGTGACAATGTTGATGACTTTTCTCTGGTAAGAAATCTTTTGTGTGTTGAATGGAAGAGGAGCTGCCAGGTGTAGGCCACGAATGGTCTTTTGCAGTCTCCTTCTTTGCTTATGTTCTTATGTTATCATAAGACATATTATAGCCTATAAACAACGCCACCTACCGTGCGCCCCATAACTGAAGTGTTACCGCCCCTAGTACTATTACTCTGTCTTAAGTTAAGTGATAGCAAATTATATAAGATAAGATATGGACTGCTCGATTATGGGCACAGTCAGCATCTGGAAAAAACCAGTATCAGATCTGAAAAGTACATATGTAAAACATTAAATTACTATGCACATTTGTGTTAAAACGAATCTTTACCATAAATTATACAACCTGATTATGTTAGGGATTATAGTAGCTCACCTGATTTGCTCTCCTAAAGCATTTCAGTACCGATACAAATCAAAGATAGGAACTAAGTATTGGCTGCACATATCTGCATGCAAACCAGGCCACATTTAGTAATTATGTTACATATAAGAGAAAAATTTTAGGGAGAGTGAGCAGAGTTGTGTGCCACATGCAGAACTTAGTACACAACATGCAAAATTATTAATTTAATCAACATATTCGTAAAGCACAGGTCCAAGAAATTTGTGCAATTGTCTCTTAAAACTGTCCAAGGACTCCATAACAACAACAGCAATGGAAAAAGATATTTCCACACAACTATGCAGCGCAAGCTGAAAAATCTCCACCTACACTCTGTGGAGCAGTGGATATTGCTATGACCTTTTGTACCCATAACCAAGAAAGAATTAAAAAGATCATCAGGACTAATACTGCACTTCCCATGAAATATCTTCCATGATTTGCTGATGATACTAAGCTAGGTAGGGCCATTAGGGCTGATTCTGATGGTGTTGTAATGCAGGAGGAATTGACCATTCTGTCCAATTGGGCCGAGAAATGGTAAATGAAGTTTAACATAGACAAATGTAGTGTACTTAGTATAGGTAGAAATAATCCATTGAATAGTTATAAATTAAATGGGAGAATTTTAGGGAGGACCGATTGTGAGAGGGACTTGGGTATTTTGGTAAGTTCAGACCTTCGTCCTAGAAAGCAATGTCTAAATGCTAAGAATAAAGCTAATAGGATATTGGGATTCATTAGGAGGAGTGTAAGCAATATGAGTGCTGAAGTCATTCTAAAACTGTATCTGGCGCTAGTTAGGCTTCATTTAGACTATGCAGTACAATTTTGGTCACCATATTATAGGAAGGATATTGATTTGCTTGAGTCTGTGCAGAGAAGGATGACAAACATGATTGGTGGGCTAAAGGAACTTAGCTTATGGTGAAAGGCTCAGAAAACTAAATCTACATACATTGGAAAGGAGAAGAGTCAGAGGGGAATTGATTGAAGTCTTCAAATGGGTAAAAGGATATAATAAAGGGGATCTGGGTAAGGTTCTTATACTTAGTGAACATGACAGAACATGTTGCAATGGGTTTAAGCTTGATAAGTATAGGTTTAGGAAGGAGATTGGGAGGAATTGGTTTACAAATCGTGTGGTAGATGAATGGAATAGGCTCACTAGACATGTGATAGAAGCCTCCTCTCTGGGTAGTTTTAAGAATAGATTAGATAAATATATGGATGAAGCTGCTAGATGGGACTGACTGACTTTTTTTTTATGTACATATGTATATATTTTTCTAAGGAGTGGGGAGATTATATTTTGCGGTTGCATGAATGGACATAATCCTCTGGATGCATTTTATGTATATTGTAGATTAGATCTGATGAACTCCTTAAAGGGTGACAATGTTGATGACTTTTCTCTGGTAAGAAATCTTTTGTGTGTTGAATGGAACAGGAGCTGCCAGGTGTAGGCCATGAATGGTCTTTTGCAGTCTCCTTCTTTGCTTATGTTCTTATGTTATCATAAGACATATTATAGCCTATAAACAACGCCACCTACCGTGCACCCCATAACTGAAGTGTTACCGCCCCTAGTACTATTACTCTGTCTTAAGTTAAGTGATAGCAAATTATATAAGATAAGATATGGACTGCTCGATTATGGGCACAGTCAGCATCTGGAAAAAAACAGTATCAGATCTGAAAAGTACATATGAAAAACATTAAATTACTATGCACATTTGTGTTAAAACGAATCTTTACCATAAATTATACAACCTGATTATGTTAGGGATTATAGTAGCTCACCTGATTTGCTCTCCTAAAGCATTTCAGTACCGATACAAATCAAAGATAGGAACTAAGTATTGGCTGCACATATCTGCATGCAAACCAGGCCACATTTAGTAATTATGTTACATATAAAAGAAAAATTTTAGGGAGAGTGAGCAGAGTTGCGTGCCACATGCAGAACTTAGTACACAACATGCAAAATTATTAATTTAATCAACATATTCGTAAAGCAAGGGTCCAAGAAATTTGTGCAAATTGTCTCTTAAAACTGTCCAAGGACTCCATAACAACAACAGCAATGGAAAAAGATATTTCCACACAACTATGCAGAGCAAGCTGAAAAATCTCCACCTACACTCTGTGGAGCAGTGGATATTGCTATGACCTTTTGTACCCATAACCAAGAAAGAATTAAAAAGATCATCAGGACTAATACTGCACTTCCCATGAAATATCTTCCATGATTTGCTGATGATACTAAGCTAGGTAGGGCCATTAGGGCTGATTCTGATGGTGTTGTAATGCAGGAGGAATTGACCATTCTGTCCAATTGGGCCAAGAAATGGTAAATGAAGTTTAACATAGACAAATGTAGTGTACTTAGTATAGGTAGAAATAATCCATTGAATAGTTATAAATTAAATGGGAGAATTTTAGGGAGGACCGATTGTGAGAGGGACTTGGGTATTTTGGTAAGTTCAGACCTTCGTCCTAGAAAGCAATGTCTAAATGCTAAGAATAAAGCTAATAGGATATTGGGATTCATTAGGAGGAGTGTAAGCAATATGAGTGCTGAAGTCATTCTAAAACTGTATCTGGCGCTAGTTAGGCTTCATTTAGACTATGCAGTACAATTTTGGTCACCATATTATAGGAAGGATATTGATTTGCTTGAGTCTGTGCAGAGAAGGATGACAAACATGATTGGTGGGCTAAAGGAACTTAGCTTATGGTGAAAGGCTCAGAAAACTAAATCTACATACATTGGAAAGGAGAAGAGTCAGAGGGGAATTGATTGAAGTCTTTGAATGGGTAAAAGGATATAATAAAGGGGATCTGGGTAAGGTTCTTATACTTAGTGAACATAACAGGACACATAGCAATGGGTTTAAGCTTGATAAGTATAGGTTTAGGAAGGAGATTGGGAGGAATTGGTTTACAAATCGTGTGGTAGATGAATGGAATAGGCTCACTAGACATGTGATAGAAGCCTCCTCTCTGGGTAGTTTTAAGAATAGATTAGATAAATATATGGATGAAGCTGCTAAATGGGACTGACTTTTTTTTTTTATGTACATATGTATATATTTTTCTAAGGATTGGGGAGATTATATTTTGCGGTTGCATGAATGGACATAATCCTCTGGATGCATTTTATGTATATTGTAGATTAGATCTGATGAACTCCTTAAAGGGTGACAATGTTGATGACTTTTCTCTGGTAAGAAATCTTTTGTGTGTTGAATGGAAGAGGAGCTGCCAGGTGTAGGCCACGAATGGTCTTTTGCAGTCTCCTTCTTTGCTTATGTTCTTATGTTATCATAAGACATATTATAGCCTATAAACAACGCCACCTACCGTGCGCCCCATAACTGAAGTGTTACCGCCCCTAGTACTATTACTCTGTCTTAAGTTAAGTGATAGCAAATTATATAAGATAAGATATGGACTGCTCGATTATGGGCACAGTCAGCATCTGGAAAAAACCAGTATCAGATCTGAAAAGTACATATGAAAAACATTAAATTACTATGCACATTTGTGTTAAAACGAATCTTTACCATAAATTATACAACCTGATTATGTTAGGGATTATAGTAGCTCACCTGATTTGCTCTCCTAAAGCATTTCAGTACCGATACAAATCAAAGATAGGAACTAAGTATTGGCTGCACATATCTGCATGCAAACCAGGCCACATTTAGTAATTATGTTACATATAAAAGAAAAATTTTAGGGAGAGTGAGCAGAGTTGTGTGCCACATGCAGAACTTAGTACACAACATGCAAAATTATTAATTTAATCAACATATTCGTAAAGCACAGGTCCAAGAAATTTGTGCAATTGTCTCTTAAAACTGTCCAAGGACTCCATAACAACAACAGCAATGGAAAAAGATATTTCCACACAACTATGCAGCGCAAGCTGAAAAATCTCCACCTACACTCTGTGGAGCAGTGGATATTGCTATGACCTTTTGTACCCATATCAAGAAAGAATTAAAAAGATCATCAGGACTAATACTGCACTTCCCATGAAATATCTTCCATGATTTGCTGATGATACTAAGCTAGGTAGGGCTATTAGGGCTGATTCTGATGGTGTTGTAATGCAGGAGGAATTGACCATTCTGTCCAATTGGGCCGAGAAATGGTGAATGAAGTTTAACATAGACAAATGTAGTGTACTTAGTATAGGTAGAAATAATCCATTGAATAGTTATAAATTAAATGGGAGAATTTTAGGGAGGACCGATTGTGAGAGGGACTTGGGTATTTTGGTAAGTTCAGACCTTCGTCCTAGAAAGCAATGTCTAAATGCTAAGAATAAAGCTAATAGGATATTGGGATTCATTAGGAGGAGTGTAAGCAATATGAGTGCTGAAGTCATTCTAAAACTGTATCTGGCGCTAGTTAGGCTTCATTTAGACTATGCAGTACAATTTTGGTCACCATATTATAGGAAGGATATTGATTTGCTTGAGTCTGTGCAGAGAAGGATGACAAACATGATTGGTGGGCTAAAGGAACTTAGCTTATGGTGAAAGGCTCAGAAAACTAAATCTACATACATTGGAAAGGAGAAGAGTCAGAGGGGAATTGATTGAAGTCTTCAAATGGGTAAAAGGATATAATAAAGGGGATCTGGGTAAGGTTCTTATACTTAGTGAACATGACAGAACATGTTGCAATGGGTTTAAGCTTGATAAGTATAGGTTTAGGAAGGAGATTGGGAGGAATTGGTTTACAAATCGTGTGGTAGATGAATGGAATAGGCTCACTAGACATGTGATAGAAGCCTCCTCTCTGGGTAGTTTTAAGAATAGATTAGATAAATATATGGATGAAGCTGCTAGATGGGACTGACTTTTTTTTTTTATGTCCATATGTATATATTTTTCTAAGGAGTGAGGAGATTATATTTTGCGGTTGCATGAATGGTCATAATCCTCTGGATGCATTTTATGTATATTGTAGATTAGATCTGATGAACTCCTTAAAGGGTGACAATGTTGATGACTTTTCTCTGGTAAGAAATCTTTTGTGTGTTGAATGGAACAGGAGCTGCCAGGTGTAGGCCATGAATGGTCTTTTGCAGTCTACTTCTTTGCTTATGTTCTTATGTTATCATAAGACATATTATAGCCTATAAACAACGCCACCTACCGTGCGCCCCATAACTGAAGTGTTACCACCCCTAGTACTATTACTCTGTCTTAAGTTAAGTGATAGCAAATTATATAAGATAAGATATGGACTGCTCGATTATGGGCACAGTCAGCATCTGGAAAAAACCAGTATCAGATCTGAAAAGTACATATGAAAAACATTAAATTACTATGCACATTTGTGTTAAAACGAATCTTTACCATAAATTATACAACCTGATTATGTTAGGGATTATAGTAGCTCACCTGATTTGCTCTCCTAAAGCATTTCAGTACCGATACAAATCAAAGATAGGAACTAAGTATTGGCTGCACATATCTGCATGCAAACCAGGCCACATTTAGTAATTATGTTACATATAAAAGAAAAATTTTAGGGAGAGTGAGCAGAGTTGTGTGCCACATGCAGAACTTAGTACACAACATGCAAAATTATTAATTTAATCAACATATTCGTAAAGCACAGGTCCAAGAAATTTGTGCAATTGTCTCTTAAAACTGTCCAAGGACTCCATAACAACAACAGCAATGGAAAAAGATATTTCCACACAACTATGCAGCGCAAGCTGAAAAATCTCCACCTACACTCTGTGGAGCAGTGGATATTGCTATGACCTTTTGTACCCATATCAAGAAAGAATTAAAAAGATCATCAGGACTAATACTGCACTTCCCATGAAATATCTTCCATGATTTGCTGATGATACTAAGCTAGGTAGGGCCATTAGGGCTGATTCTGATGGTGTTGTAATGCAGGAGGAATTGACCATTCTGTCCAATTGGGCCGAGAAATGGTAAATGAAGTTTAACATAGACAAATGTAGTGTACTTAGTATAGGTAGAAATAATCCATTGAATAGTTATAAATTAAATGGGAGAATTTTAGGGAGGACCGATTGTGAGAGGGACTTGGGTATTTTGGTAAGTTCAGACCTTCGTCCTAGAAAGCAATGTCTAAATGCTAAGAATAAAGCTAATAGGATATTGGGATTCATTAGGAGGAGTGTAAGCAATATGAGTGCTGAAGTCATTCTAAAACTGTATCTGGTGTTAGTTAGGCCTCATTTAGACTATGCAGTACAATTTTGGTCACCATATTATAGGAAGGATATTGATTTGCTTGAGTCTGTGCAGAGAAGGATGACAAACATGATTAGTGGGCTAAAGGAACTTAGCTTATGGTGAAAGGCTCAGAAAACTAAATCTACATACATTGGAAAGGAGAAGAGTCAGAGGGGAATTGATTGAAGTCTTCAAATGGGTAAAAGGATATAATAAAGGGGATCTGGGTAAGGTTCTTATACTTAGTGAACATGACAGAACATGTAGCAATGGGTTTAAGCTTGATAAGTATAGGTTTAGGAAGGAGATTGGGAGGAATTGGTTTACCAATCGTGTGGTAGATGAATGGAATAGGCTCACTAGACATGTAATAGAAGCCTCCTCTCTCGGTACTCACGAGCGACAGTTTGTTTTATTGCTTTATTTGTCTCTGTACTAAGAACTATTACTAATGATTCATGGATTGAACGGTTTACTTTGTTGTAGAAGGCAGACACGACTAAATTTACATAGGTTATTGTTTAAAACGATTATTGTTATTCTTTTCCGATCGGACGTGTTCTCGGAGAGCTCTCTATCTAATCTCTGAAAGAAAAATTACATCATTCGATCTTTTACCCAGGTGTCTATTGTCAAACTTAAATTTACAGACTCCATATTAATCCAATATCACCTTTCCTAATAAAATAACAACGTAAGTAGCAAGTTGATTTATTTGTCTAAGTTAGGCCGTGCTGTGATTTTTATCAACTATCTAGGGGAAGCCGTTCGAGGGGTCGACCCGCGGTTTTTCCTCTGCAGTGGATAACTGTGGCCTAACTGCTGAAGCATTCTATAATAATTACAAAAGGTTTACAAAAAATGGAAGAGGCCCAGACCCTAAATGATGTGCTCTTGGTAAATGATGTATATATTGAATGCACTGACTGTGGATATGAAAGGAAAATAACGGTTAAAAAGTGCAAAATATGTGAACTGAATGAAACAGTTGAAAAGCTTACAAAGCAGTATAAAATACTATTAGAGGCCACTCAGACCTCAAAAAATTTTGAAAAAAGGTTGGAAAATATAGAAAACGAAAATAAGAAATGTAATGCATCAGTAGAAACTATTAAAACAGAAAATAATGAATTATATGTAGATATGAAACAGTTGGAAATCGATCTAAAAAAAAAAACTGGAACCATTGCAAAATGAACCTAACTGGATCTATTTCAGGTTGCTCAATGAAAGACACAATCAGACAAGACACAAATGCAAAAAAACATTTTTCTAAAGAAACTTATAACCTTTCAGAGCATTTGGAAATCTTAGCAAAGGCAAAAAATAATGGACATGCATTTGAGTCTAAAACTGACAAGCCCAAAAGTAAAAGCAAATATGACAATATCCAATATGACCCTGTATACCCAATATGCTCAAAGTATAGCACAGAAAAAGACTGGACTATACCCAGAAAAACACTTAAATCGTATAGACCAAATACTGTAAACCCAAACAATTTAATAAATATAACAAACAAATTCTATTACTTGGAAGATGAGTTAGATGATGGATTGAAGGCAAACGATGAAACCAGAACTGAAGAACTTAATTCGGAGCTAAAAGCAGGTGATAAAAGAAAAAGAGGGGGTCAAAACCATGATAATAAACAAATAAGTGCTCACTTCTACAACAGTAATGATAAAGCTATGACTGATAAAACAAGTGCCACTAAGGCAAGTCAATATGTAAATATTATAGGTGACTCTCAAGTGAGAGACCTATCAAACTATTTATCAAAGAAAAGTATAGTCTACTGCTATCCTGGAGCAACAGTGGAGAGGATAGATAATAATATAAGGAAAGTGCAAATAAATGAAAATGACCATATTATTGTCCATGTGGGAGGGAATGATATAGACCGATCTCCTTCAAAGGAAATAATAAACAAGTATGAATCTCTTTTGCATTATTTAAGAATGAAAAGATTATGCAAGAATACTCTTATTTCAGTGACTGGAATCATACCCAGAATGAAGAAAAGAGGATACTGGTACTCCAAAGCTCTTGAGATAAATGAGTGGCTCCAGGAGGAATGTAACTTCATCAACTTGTGGGATTCATTCTATGATAAAGAATGGCTATTCTACTCTGATGGTGTACATTTGAATGCAAATGGTAAAAAGCTTTTAGCAAAAAGTCTAATATATATGATAAATAGAAACTGACTATACACTATAGCCAGAGACATATCTGAAAAAAGGTCTAAGCACTCACCAATTCTCGAGATAAATGGTAAGAAGAAAGTTGAGAATATAACTATGAAAACAAAAAATGTTAATAAAATAAAAATGAATAAAGAAATCTTTTCAATAAACTTGATAAATATACAAGGACTTACTAAACATAAAGCTATGGAAGTAGAACAATTATTAGAAAAAGAAAACGGACTGATATGCCTAACTGAAACACAACATAAGTTTGATAAAGTTCTTTTCAGCAATAATTACAGAAATGAATTTAGTATGCGCTGTAAAAATGATAAAAAAGGAGGAGGCATAATGATGGTGCATAAGGTGGTCAACAAAATTAATCCAAGGAAACTAGATACATTGAGTAGAGACATGTTAGATCTAGAAATAGAAGTAAAAAAACATGTAATAAGACTAATCATTGTATACTTCTCAGTAATAAATAATGAGGAGGATAAATTAAGAAACCAAAATCTTAAGAGAGAGCTGGAAGAAAAATTAGAAAGGATGAAGGACAGTGTACCATTTATAATGCTTGGAGACTTTAATGGGAATATAGGATTTCTTGGCCATCAACCATTAAACCACAATGGAAAAATAATTCTTGAACTGATAGATAATTATAACCTGCATTTACTAAATTGTGATGAAGAATGCCAGGGAGTCTACACATGGACAAGAAATGAGCAAAAAAGTGTAATAGATTTTGCAATAGTAAACAATCTATTTTACAATATGTACCTTGATATGAAGATTGATGAAAATAAGGAACTATTTGATTTGAGTGACCACAACTTAATCAAAATAAACATTGGCTTAGAGAATAATACAAAAAACTATAATGGTAAGCAATGGACAAATGGAACATTCTATAAAACAGATGAAATATCATTAAATAAATTCGTAAGTAAACTGGAGTCAAAACTTAATGACTGTGAAGTGAGTAGTATAGAAAATTTTAATCAGATATTAAAAAATGTGGCCAATCATACCCTAAAAACTTATTATAAGCGAAAGGTCAAAAATGGACATTCTGAACCTCCATGGATGAATAAAGATATCCGAAAGGAAATGCAAAAAAGAAAGCAAATGAATAGAAATAAGAGAAAGATTAAAGATCCTGCAAAATATAAAGAAATTAATGAAAAGTACATGTGTCAGAAATATAAAGTTCAAAAAATTATTAAAAACGCAATTACTGAGTATGAAATAAATGTAACTAAAAACATAAAAGCAAGTGGAAATAGTGAGAAATTTAAATATATTAGGGGATTGCAGAGAAGAGATTCTTTCCAGGAAACTAAAGTGTATGATGAGAATGGAAAAATGCTTGACCAGGAGGAAGGTTTTGATAAAATAACACAGTTCTGGAATAAAATATATAAAATGCATAAAAATGAAATAGTAAATATATGGAATGAAGAAATACATGAAGAATATAATTCAAAAACATTAAAAGATGATGTAGTTAAATTTCATAACTTTAATAATCAAGACATTGAACATGATCATGGAAGTTATATAAATAATGTAGAAATAAAAGTACCTAGAGAAATTAAGGAACATCTTGAATACTGTTTTAAGATTGATGGAAGAATACCACAAATGAAGGACCATATAATTTCAAAAATAGAGGTCGAAAAACAGCTAAATAAATTAAAAAAGAAAAAGGCGCCAGGACCAGATATGCTCAAGCCTGAACTTTATAAAGCCATCGTCAAGAATCCAATATGCCTAACATCCATGACTAGATGTTTAAATCAACAGATGTTAAATGATGATATGCCACATGAATGGAAGGAATCTATAACCAAAATGATACCTAAAACAAATAAGCCCAAACCCAAAGACTTCCGACCGATTGCACTTACAAATGTATCTTACAAAATATTTGTCAATTGTAAAAGAGAAAATAGAAAATCACTTGCGAATAAACAATCAAATATTAGATAACCAAGTTGGATTCACTGAGAAACGAAGAATTGAAGACAATCTTGCAATTTTAAGCTATTGCATAGAAGAAACATTCAAGAAAAAGAAAACATTATTTGTCATCTCCATTGACTATAGTAAAGCTTATGATTCAATAAAGAGGGAGAAATTAATTGAAGTTATGATGAAATATAATATAGACCCATTCATCATAAACAGTGTGGCTGAACTATATAAAAATGACAGAACATTGGCAAAATTTGATAAGATGGATATCATGATGGATATAGCTAACGGAATAAGGCAGGGGTGCACAGGATCAACAACCCTGTTTAAGCTGGAAAAAGAAAATATTGCTTTCAAAAATGAAAAATTTAATTTTAACACCCTATTCTATGCAGATGATGGTCTCCTATTAGCTGATACAGTAGATGGGGCAAAAATACTGATCCGGAAACTTGTTAAAGAAAGTTTAAAATTTGGATTAAACCTGAATAAGGAGAAAAGCAATGTATTGATTATAAATAGCAGACAGCACCATCCAGAAGAAATTGAAGGTATTAAAGTAGTTAGTAAAATTAAATATTTGGGCATTTTAATTGACAATAAGAAAAACTGCTTCAAAAGTCAAAAAGAAGAGATGTTTAAGAAGGCTCGGATGATGGAAAACTTAACTTTCTCAGTAATAGCTAAATGCTGTAATAAAGTACTAATTGGTAAAACTTACTGGAAATGTATAGCACTTCCAGCAATACTTTATGGCCTAAATATTATTGGTATTAATGATAAAGAAATAAAAAAACTACAAAATATAGAGAATTCAGTATATAGGAAAATTATGGGTGCATCACAATATACTCCAAACTGCACTCTAAGGGGTGATATTGGCGCATCCTCCATGAAAGAAAGAATTATTAAAGGGAAATTAAACTATATTAAAAGTAAATATGAAAGAGACAATGAACTATTGAGAGAAGTTTATCTAGAATGTACAGCAAAACAAACTAGATGGATAAAGGATATAAACAAATACCTGGAAAATTTAAAGATTGACTACAAATCACTAATAAAAATGACAAAAAATGACCTGAAAGATAGGTTAAGAAAATGGGATACAAAAGAGTGGAAAAAAGAACTTGAAGATAAAAGTAGCCTAACACTTTATAGGGAGTATAAGAAAGAGATAAAAGAGGAAGCAATATATGACAACACACCTGCCTCAGTAATACTGTTTAAGGCAAGAACTAACAGCCTAATGCTGAATGACAGGAATAGATTCCAAAATCAGGACACTGCATGCAAACTATGCAAACATACACCAGAAGATATTTCCCATTTCTTGCTTGAATGCCCTGAATTAAATAAAGAAAGAGTGCTTATAAAAAATACCCTGGGCAAAAAAGAAAAGGACATCAACAAAACTATTGGAAGCATTCTTTTTGAAGAAGAAAACCTGGATGAGAAGAAAAGAGAGGTATACAGATTATGGAAATTAAGAGAAAAGAAAGTAAAAGAAATTGACAGTGCACAAGCTAGTAAGAATACCAAGTAATTATAGGGATAATACTGTCATATATTGAAAATTCACGCATTTGCTTGCTCCATTGACAACTACCATTAAATATAAGTACCTAACAATACATCCACGTGTTTTTCCCTTAAAATATATATGTGTAAATCAAATAGCTGTGACAAAGCAAACAAGGCTGCATGATAAATCTTATGTAAATCATAAAAAAGTACCCATATACATGCACTAAGCTTGTGTTTACATAAATAAGTAAAAGTCTGGACATACAGCCTACTTAATATGGCTGGCTACTTACTGACAATGGTGTAAACCTGAATTTTAAGTACATGATAGTTATATTCTAAACAATGCAAAAAAGTAAATGACTAACAATTAAATCGGTATTTTAAGTACATGATAATTAAATTTTACACACTAAAAAAAAGAAAAAAAAAAAAGTAAAGGACTAAGAATTAAACAAGAATTGAATATTGATAGTAAGGATATTTTATCCAGAAGGCTGCATATAATGGGATTCCATGAATCTCATATGTGTTATGGAGGTGCCGATGGAAAGGCAATACCTCTTATCTTATCTTATCTTATCTGGGTAGTTTTAAGAATAGATTAGATAAATATATGGATGAAGCTGCTAGATGGGACTGACTTTTTTTTTTATGTACATATGTATATATTTTTCTAAGGAGTGGGGAGATTATATTTTGCGGTTGCATGAATGGACATAATCCTCTGGATGCATTTTATGTATATTGTAGATTAGATCTGAGGAACTCCTGTAAAGGGTGACAATGTTGATGACTTTTCTCTGGTAAGAAATCTTTTGTGTGTTGAATGGAACAGGAGCTGCCAAGTGTAGGCCATGAATGGTCTTTTGCAGTCTCCTTCTTTTCTTATGTTCTTATTTAATAATATCTGCTCAAATTAGTCCTTCCCTGACAGAATACAAGCTGAAAGCCTCAAATCTCTCACTATAAGACAAAGTTTCCAATCCATCAATCTGCTTAGTCCACCTACGCTGAAAGCTCTCTAGAAGTCTCGGGTCACCAAGATAACCTGAGTTCCACACAAAAGATGCAAACTCCATAATTGGTCTAAGTATGACTCAGAAACAAGGTCATGATAAGAGGATGCAAGCAGCAAAGAGTAGAAGAAAGAATCTTACTACAAAGTTCTGATGCCTTGCTCACAACGGAATTACATGACCATGGAACTGGTAACTAAAGCACCAAGATCATGCTGTGATTATTAAATTATTTAAAATAACGGGAGGGTGAGCGGTGCAACTAACCGTAGTAAAGTGGGTATGGGGATGCGTAGCCCCCTATTTGTAAATAAAAGTAAATAGCTTCCTCTCTTAAAGAGAGGCTAGGAAAATAGCAACAAAATTTGCGGCAAAAATCATCCGCAATTAAACTTAACAATAAACGAGATTAGGATGTAATTTGGCTTACTTGTAACAATTTTTGAATTTATTCACGATTTAGATTCTATACTAAATCTTCAGGTTCAGGTGGTTGAGCCACCCTTTATATCGGGATATGGCATTTATTTCCTGTGGAGAAGAGAAAATTAATTGTTGTTGTTGTTGTGTTGAGAGAAAATATCTTTTCAGCTGCATCCTGTCATCTACCCTCTTTAGTATATATACTGAAGAATTAGCAGCAAGAGTGAGGAGAATGAATGTGGGTGTGAGAGTTTGACAGGACAAAATATGCATGTTGCTGTATGCAGATGATGTGGTAGTAACGAGTGAATCAGCTGATGAGCTGCAAAGGATACTGGATGTTGTAGATACGTATGGAAGGGACTTTGATGCGACTTTTAGCACTGAAAAAATGCAGATAATAGTCGTTAATGGATCAGAGGAGGAAAGGGATGCTACATGGAGGCTTGGAGAGAGAGAAGTAACATAACATAACATAACATAATTACACGGATGACAAAAGCCACAAGGGCCTATCAAGGTCATCCGACTCCGTCAAAACCCACCCACAAAAAGCACCATCACCAGGGGAAGACAAAATCAAAGTCCCCCACAATATAATATAACGGATGACAAAAGCCACAAGGGCTCATCATAGGTCATCCGAGTCAAGCGGCCTCTTTTTCAAGGCACCCAAACTCCCAGGAAAACTACATCCAGAGGATTGCATCCAGAAACAAGGGTATCACCAATCAAGGCTTGTCAAGAACTAAATCATGCAGCTATAGATATATACAAACAATATTAATATATACAAAACTTAGGAACCATTACAACCTTCCCTTCCCATAAACTCATCCAACCTACTCTTAAATACATTTAGATTTGGACTACCTACTACCCTCTGCGGCAATTTGTTCCAAAAGTCTACCACTCTATTGGTGAAAAAATATTTTCTTAAATCCAACCTACACCCTTGCTTTTTAATTTTCAAGTGGTGACCTCTAGTCCGATTTCCATCATCTAACTCAAAAAACTTGCTAACATCCAATTTATCTATCCCAGAAAAAATTTTAAACAGCTCAATCATATCCCCTCTCACACACCTCCTTTCGAACGAGAACATATTTAATACCCTCAGTCTATCTTCATATTCAAGGTGCCTCAGGGAAGGAATAATCTTTGTTGCCCTCCGTTGCACTGACTCAAGAAGGTTAATATCGTGTCTAAAATGTGGGGACCATGCCTGTATACAGTACTCTAGATGTGGCCTAACATAAGAGTTATAGAGTTTAAGAATAACCTCCTTACTTTTGTAACTGACATTTCTCTTAATAAAACCCAGCACTCTATTTGCCCTATTTCTTGCTTCAATACACTGCTTAGAAAACCTTAATGACTTATCTATTACTACTCCTAGATCTTTCTCATCCTCTACTGAGCTCAGCCAATGCCCATCCATTTCATAGTTAAATTCTCTATTATCTTTTCCCATGTTAATAACTTTGCACTTATCAAGGTTGAAAGTCATTTGCCACTTATGTGCCCAGGATAACAATTTATTTAAGTCCCCCTGCACTTTAAAATTATCATCAATATCTTTAACTACAGCTGCTAATTTGGTATCATCCGCAAAAATTGACACTTTATTATTAACTGCCTCCCCAAGATCGTTTATATAGATGACAAATAATAATGGACCGAGAACTGATCCCTGAGGAACCCCACTGATAACATCCCTCCACTCTGACTTTACACCATTTAGCACTACCCTTTGCTTCCTGTCTTTCAGCCACTCAGCTATCCAATTTGAAGCACCCCCACATATCCCAATCATTTTTAATTTATGAACTAGTCTCCTATGTGGTACCTTATCAAATGCTTTACTAAAATCTAAGTAAATTATATCTACATTCTCTCCCTTATCTACTTGATCTGTTACAAACTCCAGAAAGTCTAGTAAGTTAGTCAAACATGATCTACCTGATCTAAACCCATGCTGAGCATCGCTGATTAACCCCTCCCTCTCTAGATGTTGGCAAATCCCTTTTTTAACTATTTTCTCAAGAATTTTACAGACTACAGGAGTTAGGCTAACTGGTCTAAAGTTATTTAGATCCTCTTTACTACCCTTCTTGAAAATGGGGACTACATTTGCTCTCTTCCAATCATCGGGTATTTCTCCATATTCCAATGACCTAGTATATAACTTGTCCAGAGCTATTGAGATACTTTCTACCCCTTCTTTAAGTATCCTAGAATGAATATTATCAGGGCCGGAGGCCTTGGTAGTATCTAAATCACCTATTAGTCCTTTTATCATCCTCCGATCCACACAAATGTTAGTAAACACCTCTTTTCCTGACCATTGAGTACTATACATAGGACTATTTAGTTTCTCTTTTGTAAATACTGATGCAAAATGACCATTTAGTACCTCAACTATTTCCTCATCAGTTTCTCTCACAAACCCTTCATATTTGATAGGTCCTATTTTAACTCTGCCACACTTGTTATTAATTTTATAGTAACTAAAGAACTTTCTAGGATCTTTGTTGCTATCCTGAGCTAATTTAATTTCTGACACCCTTTTGTTCTTGTTTATAATCTTATTTAACTCATTCCTAGCCATTCTATAATCACTTAAATTTTGAATATTATTTTGTACCTGTAATTTTTTATATGCCCTTTTCTTCTCTGAAATTTTTCTAGCTATCTCCTGATTCCACCATAATGGTTTCCTACTTTTGTTCCTAATGGTCTTCATTGGGATACATTGTTCTTGGACTACATTTATTATATGCTTGAAAGTATCCCACATCCCATAAGCATTTTTACCTCTGAATTCTATATCCCAGTCTACCAAATTTAGCAAGCTTCGAAGTTTTACATAATCTCCCTTATGAAAATTTGGAACTTTTTCAGCATTCTCAGTTATTTTACCCTTCTCAATTCCCAAGTTAAAACGAACTATCTGATGGTCACTATTTCCCAATGCTTCCCCAACAGTCAATTCTTGAACTAAATGATCACTGTTAGAAAGTACTAAATCTAATATATTGTCCCCCCTCGTTGGCTCATTAACAAATTGATTCAAAAAATTATCCTCAAAGCATTCTATGAACCTGCCACTTGTTCTATCCCTACCTATCATATTTTCCCAGTCCACAGAGTTTAAGTTGAAGTCCCCAATAATAACTGCATCTGTTTCACATCCCTTACTTATTTCCCTTATCATTAGTTCATCTATATCATCAGTCTGCCCAGGTGGCCTGTAAAAAGCTCCCAAATGCACCATTCTATTTTTACTGAACCTAATATCTATCCAAAGTGACTCAACTCCATCCTGCTTTATTGAAGTATTTAAACTTGAAACAATGTTGTTTTTTATATAGATAATTATTCCTCCACCAATCCTACCTGTCCTTTGACTAATGTACATATTATAGCCCTGTAAGGCAGACATTGGAGTATAAGTACCTCGGAGTATGGGTGAGTCCAGAGGGGTGTGGAAGAACAAAGAATGAAAAGCAAAGCATAGCTAGCCAGTGGGTGGGTAGACTAGCTAGTGCTGCAAGAATGAGAGCCAGCAAGTATGATGACTGGCGTGAGGTATGGAAGTGTGTAGCAGTGCCTAGCATCATGTATGGTATGGAGGTGATGGCATGGAACGAGACTGAAATGAATAAGCTGGAAGTGTGCCAAAGTAGAGTGGCGAGAGTTGCTCTAAATGCGCCCAGGTATGCTGCAATAGAGGCTTTGAAGGGTGACATGGGGTGGAGCACCTTCAAGGAAAGGTATATGAAGGTGATTTTGAAGTACAAGATACGTCTGGAAAGAATGAAGGATGAACGGCTAGCGCGAAAAGTATATCTAGCAAATGTAGGAACGAGTAAATGGGAAAAAATGTACCTGGCAATTGTAAACAGGAGTGGGCTACATTTCGGTTTGACACGCCGATTTGTGGAAGGAACCCAGGATGGCTATGAATGGGCTATGGTGAATGGAAGTGGAGAAGGGCCAGAGTGGGATGGGAGGAAATGGAGAAATGAGATAGAGAGCGTAGTCAAAAGGATGGGAATGAACAAATGGAAAAATGACATGTTACAAAAGAAGACCTTAGATTTGTTTAGAGAGAAAGATACCCCAAGTGGTATGATGGAAGCCTGGGTGGGGATCTTCTCTTCCAAGCTAGGGCCCAATGCATGGATGTAAATGCAAGGAACTATAGGTGGTCTGAATCACATAGTAAGGTATGCCGAAGTGTGATATGGGTGTGGACGAGACTGTGGAGCATGTATTGCTGGAGTGTGCAGAGTACTACAGAGAGAGGAACGAAATGATGCAAGAGGTCTTGGCTGAAAAGGGGGGGAAAGGAATGACAGAGTTGAAAAACAGGAAGAGAATGGATGATACTAATTCTAGGTTTGGGGAGAGAGACGACTGATAACATGATTGTGGTGGGGAAGGAATTCCTTGAGAAGATGTGGTGTATCAGAAGTAGAGTACAGAAATAGGAAACGGAAGTGGCGCAGTTGAGGGTAAATATGTAGATTAGCGGCCCGGAAGAAAAAAAAATTGTGTGTAAATATTATCGTGTACTCGTGTCGGAATATTCATGCGCATCCCATCATGTGAGGCTCCTGTGCAATCAAGATCAAGATCAAGAGGCGATTGTAAAATGTTAGAGCTCTAGTTTTTCTACCGCCATCTTTAATATTAGACACAAGGCTCGCCGTTGAATGTTATTTAAATCAATCTTATTTTCTTTAGAAATTGATTAATATGAAATGTCCACATCATATTTTAATTCAGATAAAAAAAAATTCAAAGTGATATATAATATAATATGATGGGATTCAGATAGTACTTTGCTAAAGTTCTTTCAACAAAAGTTATTCGTTAAGATATTTTTTATAAAACAAAAGCTGACAAAAGTTAAAGTGATTTAGTATATGAAATAAATTTATCAACGAGTAACTTTAATAATTGTATAGAATATCTAACACTTTTCCCTTAAATTAAGAGTGACGATACGGACGATTTTGCTGAGCTCCTGATTTTGGACGTTGAATTGTCTTTAAATTAAATCGTGACTATTGCCGAGGTTACTACGGCTGCTGCCCTGCCCCAGCTCTATACATCGCCCTCTAAGTACCTTGTAGTTCTTTACCCCTTTCAACAACCTTGGTGGTAAGTCTTGAGAAATGGTTGGTAGAGATAGTTGATATCCTAGTGGAGCTGGCAGGGCAGCCAATGCTAGCAGAGGTAGTTGCTCAGGTGTTCATAAAGATGTAAATATTGCTTTCAACCAACCAAACTTTTCCTCCAGGGTCAGGAATGTTATTTTTATCTCAAATAAAAATAATGCAGCCCAATCTATTTAGAAGTTTAACCCTAGAGCGCTTAGCCTCATTCAACCTGTACGACAACCTTCTTCTGATTCTTCCACTAGGAATGCTGCTGCTATTCCTCTTCTCAGGGGTAATTCATCATCTCCCCACCCTTGTGTTTCTTGTAGTCAAATGGTTGGCATGGAGGCCCTCGTGTGTGATATATCAGGCTCTGGTTTTGCCCTACGACTGAACAAGTGAATAATTTTCTATTTATACAGAATTATTTTCTCAGGTTTCCGTCAGGTGATAACCTGCGCGCTCTGACACACAAAAACGTATATATACTCGCATTCTCTCGCGCACAGCAATTCTAAAATTCATTCATTCTACTCTATGTATACGATAATTCTCATTTACAAAGCACATACATCCAAAAAGCATCACGATGGTAAACAAGTCATCGGCTAATACATTGGCGAATGATCAAACGTCTTCAACTATGCAATCCTCAACTGAAGCACATCAAAATTTAAACAAAATCCCTCGTGCACTTCTCACACTTCAGGTTTATGATTCAACAAACCCAGTCGGTTGGATTGACCTTTGTGATTAAATTCGCCATCCTCTAGCCATAACAGAGGCTAAAAAAATGCTGCTATAATTCAAAAAGTTCTCATAAGTATATTCATTAAATTTAAGGATATCTTATTTAATGGGGGAAAAATTGGAGTTTAAGAAGTATTGGCGGAGGCCTTTCGAAAGGAATTTAGGAAGTCACGGGTTGAAGAATTGAGGGAGCTCTTTAATAGTCAGGAAATGGGTGATGAGTTATCTCATTAGCTTTTTTAATCTTTTACAGGACCTTATTAGGGAAAAAGGCGTATAATCTGACCCTTTCGACACTCTCCTCGCTGAAATTTTCATTAGGGAAATCTCAGAATATATTAGGCCGCTCATTCTCAGGTCTTCACCGGCCGATGTGAATCAGCTGGAAAAGTAGCCAACCAGCTCTATAAAAACTCGTATGTAAATTGGGGCAGTCTACACAATCATGGCTTTGAGCCTAATTCTTCCATTTCGCAGGTTCGGGTAACGGCGAGTTCTGCTTGTGAACGACTGGAACGTGGCGGAATTCCATCCTCCCTAACGAGGAATTTAGCTGCCACATTATCGAGGATTGAGAGTGACCTCAGCCGGTTTAAACTGCAGCAAGGGGCACAGAACGAGCGACGGCACGGGCATCGTGAGCGGAGAGATAGGTCCTGTCTGAGTTCCTGTAAAAGAAACCAACGAGGGAACCTCAGCACAAATTGTGAGATGCAGCAATTTTCACAATCTTCCTCCCATTCTCACCATAATCTTTTTCCACAAAAGGGTCTCTGATGGTACCACCAAAGGTATGGTAACAACGCTATACAGATCTTTGTAACCACTATTATGCTTTTTCCCATGCTGCGCCTAGTAGTCTCCCAGAACATAATAGAACTTTCACCCAATCAACTTAAGGGTTCTGGTACCACAACAAATATGGCGCCCAGGCTGTAAAATTTTTACAATTGTACATATATTTACAACCAATACCATTTTCTTCACCTAATCTCAACTCGCCACTCCCCGCAGATCACTCTTCAATTTTTCAAACTTCAATCTCAACCTCAAATTCACCTTTGAACAGGAAGGCATGGGACAAAAGGGGTCTACACCCCATGCCCTCACATCAATTACTCAGGTAGGTCCTGCCTTTCGCATTTTTTACCCACTTTCTGGTTTCTCATTCCTGGTCTTTAATTCGAACATTCGCTTTTCCTGTTTGTCCTTTAAAAGGTTCTGATTTTCTGCCAGAATTTAACCAGGTTCAACTCGCTATCATCTCTGTATATTAAGTTGTTCCATATTTTCTCCTGTTGGAGGTTAATATAGTCTTTAAGCTCGGTGCTTCGGCACCATAAGAACGAGCTTCTCTCCCGGTTTGCACCTACCCTTCTAATGTCTTCATACACTTCCCAGTGAACACAAGCGATCAGCCTCTTCTCCACTCAAATGAAATTCTATAATGTGGACCCAGCACCACAAGTTATTCGATAGAAAACATTGTTAGTCGGGGATTAGATTCAAAGTATTTATCTATACGATGTTTGAATGCGTCTACCGTGTTGCAGTATATTAATTTACGAGGAAGCCCATTCCATAACTTGACGATTAGGTTAAAAGAGAAATTCTTGGATTCGTGCGAGTTAAAATGTTTTCCTATAATTTTGCAACCCTTTCCTCTCGTGTAATTTGACTGGTCGATAGGGAAATATTTATTGCAATCCATATTTTCTATCCCTCTGATAATTTTAAAGACTTAAATTTAGCCCCCTATTGATTTACGCTGAGTTAACGGAAATAGATTTAGAAGTCGCTTTTCGTATGTTTTGTTCTTTAAACTTGGTATCATTTTAGTAAGCCTTCGTTGGACTAGGTCTAATTTCGCTATCTCTTTCTTGTAGTACGGGCACCAGGCATAAACGCAATATTCTATAATGGGACGAACCAAGGAATTATAGAGGGTAATGCTCTACCAATGAATTCAATTATTTTATTTGCTTTCTTAAGGACTTCTGAACATTGCTGACTGGGTCGCTCGATATAGTTACTCCTAGGTCTATCTCTCTGTCTACAATTAAAAGTTGAGTACCATTTAGTGAGTAATTTGCTTTGCCGTTACGATATCCGATATGGAGCACTTTACATTTATCCGCGTTAAAAGATATTTACCACGTTTGCGCCCAGTTGGACAATTTGTTTAGATTGTTTTGCATTTTATTATTCTCTGCGTTAGTGAGTTCTGAATTCGCAATTTTGGTGTCGTCAGCAAACTTCGATATTATGCCTGAAAGACCTTCGTCTAAGTAATTAATGTATACTAGAAATAGAACTTGTCCGAGAACAGATCCCTGAGGTACCCTGCTAGTTATGTCTGTCCAGCTGAATGATTATACATTTATAACTACGTGTTGCATACGATTACTCAGACTTTTTTCTAACCCCTTTGCTATGGTGCCTTAAACTCCATGCGGTTTTAATTTAATTAGTAAACGTTTGTGGGGAACTTTACCAAAGGTATTTTGAAAGTCGAGGTAAATTATGCAAACTGCTTTACTCTCATTGGTTTTATCAAAAATTTCATTAAATAAAGTCTAATAGATTCGTCAGGCAAAAGCGCTTATTACGAAAGCCATGTTGGGTGTCTCTGAGTAGCTTCTTTTCTTCCAAGTCGTTAACGAGTTCGACGCATATAAATCTTCTAACATTTTGCAAAGGACCGAAGTTAAAATAATTGAGCGATAATTACTAGGTAGAGATTTACTGCATTTTTAAAATATGGGCGTTACGTTAGCGAGACAAGAAGAGAGTTCGAGGGGACTTGATTGAAGTCTTCAAGTGGGTAAAAGGTTATAATGGGAGAGACATAGGCAAGGTTCTTATTTTTAGTTAAGACGATAGGACACGTACAATGATTTCAAGCTGATAAGTTTAGGAGAAGAGATTGGTAGAAATTGGTTTACAAATCGAGTGGTAGATGAATGGAATAAGATCACTAGTCATGTGATAGAAGCTTCCTCCTTGCCGAGTTTGAAGAATAGATTGGATAGATTTATGGAAGAGGATGGTAGGTGGGACTGAACTTGGATGGGGGGAACAGAAGCCGCCTCATATAGGCTGCGGATTAGCTTTTTGCAGACTCCTTTTCTTATGTTCTTAGTAATCTCCTCTTCAGACTGCTCCGGCTATGTACCATCTTCACCTTTTCACTTCTCCCAACTTTACCCAATTATGAACCGTTTTTCACCATTTTGGGGTGATCCTAATGGTAGGTCTTAATAATAATGTTTACATGCGCTGTTCGAGGCCATTGTCCTTCACAGAGCGCCCCTCATCGACTCTCGGGAAGGGAGAGAGAAGAGGCTTGGCTTCTCTTCAGGGCAAGGGTGCGAGTACATAACGGAGCTTTAAGAGGAGGGGGCGTTTAGTAAATTCCATAACTCGCATAGGCAGGTCATGTAGGAGTGTGTGCCTTACCGGCCCCAACACCCTGAGTTTGCTCTCCTGGCGCCTCAATGCCTTCTCTTATCTTCTTCTATGTTCTTATCTTCTCTCTATTCTTATATTTTTTTCTCCTCTCTCTTCTTCGTCTTAGCAACCGAATTTAGGTGTCGCAAATTTATGCGACATTTTTATTACCCAAGGATTCGCTAAAATGAACCAACCGTCAGCGTTTCAATTTCCCTTATGCGATGGGACGAGAAGGGAAGTTTTTCGGAAGGCCTTCCACTCTATTGTGTACCCTTGTATCATTCGGTCGTATATGCGTTCGCGATTCGATCCCTACTCTATCCCATTTGATTAAGTCTATTTATTTTGTTCTGGTGATCTTCATTAGTTCGCCCTTCCTATTCTAAACGCTTTAGATTGTATAATCAATT